>JALPVH010000036.1:0-303297 GCA_023242295.1 Diaporthe ilicicola | reverse complement strand
TTTTATTTAAATAAATTAAAAAGATAAAGCTTAATTATAAAAACGTAATATAATTAAATAAAATTTAATTTAAAAAATATATAATTATAAATCTTTTAATCTTATATTTAAAAAGACTTACTATTTATATTATTTATATAAAGAAAAAGTAAAAGCTATAAAGAAAGTAATTAAAGCTTTTTAAAAAACTTTTTATAAAATATTAAGTTAATAAAGCTATTTATATAAGAAATAGCTTTAATATAACTTATATATTAAATTTCTTATTTTAAAGTAAAATTTAAATATAATATAAAAAAAGCGTTTAATAAAGCTTATTTAAATTAATTATTATTAATAGCTATAACTTTATTTTAAATTTTTTAAATAGCTTTATAAGGTTTAAATTAACTTATATATATATATATTTATATAATAAAAATATATAAATATTCTTTTTAAAAAGCTTATTATTAAAAGTAATAATATTACTTATAATAAAGCTAATATTAATAAAGGCGATAATAGCTTTATAAAAAATATAATTATTATAATAATATTAAAACTTTATTTTAATTAAAAAGCTATTATTATAATTAATTATTAATAATTATTATAAAAATAAAAATAATTTAAAAAGTAACCTTTTATTATTAAAGCTTTAATAACTTAAAAAAAAAGATTTATACTTTATCTTTTTAACTTTAATATAATAATATAATTATTATTAATAATAGCTTATTTAAAAAATTAAATAATTAAAAGATTAATAATTTAATTACTTATAACGTTTTTAAATTTAAACGCTTTAATTATAACTTTTATAATAAAACTTAATTATTTAAAGCTTATATAATTTATAAGATTAAAAATAAATTTAAATAGCTATATAAAAAATTAATATTTATAATTTAAAGTTATAATAATAATAAAAAAAAGTTATTTTAATTTAATTATTAATAATTTAATAAGTTAATTAATAATTAACTATTATAATTATAGCTTTTCTTTTTATAAAAAAGAAAACTTTTAAGCTATATAATATTATTTAAGCTTATTTATAATTAAAAAGTAAGCTATTATAAATAACTTTAATATAATTATTAAAGAAATTAAAAGTAAAATACTTTAAAAAAATAATTATATAATTAATTAAGCCCCTTTTAAGTATAAGGTTAAAAAACCTATAATTATATATTTTTTAAATTAAATTTTATTTAACTATATTACGTTTCTATAATTAAGCTTTATCTCTTTAATTTATTTAAATAAAAGGTAAACCTTTTTAAAAAAGTATATTAAATTTATAACCTTTAATTCTTTCTTTAGCTTATTATTTATTATTACTTTATAAGTAATAAATTTCTTTATTTCTTTAAAATAAATTTTATATATCTTTAAAGTAATAATAAATATATTTATTTATTTAAATAGGGAAGATTATTTATCTTTACGTTTTTTTACCTTAATAAAAAAACTTTTTACTTAAGTAAAGATTTATTTATTATATTTAAAGTTTATTTTTATAGCTATAAAGCTATTAAATTTATATATTTAAATAATGAAATATAGTGGCCTTACTTATAATTTATTTTAACTATAGCTATAAACTCGCTTAATAGAGTTTTAAGTATATATAAGTGTTAATTTAAGCTTAACTAGTAGTTATCTTAGTTTTAATAGGCTAAATAATTACTTTTAAATAGTTTTATAAAAAAGGTTATAATAAGTATATATTTAAGTAGAGCTAGAACCTTTAAAGCAATAGCGGCTTTTTAATATTATTTATTTCGAGCAACTTATATTCGTTTAAGTTATATAGCAATAGCACTTTCGCATACTAATAATACTTAATAGCGTTAAATTAGCTTGCAGCCCGTAATAGCTTTAACCTCGATAGGCTAATAGCTTATTAAAAACATTAGCGTAAATAGATATAGCTTAATATTATAGCTATTAGCGCAAAATAACGGCTTTTAACTATAAATAAGCTTATAAAAGATTAATAAGTTATTATAAAAAGTTTTATATAATAAAACTTACTATATTAATTTAAAAGATATATTATACTTTATCCTTCTCGGATATTTATTATTATTCTAGCTTAATAAGGAAACTTAAATAAATAAAATAGTCGATAATTTAAATATTTATAAGTTTAATAATATAATATTTTAATAATATAAATAAATTATATTAATTATCGACTATTTTATTTATTTAAGTTTTTTTATTAAGCTAGAATAATAATAAATATTTAAGAAAAATAAGGTATAATATATCTTTTAAATTAATATAATAGATTTTACTATATAGAACTTTTTATAATAACTTATTAATCTTTTATAAGCTTGTTTATAGTTAAAAGCCGCTATTCTGCGCTAGTAGCTATAGCGTTAAGCCGCGCCTATTTACATTAATGCTTTTAATAAGCGTCGAGGTTAAAGCTATTGCGGGCCGTAAGCTAGTTTAACGCCGTTAAGCACTACTAATATATAAAAGTGCTATCGCTATATAACCTAGGCCTTTAAGTTGCTCGAAATGGGCGATGTTAAAAAGCCGCTATTGCCTTAACTAAGGTTTTAGCTCTACTTAAACACACACCTATCTAGCGAAACTAAGCAATATAACCTTTTCTGCTATATTATAAAACTACTTAAAAGCAATTATTTAGCCTATCGCGCTACCAAAACCGAGACAACTACTAGTTAAGCTTAAACTAGCACTTACACACGCCTAAAACCTTACTAAGCGAGTTTATAGCTGCGGTTAAAACAGATAACTAGATAAGGCTATTATATTTTATTACTAAATATAGTATCTGGATATGTGGATCTAATAGCTTATAAATAGCTATAGAAATAAACTTTATTTATAATAAGTAAATTTTTACTTAAGTAAAAGGTTTTCTTATTAAGGTAAAGGAGCGTAAAGATAAAAACCCTTCTTTATTTAAGTAAATTAATATATTTATTATTACTTTAGAGATATATAAGATTTATTTTAAAGAAATAAATAAGTTTATTACTTATAAAGTAAGGATAAATAATAAGTTAAATAGAAAAAGGGAGGTTAGTTATTTATTACGCTTTTTTAAGAAGGTTTACCTTTTATTTAGATAAATAAAGCCTAATTACAGAAATATAATATAGTTAAATAAAATTTAGTTTAAAAAAAAACATAATTATAGGTTTTTTAACCTTATACCTAAGAGGGATAAATAAATTATATAATATATAAAGGTCTGTTATAATTTTAAGGGGGTTTAGGACCCCCTCTATAGCCCTTATATCGACTAGAGTAAAACGAATAGCTCCCAGGGCCCCGGAGGGGCTTCCACCTGGTTTAGCGATGGGAAGGGGTGCAGTGATTCGTCCGGCCTTTGTAAGCACAACACGGTCGGCGAGACCAGCATCGACGGCCGCTAATAAGCTTTGGCTGCGTACCACCTGATTGGTTGGTTGCTGTACACCGGGTAGCGAGGTACTCGGTAGCTGTTAAGGTTTTGAGGACCTGCCCGAGGGCTTGGGTCCCCAACGTCACCGCACTTGCTTGGCTTGGCTTGCAGTCCAGACTCTTGTTGACTGACTGCAGGCGGGACCATCCAAGCAGCGTGTTGCCTGCCGCCAAAATTTCAATTCGAAAGCTCCAACCGACGTCTCGGCCTGTGAAGTGTTGCCCTGCCCGCCCCGTTAATCCGTGCTTCGCGTGACACGCAGGCCCAGCACTTTGTTACCTGCTCTCACACTTACCCTGGACCTCAATCTCTCGCAATGGCGTCGACGCAGCACGTCAACCTCTCGCCCGCCGAGCTGGCCTACCTGCACGCCTCCCTCTCGTTGACCCCGCCCCTGCGACCAGACGGCCGCTCAGCGACCCAGTTCCGCCCCCTCAGCGCCGAGACAGGCATCCTCCCCAGCACCAATGGCAGCGCGCGAATATGCTTTGCGGACGGCACCGAGGCCATTGTCGGCGTGAAGGCAGAGATCGGCAAGACTCGGGCCCGTTACGGCGCCGGCAACACCCTACTGGAGACCGAACTCATCCAGGCGGGTGGTGACGACGACGACAACAACAATGAAGGCGGCGACGGCGCGCCGAGGTCCAATGCCGAGGGACAAGGCAGCTGGGTCGAGATTGCGGTGGAGATACCGGGTGCCAGGGACGACGATGCGAGCACAATCTACCTGGCTGAGATGCTGAGCGAAGCACTGCTGGCCGACGGACAATTCGCCAGGAGGCTGTACCTGAACAGGCGCTTCCATTGGAAACTTTACCTTGATGTCAGTTGATGCACGTCTTGCAAACCCATCTTTCCACCCAGTCTCTACAATATGATAAGGCTTGCTAACAACAGGACGCTTCGCAGATCCTCCTGATATCACCACCGCTGTCCTACCCCTTGCCTCTCCTCTCCCTCACAACACACCTCGCCCTGCTGGCAACACGACTGCCGCGCCTGATATCCGAAGGCGACGAGGATCCCCTCTTCGACGATGACTGGGACTCGTCCAACTACCTGTACCCCCACGACCAAGGGGCTTCCGGCGCACGACCGCCGGTGACACTGCTGGTCATGGCCGTCGGCGACAACATCATCTTCGACCCCGCGAAGGAAGAGCTCGCCGTCGCAGACTGTGCGCTGGCAATCTCAGTAGCAGATGCTGCCACAGCCACTGGCGCGGAGGGGATGGACGTCGACGGCCCCGAGAAGCGCAGTCTACGGCTGTTGTCGATACGTACGATAGACCCGCCCTCACGGTTGACACCGCCTGGCGTTCCGAGGGCAAACGACACGGCTGCCGAGGCCACCGGCGGCGCAGCGAAACAGCGGCCCGAGCAGCAGATTCAGGAGACGGAGCCCGTGGATGGGGTTTGGAAGGCGCCGAGGGGAGGGGCGAAGATGGGAGTTCTGGGCGCCATGATCGCGAAATCATTAGAGCAGGGAGGCGTGGCAGCTGAGGTTCTCGACGGGCTGAAGGCTGTGGAGCTGGGATGAGGTGCCCGGTCGAGGGCAGAGACCAGATAATTAGCCTAGTCTGATCTACGGGACATCTGGTGGCTCACTAGCCATTGTAGAGGATGTCACGGGCTCGAGTCCCGCCATGCGGTTGGGCCCCGACCGCTTGCGAGAGGCAGGCCGAGCCTCGTCCCTGCCGGATCGGTCGAGGGAGCATGTTGCGCTCAAAGGCGGGCCCTCCAAGCATGCCATGATTGCAGTAATCTTGACAATAACATATCATCCCTAGAAAATCCCAAGCCACTTCTCCCTCTTGCCTGGCTCGGCCTGCGGCGACTGCGTGTCATCCCTGGCTGTCCAGTTCCCGAACGCGCCCTCCTTTTCCAGGCCGTGGGCCTTGCGGTACTCGGACCGCTTGACTACGTCGTCGACATTCTTCTTGCGCTTCTCCGCGACGACTGCCGAGTTGTGGAGCTGGGTCAGCCGCCAGACGTCGAACAGGGTGCGCATTGATATGATGGGGTGCTCCCAGTAGTCGGAGCTGGCTGGCAGCATGTCGGCGAAGGGCGTGTTGCTCTTGAAGTTCTCGGTGGCTACGAAGATGGCCAGGCCGGCCAAGGTGCCCTGAAGTTGGCGTGTTAGTGATATGTGCTTCTCCCTATCCTCTCCCTGCTGCTTCCCGGGTCGGGGAGACTGACCAGAGTGATGGACAGATGGAGGCCCTGGCTGTTCCAAAACCAGTGCGCCCAGGTGCCCTGAGGGGCCATCAGGCCGGGGTATTCCTTCTTCCTCTGGGAGGAGAGCTCCTCGCTGGACAAAGAACCGCCATAGTGTTGCTGCTGGGGACGATCCTTCCTAGGTAGACGCGCGCCGTGAGAGGGCGGGTTGAACCTTGCTGGCTGTTCTAACACAATAGGCTTGTCCTGTGCCTTTGCGCCCTTGCTCGAGGCGGAAGCATATCGCACGATACGCAAGTCAGGGTTCGGTAAGTGGCGGTGGTTGTAGTTGTGGATGCCGAGGTGTGCCCGTTGCCAGATGCGCCCGGATCGGGGGAGCAGGAATCTGGGAATGGCCGAGGATGAGGACGCCATTTGGTAAGCCGTGCGGTGCGTAGCGAGTGTGGCCAGTCACAGGAGTAAAAGGGGGTTAGACAGGGCAGGGCAGGGCGACGGTCGAGCCTGTGACGGGAAGACTGAGGCCGAGACGTGAGAAACCAAAACCAATCTTGACTGACTGGCTGGCTGGCTGACGTAGCTATGTCCCAGTGCCCCAAGGATAGTCTTTGTGCACAAGGGCCCAAATTTCAGGCGAGTGATTCATGGACTGCAGTCAGCTGGGCGGTATGAATCGCAGCTCGAGTGCTGGAGCCGCGGCGCATCAAACAGCCCAGTGAGTCGCCCCCTTTGCTCCGGATTCTCCATTCCGCCAAATTCTCGCACGCTCGAAAACTCGGCTGGGATCATGACCATCGCTTGGCGGGTGATTGGCTGCCTCCGCCCCAAGGCGACCCACACGGCCCACCCGCCGCACCGAGCGGTCCTAGAGGCATGGCTGTTGCTAGCCTATCCCGGCGCTAGCTCATAGTGACCGACCTTCCAAGTTTCTACCGGGGGACGCTGAGCTCATCGACATTTTTAGGTCCAAGAAGTTCGGCGACCAACTTGTTTCGCGCTCCCTGCTAAAAATTTCCTCCTTCTCCTTCGTCCCTCACAACAAGGCCACCTCTTCCCTTACTTTACTTTGCAGAAGCCCCCAAGGGTCTTTCACTAGGTCTCTCCCTAAAGATACCCTACCAAGCCCACCACTACTCGCTTCCAGTCTTTCAGACTTCACACACTCGACAAGATGCCTTTCAAGGACGGTACGTCTGCACTACTGACCGCACGCACAGCATGCCCCTTGCCATTGAGCCTCGGGAGAACGGTGATGTCCACCGCGTCTGGATTTCGGGAATGAGAGCATTCGAGAACAGCCCGACCTCCGCCTCCCGAAGTCTTGGTCACGCCAGCGAACACGTCCAGAGGGCTCTCGCGCCTGAGGCATTTTGCCGAGTCGCATTCCCTGCGCGACCGCAACCACTCCTCACGTGAGGCAGCAGGCTGCACGTGGGAGTCGTTCCGGGTGTTTTGCAGAGATCTGGAGCTTCCAAGGCTCTCACCGAAGGAAAAGACCTGTTTCCCGGAAGGTCTCGTCATCTGGTCGTCTTCGTGCTCGAGGTTCAATGGCTTCTGCACACAAAGAATAGCTGCCACCAACTTCCAGGATTTCATACTGACAGTCGCATAGGTGATGCTAAGAAGGGTGCCGGTCTGTTCAAGACCCGTTGTGCTCAGTGCCACACCGTCGAGAAGGGCGGCGGCAACAAGATCGGACCCGCTCTGCACGGCCTCTTCGGCCGCCACACTGGTTCCGTTGAGGGTTACTCCTACACGGATGCCAACAAGCAGAAGGGTATTGAGTGGAAGGAGGACACTCTGGTATGTCGAGACTCTCATGCGATACCTTGAGCCCTCGCTTCAAACGGGCCGTTGGCTGATCTGATCTTTTCACCTTTAGTTCGAGTACCTCGAGAACCCCAAGAAGTACATCCCCGGCACCAAGATGGCGTTCGGTGGCCTGAAGAAGGAGAAGGACAGGAACGACCTGATCACGTACGTGTTGGCAGCAGCCCATATGCCTTTCTCCTTTTGAGTGCGTGCTAACGAGTGCTGGGCAGTTATCTGAAGGACTCTACGAAATAGACGACTAGAACCCGGGCGTTGTTATGATACGGAAGCTTGTTTTGCATTACGGCATTAGACAGAAGAAAGACAGACGGGAGGCACCTGTATTATTATAGACCTAGAGGCCGGCACCCTGTCTGCGCGGCGTCTGTGTGTCTTTCGACTTTCTATAATGACTCTCCTCTTCAAATTTAGATGATGATTACTCAAGAGAAGTACCAGTTGAGCTCTGCACTCGAAGTGCGATTCTTCCTGCCGGCCCAGTCTGATTTCTTTCTTGGCTTTCCTGTGACTATTGGGTCTGTCGATCCATCTGTTGATCCGTGTCTTATCAGTCATGGCGCATTGGGGTACGAGAGCCATGTGATGGGACTCACAAGTATCACTTGCACCTAGCCCATGCAGCGTACGCATTTGGTCTCCAATGTCCGCCCAATATAGTCTACAACACCTTGTCAAACTGTCTAGGGTCATACCTCCCATCGTTCTTAACACTAGGCTTAACCTCGTTCAGCGCCTTCTCCCAGTCACCGGGCGTGATCTCGGCGTCCGCGCCAGCGTCCTCGCTGATGTCGCCGCCGCCGTGGTAGTACGTCCTCTCCAGGCTGGCCTGGGCGGCCGCCTGCATCAGGTTGCCCAGGTCGGCGCCGGAGAAGCCCCTGCAGCGGTCGTCCAGGGCGATGGCGCGCAGGCGCGCGTCCGCGGCCTGCCTGTCCTCCGTGGTGGTGACGATGGTGTTCCAGTAGATAGTACGCAGTATATCCACACGCTCCTCGGCCGTCGGCAGGCCGACGAAGACGCTCGTGCCGAGGCGCCCGGGGCGGCGGATGGCCGGGTCGATGCAGTCGGGCCGGTTGGTGGCGCCGACAACGTAGATGCCGCTGCGGTCGCCGACGCCGTCCAGCTCCGTCAGCAGCGCGTTGACGACGCGCGAGCTCGCGTCCGACAGCGAGTCGTCGCGCTTCGGCACCAGGGCGTCCATCTCGTCGAAGAACAGGATGCACGGCGCGCTGCTCTTGGCCCGCGCGAACAGCTGCCGCACCGCCCGCTCCGACTCGCCCACGTACTTGTTCAGCAGCTCCGGGCCCTTGATAGAGATGAAATTGGCCTTGGACTCGTTCGCCACCGCCTTGGCCACCAGCGTCTTGCCGCAGCCGGGCGGGCCCCAGAGGAGGATGCCCGCCCCAGACTTGATGCCCACGCGCGCGAACCGCTCCGGGTACTTGATGGGCCCGATAATGGTCATCTCCAGTCTCTTGCGAACCTCTCCCAGCGCTCCCACGTGCTGCCAGGTCGTGTCCGGGATGGCGCTGAAGCCCTCCCGCTTGGCGGCCGGTTGCACCGTCGACACGGCCGCCTTGAAGTCTGCCTGCGTGATGCCCAAGGGACCGCTGTACATCACATTGGAGGCCTTCATGATGCGGATCTCTGACTTGGCCGACCGGTTCCCTGCCTCTGCCTGCGCTTTCCAGGTCTTTGTGAGCTCTATCAGCGCGGCGTCGGGCGTGGGGATCTGCTCGAGGAATATCTCCGACTGCAGGTCCGTCCGCGCCTGGATGCTCTTGAACACTGCGGCAGATACGACATGCTTCAGATCAGCACCGACATAACCGGGTGTCAGCCGTGCGAGTGCCGAAAAGTCCACGTCGCTGCCCAGCGCAAGATCTCGCGTCATCGTCCGCAGGATCTTCTCTCTCGCCGGCTCATTGGGCATTCCGATGTCGACCTCGACGCCAAAGCGCCTCCGCACCACAGGGTCGATGCTCTCGGGCCGGTTTGTGGCGGCTAGGACGACCACGTTCCCGGCGGCCTTGTCAGCCTCGTCTGTTCTACCGCTGGGGCGCCCGATCTTGTCCATGCCGTTGCAGATCTCGGCCACGATCCTGCCCTCCATCGCCTTCTGCGCGTTGTCCCTTTTGCCGGCGATCGAGTCGAGCTCGTCAAAGAACACGAGGCACGGCGCGAGCCGCAGTGCCTCGTCGAAGATGTCGCGGATGTTCCTCTCGCTCTCGCCGCTCGTCCCGCCCACGAGGCTCGGCGCGGACACAGGGATGAAGGCAACCTCGAGATCGGCGGCCAGCGCATGCGCGAGGGTCGTCTTGCCGCAGCCCGACGGGCCGTGGAGCAGCACGCCGTCGCTGGGCCGGTACCCCATCTCGGCGAGGTCGTCGCCTCGCAGGAGCGGGACCCACACGGGGCCTTTTAGCCTGTCGATGACGCTGTCGACTCCCGCTAGGTCGTCGAGGCTGATGTCCTGCGGCGGCGAGCGGTCGACCTCCTTGGCGTCCTTGCGCCTCCGTTTCGGCTTGGACTCGCCGTTCGGCTGGCGGTCGACCGTAGGCGTGTCCACCTCCATGGCGTCCGTTACGGCCGGCGTCTGCCTCCCCGTGGACGAGGCGGCCGAGCTCGCGGCCTTGGCATCCGAGCTCTTGAAGTTCCAGTGCTTCGTGAGCTGCCTGTTCAGCAGGCCCGCATCTCGCTCCTCCCTCGAGCGTTTGGCACGGCTGTCCTGGGCCTGGAGCTCCCGCTCCAACTCCTCGTCCGAGTCCTTGTCGACCTTGGACTCCTCGCGCCGCACATCCAAAACCCTTTCAATCGAGTCCTCTAGGATGCGTTTCTTCTGCCTCTTCAGGCTTGAGTTGGAGCGCTGGATGAATTCCCACACACCGCTGATGGTTACTTTGGAGCCGTTTGAATCGTCCTCGTACTTCCGTACGATTTGGTAGACATCGCGGTCCAGGCCTTGCCGTAAGCTTACCGGCATACTGGGGTGGGTGATTATCCCCGGCGCATACTCTTGTGGTTGATGTTGAGAAGTGCGAGTGAGTTGAGAGTTTATAGTGGGGCCTAGAAAATTTTAGACCGACAATGGCATGCGCAAGTGCAAGTGCTGTAAGCCGGCCCAGGACGTCCCAGCACGGCAAGCATCGCTGTTCTGCCAAGCAGCTGGATCACAACCACACTTCTTTTCTCATGCTCAAATTCCATGTTGAGCCAGTCCATGCTTGTCGGCCAATCTTACCTATATACTTGGCTGTATGTCATGGGAGGTATCGGAGCTAGGAAGTAACAATCACAGGCCAATGCCACAGGTGGAAGACATTTGCAGTCCAAGTGCTGTCCCACTACCCTAACCCTTGCCTTCCCTGCCTTCCCAGTCTACCTGGGTAGATTGGTCTACCTAGGTACCTACCTACCTACCTAGGTAGAATATACTTCACTTCTTGCAGCTTTAAAGGAGGCAAGAACTCAATCGACTGCTTAAACGAGCAAACGTGAGTTTGGGAGATTAAGTTGATTTGAATTCTAAACACATTAAATTACAACGCAGATAGGCAGTAGTTGCAAAAAAATTTTCAAAGGCAGGTTCTTGTAAAGAGCCAAGCGCACACTGGACACGCTTTAGCTTCTTCCTTTTGCACGCTGCCTTGATGATGCTGGAGGATGCAGAGCGGTCACTGGTCACAGTTCGACAAGCCCTAGAGGGCTCCAGATCAAAATAGCCCAGCGTGCCGAAAGGGCAAAGATAACCATTACATTTAGAAAAGACGCCGTTTACAGCCCCTCCCCCCCTAGTTATGGCGTATAGATGGTTAATGTCGAGCTTATATGGACAAGTCTGGTTTCTGCTCTGTCATAATTAGATGCACATGTGTACATATGAGAGACTAGGACATGCAGCCACTTATTGTGTGCATTAGGGACATAACTTATTGCTTAGCAATAGGCAGATGAATGGACAGCTAGCAATACATGGTATGGTAACTGGCCAATAGCTGGTGGCTGCAGAGGTTATCAATCATCTGAGAGGCTGCAACCAAGCAAGACTTTGTAATTTTACTTCGATGTGCCCTTAAAACACACTACAAACATTCCCAAGGAGTGCTTTGATGGTGAAGATGGCCGATTACAAGTTGCGGCTTGTGCAAACCTTGATATCTGGTCCACTATGATTGTACACAAGCCGGCCTGGTGGAACGGCTTGCATTTGTAGAACAGCTCTTGGATGAGCACTTGGAGCCTCATATGTACCATTGCAACCCTTCTATGTCAGTCTAGGCATCTATCCTGAAATCCTCATTCCAGACCGGGGTATGCGCCGTTGGCCATAGCGACCACCGAAGAAACCGCAGAACTGTAGCCCAAAAAACAAAACAACGGTCAAACAACGCCGCGCTCCCTGCCGTCAAAAACATACTTCCTGTGCGCAGTGGCCTCGAACAAACACTTCCGCCTCCACGGCACCACTTGCGCGTTGCTCCCACCCTATTTGTGTCTGAAGCAGCGCTTTCGTCAGTACTCCGAAACCTCATCCCAATCTCGTCTCCTCCCTCTCCCGCCAAACAGTTGCGCAGCCTCCATGCAATACCCGCCACCTCCACTGGCCATCTTCGTCTCGCTGCCGTAGCAGATCACCACGGCGTCCACTATGGAGCTGAGTATCCCCTCCATGGCACCCAGCACTCCCCAGCCGATGAAGCTCGCCACAAGGCCAACTACGTAGGCATATGCACTGCCCTTGAACCCGGCGTTGCCTTCCGGCACAGAGACCGACAGCTGCCTTGCAGTCATCACCCACCCAGCAAATCCCAGTGCCGTCGCCATGATGAACTTGGTAGCCTGCAGGAGCAGCTTTGCCAGGCGGTAGGGCAGCAACGGAGCGGTGCCTCGCTGCCTGAAAGCGCGCGGTGTCAAGGTCGTCGTTGGCGCTTGCGGGCCAAGGAAGTCCATCTGGCTCAGGCCGCGTGCCGAGTCCACGAGGGGCTGGGAATGGATGGCCGAGTAGGTGAGGGTCAGAGGGTTTGTCATGGCGACGATGGATGTGGGGATCAGAGTATAGAAGAAGGCGGCAATTATGCTGGCAATGCGCCGATGAAGAACAAGCAGGGGCAACCGGACCATCAACGCCAGTAGCGTGGACAGCGAAATAGTCCCAAAGATGGTGGTCACCGAATGGTTCAGGGCAGCCGCCACAATTTCGCGAGACGCCACGGATGGTACTGCATTGCGATGAAAGTACCACTGTGAGACTGTCGCCGCGGTCGTCCCACGCTGGACGCCCGAGATCATGCAGAGCGTCCATAGGTACATCAGCAGGAAATATACACCTAACCACCAGCTTGAAGCTTGAAGGATGAATCTGGACACGGTGCTCGAGTACGATCCACCGAGGAAGACCCTGGTGAACATCGCCAGCCAAACCCACGTCCAGCAAACGATCAAGGCGAGTGTGCCCATTCCAACTAGCATCAGAGCACTGTTTGCGGCCAGGATCCGGCTCGAGAATTCTAGAATGGCAACGGCCGAGCCCAGCGCGTGGCGTCCCTTCCACACCATGTAGACCCACACAGTCGCAAAGACGCCGGGAATAGTGGAAGCCCATCGCATGACAACATCCTGGATGGTCGAACCGTGCTTTTCGCCCTGAAAGCTCGAGACGAACGGGTATATCGAGAAAGAGAGCATAACAATCGGGACGGCAACGAGAATCAAGCCAACCAGGGGCCTGACAAAATATCGCAAAGCTGCAAGCCACATGAAAGAGACAATCATTGCCACCAAGGTGTCCACGGCCAGGAGGTGGAAAGACGATCGTAAAACGGTATATATCGAATCGCCTAGGGGCTTCTTCCCGCTAGGGGCGGACGTGTGCAGCCATACCAGGATGAAGGTGGCTAGCATCGAGGCGAGGGCGATGAGATATACCCAGGCAAAGAATGCGTCATGCTTGAAAAGCTCGCTTTCTGGACCGGCCGGTGCAGCGTCCGGTCTGTCATCGTAAGGGGAGGAGTTCGCTAATTCAGAATCCATTGTGGAATCCCGCCGTAATGGCACGCGGGCCGTCATGTTGAAGCCTTTCAGCCTCTGGAATGCAGGGGCATCGTCGGTCGACTGCTCCATGGTCAGCTCAGCTGGCGGCTCGCTGTCTGCTATTGTCGACTCCAGACCAACATCCTCCATTCTTCCTTTGGCGGATGAGTCGCTGCTGTTGTTGGAGACTACTCTCTCAAGGTTGCCCGCGTGACCAACTCGCCCCGGACCGGCGCGGGCAATACTGCTCCTAGGCCCGCTCCAACTACTCTTTATTCCTCTGGTTTGTCCGCGCTCCAGGAAGGCCCTACTATCTTGCTCCTCCTGGCTGTGCTCGAGTGATGCCGGCCCCCCCTCGTCTTCGGGCTCGGTACTTTCTTCCAGCCGGCTCGCCTGGAAGACCCGACGAGATCTCTGCAGAGCATAGAGGTCTGCAGCCTCTCTGTCCCTCTCGTCCTCGTCTTCCTCCTCCCGGAGTTCGTCCCTAGTGCTGTGGAAGAGTGGCGCATCTTGGGGGGTCGCGAGTCTGGACGCGAAGCTGAGATGACCAAAACGAGAGGCGGCGGGCTGATAGGGGTTTGTACCACGGCCGAGGAAAGATCTGTTTCCGTGTCCATTCCTGGTTGTCCTACTATTCCATTCGCCTGGTTGGCTACGTGGTGGGGTGTCGACGCCATCGGGCTGGCCTTGAAAGTTGGAAAGTCGGGACTGCGACTGGGCCAGGAACCTCGAAGCGTCTGGGCCGGGTCAGCCAGGCACAGACGACAAGACACAGAACACAAAACACAGGGCGCGAAGCACATCTGAGCAGTGGGGGCCTTACACTCTGAGAACATGGCTTCGGTTCCTCAGCTTTCAGGCTGCTGGGCGAGCCTCAACTCAACGGGGGGCGGTCAGTCAGGCCGGGATCGCGAGATCGCGAGATCGGTGTCTGGCGGGCGCGGTCGACGGGATGACGTGTGAGAATGTAACTGGAATGTGAATGAGAACGGCCGGATCGCCTTCGGGAAGAATACGGGAAGGGAGCGTAGAGATGAGATGCAGAAGAAGAGATGCGGTCTGACTTGTCAGGGCAGATGCAGAGACCAAGGCATTGTAGTAGACTACCTGGGACAGAACTAGGCGGGAGAGCGCCCAGAACCGAGGCGGGATGACTGCACTAGGTGGGAGTGAGCACGCACGCTTGAGGGTCTAATGCCTAATGCAGGGATTCATCGACACCCGCCCCCTCTGCTTTGACCATTGACGGGCAGGCAGTCACAGGCCCGCAGTCACAGGCAGTCATTGTGTACGTCTGCGCATGTACCTGGGTTCCAAGGTTGTTGCACATGGTCTGGTCTTTGCATGCTCCCGCTTCCAGCCAGCCCTTCTTTCCACTGGAAGCAGTCACCTCGCCGGCCGGACATGATGCTGGCGTCAACCCTTCCGCCTTCCCCCACAGGCTGCAGATAAGCGGTAGATGGCCGATAGCGCCCGCCCCTGTCTCCTACCTGGGTCCCCTGTGCTTTGTGCCTAGGCACCTCGCAGTCAGTCTAGTGCATGCAGTCTAGGTAGGTACCTAGGTCATCAGGTGGCTGCTCCACCCGAGCGTGACATTGATCCCGGAGCCCATACCAGGTGGATCAGCGGTCTAACGTCACTCGTGATGCTCAGATTCCCGCCATACACCTCTTTCTCTCTCTCCGCTGCTTCGCTCCGCGCGCGCCATCACCCATTCTCAACTTGCTAAACTCGTGATACATCAACCCGTCCCACGCTGTGCTCTCGTGCGATCTGTGTCTACTTGCGGTCTCATTGAACCTTTCCCCAACAAAACGCCCGTCTATACGTCTGCAACCCGCAAAAGATCGCCACCGGACCCTATCAAATCGAACGGTCCGCTCGCTCAGAACCCTTGGCGACTCCGGTCTCGAGACAACACAAACTCTCAGCCCCGCCCTGTCGACCGTTGTCTCGTGCATACAGCCACACATCCATAACCTTGGAACATACCCCGACACCGTCCACATGTCCTCACCACCCTGGGACTACATCGCCAAGCTGGTCTGCATAGGAGACAGCGGCTGCGGCAAGTCGTCCCTGACGATCCGGCTCTGCGAGGGGCGCTTTGTACAACATCACGATGTCACAATTGGAGTCGAGTTTGGCTCCAGGATAGTACCCGTCGGCGCTCCCGCCAACAAGGGCATTACATCCTCCCAGACAGACGCCTTGTCATCACCGTCCAGTTCCGACCCCTCCTCAAAACCAGACCAGCCAAATGGCCTGCCCGATCCGCCCCGCGCCGCCCCCAAGGACTCGCAACAGCCACAAAAGCACATGAAGCTGTCACTTTGGGATACGGCCGGTCAGGAGACGTATAAGTCGGTGACGCGGTCTTACTTCCGCGGCGCGAGCGGCGCGCTTCTCGTCTTCGACATCTCGCGCAAGTCGACCTTCTCGCACGTGACCGACTGGCTCAACGACTTGCGCCAGATCGCCGAGCCGGACATTGTGGTCATTCTTGTCGGAAACAAGGCCGACCTTGCGAATGAGAAGCGCGAGGTCAGCGCCGAGGAGGCTACTACCTGGGCCCGCCAGAATGGCGTGTTGAGCTACGTGGAGACGAGCGCCAAGACGGGCGAGTACGTCGAGGAGGCTTTCCTTGGCGTCGCCGAGAGGATATACCAGAATATCCAGGCTGGCAAGTACGACCTCAACGACAGGAGGTCCGGCGTCAAGGGGCAGGGCGCCGGATGGGGCGGAGGGTCGGGTGTCAAGGTAGACGCGAGGAAAAATCCAAGTGGTGGAATGTGTTGTTAATATATAGGCCCAAGAGGTCCGAGCGAGGGAAAAGCGGGCGCAACGAAGATGGTTACGGGGCGTCCCCCGCGAAAGCAGGAGTCATCAGGCCTTGTCAGGTTGATCACCCCCCCGGTCCGGAGCAAAATCTTATGGATGTACTTCAACTTCAATGTACAGCACGTAATGCATAATCAGCAAGCTGGGCTGACACACAACACCAAGCATAGAAAAATTGAGCATCGCATAAAGTAGCAAGCACAAACAAGATTGTGGTATTACTTCTTCCAAGGGGGAGAGGGGGATTTTCCCTCTTTTCCTTCTTTCCTATCTTATTGAGCGGCATCGCGGAAATGACCGAACATCGAAAACTCTTTCTCGACATCTAGGCCACGTACAGCAATATTGACCCAGGCGTTATGTTCCGGTAAAGATTCGAGATGGGCCGAGGTGCCCCCTGACCACAAGCTGTAGAGTTACTGCTCTAGGGACACCAAGGGGGCCATCCCACAAAATACCCTCAGCTGCGATGGTTTATCTAATCGGTCACCCTCCAGGTGTCGAACCACTTCATATAATTGTAACCCTTGTTCGGCCCAGTCATGCCCCAGCAGATTGGCATGAAGTAGACGTAGAGAGCGATGGTGACAGCGTAGAGGCCACCATATACAACAGCCTGGAGAACTCGGTTACGGTTCCTCACGCACCAGTCCACCAAAAATCCCGTCGTCAAGATGGCGAAGTATAGAGCAGGGTAATAATGGTGGACATAGGTGACACGAGCCATGAGGACGAATGGCAGGTAGTGCAGGAACCAACCCGCGAGTGGGTAGAGGCCGGCGTAATGTATCTGATCGATGTCTGACTGGGAAAGCTCCTTGATACCGCGCTGCCACCGGACGAGATACCATAGGACAATCCCGCCAATGAGGCCCATGGATAGTGTCGAGCCCCAGTAGACGAAGGGGTTGCCCAACAGGAAATACTTGACAATATGATCGTCCCAACCGCACATGCGCAAGCCAACATTCTAGATATCACATTAGCATATTTATTGCTTGAACGAACATATGGACCTTCAACTCACCAGAATAGGCCACTGCCACCACTGAGAAGCCAGGTCGTCCTGCTTGTCCGGATCGGGAACCAGTGCATTGTTGGATGTCATCATTGCAACGTTGAGGTGGATGAAGTCGTGAATGAACGGAGATTTGTACTGGCCAGGTTCTGCAGGAGGCAGCTTCTCGTTCCAATGAGCCTCCACGTTCCAGTGTGTATATGTGTCCCTGGCATTGTTCTCCTTGGTGCAAGTAACTTCGATTTGTCGGAAACCCCACTGCGGCAGGTTGACGTTGCCAGCTCGCAGGTAACATCCTAGAACTTCATGTCTCAGCCGGAAGGCGGTGGTCAAGGTTCGAACCCTGCTGCGGTCTCTGGATGCGACGTCTCGCACAACCTCTACCTTCCAGTGGTCCTTGTCGTCGCCTATTGTCAAATTGCCGTAACAGGAGACCTCCTTATCAGCCTTTGTAACAGGAGCAGCAAGATCGTGTGAGTGCAAGTTGCGGCCAGTCTGAGCGTGAATCAAGCGGATAACTTGACCGTCTCCAATGAAGCGGGGCTCCTCATTCTCGTCGTAATCCGTGTCCCGGCGGTTTGGGTAGAAGAACCAATCGTTGTTGGCATCCTTGTGGTGATAGCAGGTAATCTGTTGTTGGCCAGAGCCATCTGGGTATGTTTGTACGTGGGAGTGCAAGAGTCCGCCGCCGTAACCCATGTTCTTGATTGTAGCCCTGGAGCCATATGCCACCTCGAGAGGGCTATTCTGGCCAACTTCGGTGCCACGGAGGTTAGCCTGGAACAGCGAGCTCATCTGGGCATCACCTGGGCCAGTATCGGTGAGGACGGCAAAGTGGATTGCAAAGCTGAGCATGTAGATCAGGAATGGGAGAACAATCAAACCAACGACCCTCGCGGCAAGGTGAGCTCCGAGTTCCGCGAAAGGCATCCGGATGTTGCCAAACTTGGTCCAAAGGTCCTCAGCTGTGTATAGGCCGACCAACGCAGTGACGAACAGCCCGACCAGTTTGACACTAGTAACACAGCCGATGCTAACTCCCGTCATGAATAGCCAGAAGAACCATTCGGGCTCAAAACTCTTGTCCTGGAGCCGGTGGAATTTGGCCCAGCAGAGTGTTGTGGCAACTGTGCCGCAGAGGAGCATCGAATCGAGGAGGATGAATCTGCTGATGGTGGTGTACGAGTTTTCGCAAAGAACCATGAGTGTGACGAGCCAGACTGCTGGTCGCTTGAAGTTAAGCTCCTTAGCGGTCCAGTAGGCCATTGGAACGCAAATGGCGCCGAAGAAGGCATTGAATTGGCGCATAAAGGTATAGTTGACATCCTCGGGGTATGTCTCTCCGGACTTGAACTCGAAAGAGCCGTTGTATCCTGCAAGATACCCGGACAGGCCGACGAGAAGCTTTCCCAAGGGCGGCTACTCCAATGTTAGAATATATCTGGCAAAGGGTTCTGGCGTGAAGTATCGTACGTGGACATCGAAGTAGTATTCGTGCTTCAGGTAGTGGGATCCGAACTTTCCAAAGCTGTCACAATATCTGGGTCAGCGGATCTTGCCGAACTATGATGCCAGTTGGAGGCTATACGCACTGTGCCTCGTCCCAGGTCACGATGTTGGACAATCCGATATTATAAAGGCGGGTAAAGAATGCGAGGGCCGTAAAAAGGATGGGAGCGATGAGGAACTCCCACTCGTCGAGGACTTGAAGAATCGATGGTTGCTAAGAATTTCCATGTCAGCGCGTGTTCTATATGTTACACGGTTCCTGTCCGTTTCAACTGACCTTCTTGACCTTCTCCTTGTCGTCAGCCTGAGGCTGGCCTTGCAGGGCACCATCAGGCTGGGTAGAAGGGACATTGCGCCTCCGCAGGGCATCGCCGACGTCCGCGCCGGAGGCAACGGCCCGTTCGGTCGCGGCCATGGTGGCAGCAGTCTGAAGTGAGCTCGGTCAAACTTTACGCCTTGAGAAAAAATGGTGGCAGGAGGGCGCAAGGGAAGTGGAGATAACAAATGTGGTGAAAGACAGTGTCGAAAGCACAAAAGGAGGTGTGCGGCGATGGCGAGCCCAAGGTAGGATCCCAAGATCCAGGGGTCCTGCAGTGAGAATCCGATTGCTACCGTGCAAACATGGATTGCCCAGTAAAAAGGAGAAATTGTGACAGAGGATGCACAAGCTCTTGTGGGAATGGAGAGATTGTGGCCGAAGACAGAGCTTGGCTGAAAGTTAAGGGATGGAGGGGAGGACGAGTGCTGGAAATATTCGTGGCCTTTACGCAGCTCGGGTGCGACAAGGAGAGGCCGTCAGCCAGCTAGAGCGGCGTAGCTAGTTCAGGGACAAGATTGTATACATGGGTAGCGCGTGCGTACGTACGTGTAGTGTGCTAACAAAGACGGCCGCAGGGTGTCAAGAAGATCCCTGCTCGAGCAAACCGCGGCTGTGGTACCGTGCAGTACCGCAACACTTTGAGAGCTCCGAATTGATCGCCAAGGCGAGTGGATCAGCA
This sequence comes from Diaporthe ilicicola, assembly GCA_023242295.1. Classification (NCBI taxonomy): domain Eukaryota; kingdom Fungi; phylum Ascomycota; class Sordariomycetes; order Diaporthales; family Diaporthaceae; genus Diaporthe; species Diaporthe ilicicola. The sequence goes on along the minus strand of JALPVH010000036.1, from coordinate 283,458 downwards.
CAACCTCTGTCCTCCCTTGCAGTGCACAGTGACAGCCAAGGATAGGTGGCCTAGGCCTGACGGGCCCATATTTTCATGGTACCTAGGTAAGCTGTGGGCTAAAACAACTACGTGTACTCAACACAATTTGTTTGATTTATATTTGTTTGAATCATAGTAGAACTGGTCTAATAAATGCTCATTTCAAATATTCCAGTGCGCATTCATCACCCTTCTGGGTTGACTTGGGCAAATCCTTGATCCCATGAGCAGTTTCTCGGGGTTTCTGAAGGCTTGCGGACACAGGCCGGCACATCCCTAGGCTTCGTCCGAATCAGTCAATCTGATGTGAATGCTGGACCATGGGAGCAGTGGCCCAATTTGGCGTGCTTTCGAGGGTGCACAAATTTCCCTGTTGCGAGGGCGGCGTGGTACAGGAAACTGTCTTGTGCTACATCTACGCAGGCGGGCTGGCGTTCTTTCCAGCAACGGGTCTTTTTATACGTGACTACATACTAAAATACGGAGGTAGCTTATAGGAGTTGTGTGTGGGTTCGATTTCCAGAGAGACTGCCGTTTGGACCAGGGGGGGGGGGAGAAGAGTGAGAGGTTTCCTTGTGTATAACAAACAAGGAGAAGTATCCATCTAAGGGAGCAAGCAGTGTGGCCGATCAAATACGAAATCTGTCCACTGGACAGCTTGAAGCTCAACGATCGGGCCATTCTTGACTGAGCAGCAGTCCACTCTTTGTCCGTCCACCCGAATACCCCTTTCCAAGATAGAAACGAGAACATTTGAACACGGTGCTTAGGTTGCCCCACAGAGGAGGTATCGTGTACCCATGTACTCAGGTACTTGAACGACATGAGCCAGGCAGAGCACACGGGCCCTCACAATCCGTGGGAGCTCATATGTGAGTGTGATATGGCACTGCAAGTTGTTAATTGGTCATTTCATGACCGTCATCGTGAAAGCCGTTGGGAGCTGTACAGACTATCGACGTAGACTATTTTGGTTGTCGTTTGAACAGCATGTGATGTAGTCTACCAAGACTACTGAACATAAAGGTCCCACCTTCCTAGCTACCCCGGCACCACCACCAAGTGTAAATTAGCGGTGCTGGGCCGAGACCGCGTGTCTGTTCGGGCCTGCCGGGTGCCGGGTGCCGGGTGCTGGGTGCTGGGATGGGCTGCGACGTTAAAGATCTGAACCTACCCTGCTCTGCCTGCACACCTCCGCAGTACATGCCACCGTTTCCCAGATAGCAGATCGACTTTTGGGTGCAATTTATCAAACCCCCGTCCGAACTGCCGAGCCTATCCTATTGTTGTGAACCCTCTGCATATTCTCCTAGGGTCTCTATGAGGCACCTCACATGGGCCGCCGCTCAAGTCCGCATCGCCCTGCTCGACCAGGTTCCAAATGTCATCCCTAGTATCCGACTTCATCATCAACAATCCCGTTACCCGGACTATTGTTCGTCGCTTCTCGAGTCCTTTTGCCGCCGGTCCATCACCTGAGCCCCGTCGGCCCTTCTCACGCGACGACTATCCAGGGGAAGATGGCGACGCCATTGCCGAATGCGACGGACCTTCATCACCTTTCCCCAGCATCGGAAGGTTCACAAGGACTCCCGACATAGCCCTTGGTGCCAGGTCTCCACCCCTCCTCATCCCCCAGCGCAGAGTCGCGACCGCTCCCATCCCGGACGAGTTGTCGCGCCCCCTGACCGTCCCGTCAATCGCTCCCCTACGACTCGAGATGGAGCGCCACGGGCTGTCCGACACGGAGAGTACCGTGGAGCCACAAGGCACTATCGATGGCGGCGCACAAGATGCCGAGAGGGAGGCCCGTAGATTGCCTGCGGATGATGGAATGCGGGCGATGCGACGACGAATTCTGAGTATCCAGTCCAGCAACATCACCTTCGACCAGAAGAGATATCTCACACAGCAGCTCCTTACCGAAAACTACACCAGTGTCAGGCTTGCCAAAGCAGTTGCCGACGGGAAATCCGTGGCGCCTGTGCCGCTCACTGAGCATGCCTCGGCCTCGACCTCTCGGGATATTGGCTTTGGGGTTGCAGCTTTGGAGACGCTCAAATCCTGGACTGGACTTGAGGAGAGGGCCAGGCTACATGTGTCAGAGGAGGACCGCCGTCCTACATATGTGCCAGCCACCGCCATTATCAACGACGAGGAAGACTTGGAGGATGCGGATGGGGCCGAGGCCCAAGTATTGGGCTGTGTGCACTACAGACGGAACGTCAAGCTGCAGTGTGCGGCTTGCGAGAAATGGTACACTTGCAGACTGTGCCATGACGAAGTAGAGGAGCATATCTTGCCCAGGCAGGTGACAAAACACATGCTGTGCATGCTGTGTGGTCATGCGCAAAAGGCATCCGACACATGCGTGAACTGTGGCGAGTGTGCGGCTCAGTACTACTGCAATATTTGCAAGTTGTGGAGCAACGACGTGAACAAGCCCATCTATCACTGTGATGACTGTGGCATCTGCCGCGTTGGGCATGGGCTGGACAAGGACTTCTTCCACTGCAAGGTACGTGGACCCCAGCGGTGTCTCGATCAACTCATGTGCCCTGCTAATTCCCATACAGACCTGCCGCGCGTGCATCTCCATCGCGCAAACCAACAATCACAAGTGCATAGAACGAGCGACAGATGCCGACTGTCCTATATGTGGCGACAACATGTTCGCATCGCACAAGACCGTCATCTTTATGGACTGCGGTCATTCGATCCACCGAACCTGCTTTAATGAGTACATGGCCTCTTCCTATAAGTGCCCGATCTGCAGCAAGAGCATTGTGCCCATGGAGGCGCTATTCACGAACCTGGCAAACATCATCCGTGGACAACCAATGCCAGAGGAGTACGAAAACGTCACATCCATAATCCTCTGCAATGATTGTTCTGCAAAATGTACCACGCAGTACCATTTCCTGGGCCTGCGTTGTCAGATTTGCGCCTCTTATAACACGGTGGAACTGGAACGGTCCGAGATGCCGGAAGATAGGGCCGAGACTGAGCAAGCACCTGCACCTGCACCTGGACATGCAGTCTCGGCGACACCAGCGATACCACCGCATCACCAAAACCCATCACATAACCGCGAAATCATACTAGGCCCTGGCTCACCACCGCAACCGGGTACTTCGCATGCGCCATATAGCTTGAGTCAAGATGTCGCAAGTGCGGGAGGCCTTCATGCGCATGCAGTACCAGAACCGGATTTCGCAATGGATGACGATGAGGAGCTCGGCTTCTGGGGAGGCGGGCCGCGCAGCGGGCCCGAAAGCGAAGAAGAGGACGACTACGAAGATGATACAGACGCCGAGGACTCGGAGAACGACGACGAGGATGATGACAATGAGGACGACGATATCATGTTGCTCGGCCACAGGTGAGGAGCCGTGGAAATCGTTTACGGGAAGCTTCGAGAAATTGCATTGCCATTGGTGATTTGAAAGGCGACGGCGTTCGGAATACCTGATATCGGAGACCAACTCTGGGGCTCGGCGGAGGGCGATTATTCTTGGGTTAGCACACACGCATTGTATGGGGTTTGGAAAACTTTGGGCTCGGCACAGGGCATCTGGCGTCATTGGTGGAACCGGCGGCTTTCAGATCAATCGTTGACAGTTGCTCGGAGGCATATTGAGTTAGCTGCACAAGCCGTGCAGAGGTATTCAGATAGCAAGTAATGAATTCGCAAACCTATCAGACTTCAGAAACCTCCGAGTACAGAAACAGTGATGATAGCAATCAATGGTCAAATGAAACAGACCAGAAGCCGAACTCCGTAAGCTCTGTCCAGCGCAAGTCGGATCATTGCTGTTGCTGTTGCTGTTGCTGTTGCTGCTTGCGCGACTCGAGCTCAATCTTGGTCTCCTGGGCGCCCTTGCGCAGTTCCTTGATAGTGGTCTGCGTCGGGTCGCAGTCAGCGATGAGAACGCCAGCAACGGGAGCAGTGCGAAAAGAAGGGAGGAGCGAAGTCGACAGACTTACAGCAAGTGCCTCCGGGTTGACGCCCCGCTCGATCAAGGATGTGCATATTGATATCTCTCGCCGGTCGAGGTGGCAGTTCTGTGTTGGGGGCGCGGTCAGACGCGATCGGGTAGGGACGGTTTGTCGCGCAAATGATGTGTATGAATCTGGTACTTTACTCACGAGGATTTGAGAGATCTCCCAGAGGAGGTCCACGGCGACTTGCGCCGAGACTTGTTTGTTCTCTTCTGGAGGCGGCGGCATACTGTGCTGTCGTCGTATGCTTTTTAATGTTGTAAGGGCGAGGTTCTCAGTGAGTGCAGACGGAGTGCTTGGCAGTCAATCCAGTCCATGCTTCTCCTGGCGGGGCCTGGTTTATGCGCCTCATGTTCCTGTCCGAGACAACGAACGCCACCTTCACCCTATGGAAATCGTTATGATGCTCGAGTTGCACGGGTTTCATTTCAACAATCTGAATGATGTGGTATCATATCATGCTTCATTCGCATCATTACACGTCTCGGTCACTGCAGTCTGCAGGCTGCCAGCGTTAACCAATACTTCATCTCGATTCTGTGACCCAAGGCACTCTCGAGGCGGACGGCACAGCAGAAGCCTGAACGGACAACAAGACGCTATAATAATACAGTTTTCCTCGTTTTGGCAACATCCAGTGTTATCAGCCCTTGCTGTGTAGTTGGACTTCTTAATCTTGAACCACCGTGCACTTCACGCGTGTGAGCCCAATCCAATCTGTCAGACGCACGCGAGCTCAACTCTTGAACGCCTCGACGAAGAGCTCCCTCATCCCCTTCAATAACACCGCCAGCTCCCTCGTCTCGTTTGTCCTTTCCAGTACCCTGTCAATGCTATCCCTGTCGAGCCTCGGCCTGCAGTGCTTCACTTCGTAGTCCCTCGCGGTAGTGCTCAGCTCGAACCACGCCTCGCGCTCCCAGTCCTTCTCGTCAATGTGCGAAAACACGAACTTGAGCCTGTCGTCCTGCCCTGCCCCCTCGATCTTGAGGCAGAGGTTCGTGATCCAGAAGTCCAGCTCGGGCACGTTGAAGCGCGCCTGCGCCTCCTGCTGGGCCTGGTGCGCGCGCTGCGCCGCCAGCCGCGTGTCGATCTCCTTCTGCGTCTCCTCGATCTGCTTCTGGAGTGTGTCGCGGAGGCTGAGCTGCTTGTCGCGCTCGGCGCTGAGCGAGGCGATGGCGGCTTGCATCTCGCGCTTCTCGGCTGCTTCCTTGGCGATGCTGTTCTGGTGCGTGTTCGTTTTCATTTGGAGTATGTCTATATCTCTCCTCTTCATCCTTTGGTCCTCTACACAATTCAAGGTCAGTCCACATGCATTGCGATGCCTCGGAGGATGCAAGACAGGTGCGCACCTTGGAGCTCCGTGACCTGCATGACGAATTGATTTTTCTCCTCCAGCACTCTCTTTCGCCCTTGCTCGATAAACGCATCGAATTTGGCCGTAAACCTGGCCATGCGATCGCGCAGCTCGTCGAATCCAAAGTTGATACTGGGTAGGCTATCCGCCACGGATGGCGCGGCCATTGTTTGTCGGCTCTGTGAGCTCCTGGGCTCAAACACGGTGGACATCTTGTGACGGTATATTCGATCGGTGGTTTATGTGAAATTTGATGGCGTCGTCTCGAGGTGCTGTGACTGCTTTGGGCGGGAGAATGGAACCTGTCGCAACGGCAGACAGAGCGTGGTTGAATGCGAAAGTCGCTTCCCGCATCTGGCATATCGCGGTTGCCAGGGCGATAATCGAGTATGCCAAGATACCGCGGCTGGCGGCTGGCGGCTGACCGGGGTGCCGCCCATTGGCTGCTCACCTTGACTCGCGGTGGCACCGGCCCGTTTCCAGTTCTGCTTTTCGTCGAAATGAACTTTTGCTTGCTTTCGAGACCAGCCAGTGCATAGTTCAATCGCAATTTTGCCAAAAACAATTTTCTTTGGAACTCCGTGCTGGCACAGCCATCGCTATGCATACTTTAATCTCATACCTGGTACACAGTCTTGGGACCGACAAAGCATATGGCTGAGAGCAACACTTCGTCGCATGGCATCGGCCATCACAACAGTGCTCGAAACAAAAAATCCAACAAGATTGAGATTCATCGCGTAAACGACTTCTTACTTGGCCACGTGGGGCAAGTCTCATACCACTCCGTGCATGATGGGGATGCAGACATTGGGGGCCTGGGCTTCAATCGAGTGATTGAACAGCGTAAGTGACTGATTAGTTCCAGGCATATGGGCTCCTTGTCTTGGACAGGAACGATATTGACCCAACGCAGCGCCATCGTTTCAAGAGTTGTTGCCTTCCGAGAAATGGTTTGCGTCAACACGGACAAAGCCTGAGGTGCCACATGCAGACACCTTCAAGAAGACCAAGTCTCAGAGAAACTGGCTGCTCAAGACTCATCCAGAGGCCTTCCTCGGAAATGTGGACTTGCAAGGCACCATCTCGGAGCAGCTTCGTGCTCCTTGGTCTCACTATCATGGCATACAAGACCAGATGGGCTCGGCTCTCGCAGTCGGAGAGATTTTGGACCTGAGAAACGCTTCTCGCGCCACATCACGGCCAGCGGTGGCGATGGCGGCTGGTGAGGCTGGCCAGATTCTTCGTGTATCCGTGGTCGACTTGAGGAAATGGACGTGGGCCGAATCATTGTTGCCAATCGGAGCCATGCAGTCACAGTTTCATGGAACGTGGAGCAGTGAGGGGGCTCCAATATCAAAAATCCGGTTCGCCGCCAAGCTGAGACAGTATGACCCGATTCGATGGCTCATCGCTCAAAGGTCATCTTCAACAACGATCTTTCAACCAGAAATACGGGCGACAGCTGCGGCTTCTGCGGGGCAGACGGCGATACTGTGCGAACCAGACGTGCAGCACATCGCACTGAACCCTCTTGTCACGCTGACCACGGATGCCACCGGAGGAGTCGCTCACTCTGACTTCTCTGTGAATATTGGCTCAGAATCAGACGCTCCACAAATCGCGATCATAGACAGATCTGGGAATTGGTCTGTCTGGTTTATTGATAGCCAACGCGTTCATCTTGGGAAACCCAGAGTCCATACAGCAGTTCAGAAGAGCAGAGGGGCTTGTGGATTATTATCATCATTGTTGCTTCCAGGCCGTCCACATACTTCCGAGAGCCATCACCGAATCTCCTGGGTCCGCTCAACCAGCAGAGTCGACGATCGGGAGCGTGACAGCAGCCCATCCGAGGCTTCTGACGCGGTATCCCGTTTGCTCCAGAATGACTACCTCACCAGCTTTGTTGACTCCGACCCGAAGTACGATGCATTGCTCATTTGCGATAACTCTTGCGTCCAGATCATGGGTCTCGATGGGGCCAAAGTCCTTGCTTATCTCAACTTTTCCAGGCAGAAAGGCGCAGATGAACTGCTTGATGCTCAGTCTATTGAAGGATGTCCATCCCATGTCTTGGTTCTCACTACTGAGAGGCTTTACGTGCTAGACTTAAGCAGTGACGGAGACCAAGAAGCAAGCAAACCGAACATATTGGTGTCATGCTTGCACTTCAAAGGCCAGACAAATGAACTTCTGAAGATGTCAGTGGCGAGATTGCAGTCTCCTCATGACCGGACATCCGTCCTTGTGCTGCTTCATTCTAGTCAGAATGCCCGTGTGCAGCTTTTTTACATCACGATTTCGTCTCTGGATGGGAGTGCAAGCTTTCATCATCGGGTGGTGCAATGCCCAGGCTTCCATACCAGTCTTGATGGGCAGGCAGGAATCGCATCCCTACATGCAGTATCCCTACAGCTCTCCGCATCAAAGAGCCGTTCACGTTCAGGGAGTGGGGCTGCCGATGCTCACAAGGCCGGTCACGAGCTTCAACTGTTCCAGATTTTTGGCTTGGCCAATGACCTGAGTTTGGTCTCTTCAGTTGTTGCCATTACATTTGGAAGTGCCCAGAAGCTGGTATGGCTCAGAAAATCGAAGCACGCTGCATGGGATGATACCCATTGGAAAAATTCACTGCGGAAGAGGGCATTTCAAAAGGTCGAAGGCGCTTTCATCGTTCCTGACGAGTTTGAAGAGGACAGACAGCTCAGACGCGAACGTCCGACAAAAATCTTCCCGAGACGCAACACAATTCAATTGAGATCCTACCTGATCAAGCTCATGGAAGAGATCAACAACGGCTTCTTTGGAGAAAGTAGTATTGTGTCAGCCGAGGACAACAGCGTCGGAGCTTTTTCTCACATTCAAGAGATATCGGAAAACCGAGAGGCGGACCAGCACGTCGCGTTGCAGCCTTTGCTAGCTTTTAGGGACATATGGCATTCACTGGATCTTGCAAAATCGGAGGCTGTGTGGAGCCACAGCCTTGAGCGGCTGTCAAGATTGAACCATGTCCAGCTCTTTCAGTGCGGTGCATTTGGGCCTAAACTTGATGTCAACGATTTCTTCGAGAGGTTTTCCATCAATTGGTCCAGCCAGCTAGCAGCTGAGTCACTGACAGCAACCCAATGGAGATACATGCAGCTTGCGCTGGAGAGAATGGCTGCCGAAGCGTACTTGTCAGAAAAAGGCATCTACATGATACCTCAATCCACTCGGGAGCTCGCCTCAAGGGCTGAGCCGAGGAAGACGAACAGCCAATCCACAGCCGATGACATGTATGAAGATCTGCCCTTCTCTCGGTCGGCGTCAGACAACACATTGCCAACACCTTCAGAGACATCGGCATCCTCTCGAGCAGCCTCACAAGTTGCCGAGTCGTTTGAAACCCAAGAGGAAGAAGACACATCTGAGCAGGAGGATCCAGCAGTGACCCGCTTGCGTATGTACCTGCCGTCGATCAGGTTTACTCCCACAGCGAAACAAGGCCGAAGTCGTCTCATGTCACTCTGGCCGGAGCAGAGAGGCAGTGATCCCAACAGTTACAGGTATTCGCCTACCGCAAAGGGCGCAGATGGGCTTTCACAAGCGGCAAAGCGTAGGCGGGGAAAAGAAGAGGACCGGCGGCGCCGGAGGGCCGAGAGGAGAGCACATTCGGGCATCAAGCTCGAGAGCTCTGGCGACTCGTTCAATCAGCAGCATGTGCCGGATGAAATCCGGTCGAGTCCGCCGCCTCAGCTTTTCGCAGCAAGGAGCCAGGGCCAGCACCAAGGCTTTGGGTTCGGAAGCCAGAGCCAGGCTCAGAGCCAGGGCCAAAGCTTCGGTCCCTCCCAGACAATGTCCCAGCCACTCCGCGGTGAGTTCGGGACCAGGCCTTCGATGCTCAGAAAGAAGGTCAAAGGGAAGCAGAAGGCGGATGCAGGTACACGGAAATCTGGTTTCAAGTAAAGACTTGGCACGGCCTTGAGATGAGGTCGACATCGTTGGATACGTTAATGGAGGGCTTATGTCTGTGGCACAGGAAAGGTGCCTTTCAAGGTAGATAGTGATTCCATTCCAGAACGAGTGAAACCGAAAACCAGCTCTTCCCTTTGCCAAGCGTATTTTCAATGTGAGCAACGCGAAATCATTGTCAAACGTGAAATTCTCTTGCAATCTGTGGAGGTGATGTAATTGGACTGTTGTCTGACAATGTCGAAAAGGCGGCGCTGTCGAGCTCAGCCGATCTGCCTGCAACCTGAGACCTACAAAAGTCATCAACAAAACCTCGCTCAACCTCTCCCGTACTCACCAACCAGCTTCTCAACAGCAAGCCCCAACAGATGTCTCACTGTCACGACGGAAATGGCCATCATCACCATCACGGCGATGAGCACGACCACTCTGACGACATAACCCCCGCACTACAGTTCTCGCTGTATCAACACATAGACTTCGACAACATCACGACCCTCAACGAGAGCGTGCACGGCTCGGGCAGAGCCATAGCCAAGAAGGAATGGACCGACAGGCTGAGCGACCAGCCTGAAGTGGCCAGCGATGCCGATGAGCAATTAATCATCAACGTCCCGTAAGCCTCGACCCACCAAGCCACACCCAGACAGCCCGTTCCAGATGTCCTCAGATGCGAACCGGGGCCGATTAACACCGCTGGACACCGGCCAGGTTCGCCGGACAGGTAAAGCTGCACGCGATCCTCATCCGCACGTCGCAGTCGGCCAGCGCGCCCAAGACGCTCAAGGTCTTCCAGAACAAGGAGGACGTCGACTTCGAGGCGGCCGAGGACGCGCCGGCCGAGCAGGAGTTCGAGCTGTCGCAGACCTCGGAGGTGCAGGAGCTCCCCGTCAAGCGCGCCAAGTTCGGCAAGGTCCAGCGCCTGGCCCTCTTCTTCCCGGACAACTTTGGCGACGGCGACGAGGACGTCACGAGGATCTCGTACCTCGGCTTCAAGGGCGAGTGGATGCAGCTCGGCCGAGCGCCGGCCAATATTCTTGTGAGCGGCAGCCTTCCTTGTCACCCCAACCCTCCACCCCCTTCCCAAATCTCCAGCCCTCGTCGATAGCATGTCATGTTATTTAAATATGCGAGGGGACAATATGCTTCCATGGATGGTTCTACAGTCAGCCTCAGGTGTCTGGAACCATGCATACTGGATCACACTGATGACTTGCCCTCTACCTTTGCCCATCTTCGGAGATGGAGGTCACTAATTTGAGATTTGCAGTACGAGGCTGCTGCGAACCCCAGCGACCATAAGTTGAAGGGTACAAGTGTCAACCAAATGGGCAGTGGAATCGGTGGTCGTGGTCCGGGTCAGTAGGCGGGGGGGTGGTTGAGTCTAAGTGTGAGAGACCTCGGGAGATGTTTGACCGGCATTCTACAGCTTTTGAACAGATTGGCAGCGCCTGCCTCAGTGCTTGGCCTGAACCAACGCTATCTGTCTCCATGGACGTGCCTCTACTTGGCCCATCCTCCCGAACCCCGTAGGTATCTACATAAAGTCGTCCTCCCAGCCCTCGTCCCGATCCTGATTGCTCGATGCCGCCATATTTTCCTCGCTGAAGAGGTCATCGTACGCGTGATCTTTCTGGTACTTCAGCTGCTCTCTCTCCTTCTTTACCCGGGCCTCTTCCTTCTTCTGCAGGGGAAATTAGCGTCGACTGAGAGCCGCTGATATAGCACATGGTACGTACTCGCGCCAACTGGCTGGCCTGGTCTTTTTTCCGCAGCTCCCGCTGCCGGTCGTCCTTGTCTTGCTTCAGGTCGGGATGTTTCTCAACCTTGGTCTTGTTGAGTCTGTTGATAATCGCGTTTTCCCTTTGATGCACAAGGACTCTCTTGACCTGATCAAGAACTCAGAAAACAAGCCCCCGCGTCTGTGAGTCTGAAAGATGATTGCTGACCTTTTTATCGCTGTGGAAGGAAACCTGGCCGGCTGCCATACTGCCGTCCTTCTTCAGGTTTGACCATGGGGTGTATATGATGGTGATGTTGTCCTTCTTGTTGCCTGAACGTGTCTCTCTGAGTACGTAGGCCTCCATTTAAATCACGATAGTGCGGCCTACCTTCGATGGAGTTGGCCTTGGTCAGCTGGGCCAGATCCGTGACAAGAGGCTCGGGTATGTTCTCCCACGTCTCGCCCTCTCTCAGCCGCAGGTAGATGTGTGCACTGGAAAGCTTGTCCACGTGGAACTAGAAACACATTACGAGCAAGTCAGGCTGGTGATTGACATTTTCCAAAAGTACGGTTCTCGTCTCATACCCTGGAGGCTGGTGAGCACGTCGGTCTGACTGGCAAAAGAAAAAGGCGTACAGGCCCGGTCCGACTTACCAAACATCCTCTTCCCAGCCATGTTTGATGAGGTCCTCGTCTATTCGGGCAACATTAGTTGTCATGGCCCCGTGGCCCTTGTGCTGTAGGCATTGGGCTTGTTCTCACGCACTCTCAAACTTGTCCTTGCCCACGTAGACGTAGGCGGGTGGATCAACTGCAGTTGAGGTAAAGTAGTAGACCATTGTGAATTGCGGTATCAACTGAATACGGGAAAACAAAGCAGACAAAGGGAATTCAGAGGTAGTTATCTGTTGTGCGAGTTCTCAGTGTCGTCGCACCGGGTCGTCCAGGTGGTGTTGAGGTGCTGCAAGACCGTAAGTTACCGCCGTATTTTATCTCCCCAACTTGTCCCTAGCGACTAGGCGGCCGGGGCAGGCAAACCTTATTACTGTAGCTGCAGCATTCAAATTTCGGGCCTGCTGTACCTCGCCCGAGCACCACTACCTCACGTCGCCATTCGTTCGCTTCAAACGCAGCGACGACAATGGCGCCCAAAATACCCGCGAGGTGCTGGGAGTCAATACCTCGACCATCAAGGACACCCTCGGCCCTTGTCGCCGGCCTACAACAACCGCAACCGACATCGCTAGCCTTCCGACCTGCCCTCTCTGTCGTCGCGCAGACCACCCAGACGCGCGGTGTAAAGTACGGGTGGAGCACGCTCCCGAAGCGGTCGAGCTTCCAGATCAAGTACAACGAGGGCAATGGCCTGCCAGAGCGGACGACGTCCCCGGCGGCCGCGCAGGAGCGCAAGGAGCGCAACACGCCGCTGCGAACCGGCATCCTGGCCACCAAGAAGGGCATGACGGCCTACTACACGCACAACGGCAAGCGCATGGCCTGCACGGTCCTCCAGGTCGAGCAGTGCCAGGTCGTGGCGCACAAGACGCGCGAGACGCATGGCTACTGCGCCGTGCAGGTTGGCTGCGGGTCGAGACGCCCCGGCAACGTCACGGCGCCCCAGCTGGGCTACTACGAGGCCAAGGGCATCCCGCCCAAGGAACACCTCGTCGAGTTCCAGGTGCTCGACGAGAAGGGGCTGGCGCCGCCCGTCGGCGTTCAGCTGCTGCCGGATTGGTTTCACAAGGGGCAGTGGGTGGACGTCAGGGCGAACTCGAGGGGCATGGGATTCGAGGGTGGCATGAAGAGGCACGGCTTCAGCGGGCAAGAGAAGAGCCACGGTAACTCGAAGAATCACAGGACGATGGGTAGCGTTGGTCCATCGCAGGGAAGCGGCTCGAGGATCCTGCCCGGCAAGAAAATGCCCGGGCGTATGGGCAACGAGAGGGTGACGATGCAAAACCTGGCGGTCCTGCGGGTGGACAACAACCTGGGTATCATTGTTGTCAAGGGGTGTGTGCCAGGACCAAAGGGTGCGTTGGTCAGGATTTCGGACGCGGTCAAGCAAGACCCACCACCGCAGGAGTTCATCGACAGGATGAACCAGGCGCTGAACGAGAGGTTCCCCAATGCTCAACAAGATCTTACCAATGCACGGAAGATGCACCTCCAGCTCAAACAGATGAGGAAGGAAGGCAGGATAGCGGAGGTTGTTGCGATGGGCCTGCACGACACCGCTGAGGAGGCCGAGACACCGATCACAGTGTAGGATAGGTACCCTGATAAACAAAACAATTGTACAACTGAACACATTGAAGCGCGTAAATTCCTTGACGTACAGGGGAAATCCCCCATACCCAAGTCATAATAAACACAACAGCTCGCACAGTTGCTGAAATTTTACTCCGGGACGTAGCTTGGCCCCAGATATCACCTTGGCAATCTCTTCTTGAGAACATAGGTTGTCTCAGGAGGTTATTTCAGAGATAGGCTGCTTTGGTCAACTGATACGCCGAAATTTTGGATTCCGGTGGCCTGCACATCACTGAAAGATGATAATAATACATGGAGAAGGGCCAGTGCTTCAGTAACAGCTCACAATCACCACAAAAACTGCTCCGACGGACCTCGACGAGTATCGAGACTCAGGAGAGACTTGGGGGAGGACGAATAGTCAGATCAACAACCTATTGTCAACCGCCAATGATTGTGAGTATCGATGATATTATACAACGCACCCACTAAACCGTACACAGGTTCTTTTGTTGTGATTCAACAACAATCACTGCCCTGATTCATGACCGGGCCGAGGTTTGTAGGATACCCTACAACCACAAAACTCTCCCTTTCATCCTCAGCATACCATAAACCAGTGCAGGATGGAGCTGGGACACCTCGCGAAGTGCTTCTCAAGAACGCGCTTCTCTTGCCACGGCCCCATATCCCACGCTTGTGCATTACGGGCACATCTATCATGACTGGAGACTGTGGACCACGAATGTCTTTTCGTTGAGCCCCCTAACAGGCTTCCGGCGACAGGACACATTCCTGCTCCATTGACCTGACAATTTCATCTAGTGCCTAAACCCCCTCGTGGCCTCGTCGTCGTCGTCATCATCATCCAGCCCACCCGTGATCCTCATCGCTCGGAACGGGTCCCCGTCGTCCAGGAGGTCGATCCTCTTCCCGTCGCTCGTCTCAAGGCTCCACTCGGTGGTCTCGAACACGCCCTTGGGGGTGCGCCTGAAGCTCGCGAAGCGCATGACGCCGCTGTTCTTGGTGCCCTTGACGGAGAAGTGGATGTCGATGCGGCCGTGCAGCTGGTTCATCTCGCCGCTGATCCAGGGGATCTGCTGCTGGAAGTAGATCTCGTCGCCGAGGTACTCGCGCGCCCTGGCGTTGTGCCGCAGCGCGTACAGCGTGGACGCGACCACGGGCGAGGAGCTCTTCTGGTAGTTGAAGATGGCGACGCTAGCGGCGGCGACGACGGCGAAGAAGATGGGCAGCGTGCGCGACCAGCGGAAGCGGTTTGCCTCGATGTCTGCGAGCCACACGAGATTTCAGTCATCCGCGAAAGGGCAGGGCAGGGCAGGGCAGGGCAGGGCAGGGCCATGTCGGAGGGCGGCTGAGCTCACCTGGCAGCTCCCTGTCGGACCGCCTTTCCATCAGAGGTCCATCTCCAGGCTTCGGTGCGGCAATGAGCGATCGTCTCTGCGCGAGGCTTCTGCGTGAGGCGGGCAACCTCAATGCCCGGAGGACTGAAGTCCTACATACCGGCCTTGGCAACATGTCTGCAACCGTATGTGGGTGGAGGTTGTCTGTCGCGTGAGCGAAGACGGTGGAATAAATCTAAATCAAGGCTGAGGTCGATCATCCCACCTCGCAGTGGGCCCCAGACCCGTGTTTCTCGCGCGGCCGGCAGCGGCTCCTGGGGAGATCGACCAGGGCCAGAGTTCTCACACATATAGTTGTATAGTGTATAGAGATCAGGGTGAAAAAATTAGTCTTTAGTCTTTAAAATTAGTCTTTCTTTAATCTTCCTTTCAACTACTATAAAATAATAACATTATTATAAACTAAATAGTTTTATATTTTATAAAATAAAATAATTATTTCTTTATTTCTTTATTAAATATTTTATTTTTTTAAGTTTTTTTATTAAGCTAAAATAATAATAAATATTTTAAAAAAAATAAAGTATAATATATCTTTTAAAATTAATATAATAAGTTTTATTATATAAAACTTTTTATAATAACTTATTAATCTATTTTTATAAGCTTATTTATAATTAAAAGTCGTTATTTTATATTAATAATTATAACGTTAAATTATACTTAATTTATTTACGCTAATATTATTAATAAGCTATTAGCTTATTAAAATTAAAGATATTATAAATTATAAATAATTTAGTTTAACATTATTAAATATTATTAATATATAAAAGTGTTATTATTATATAATTTAAACTTTTAAATTATTTAAAATAAATAATATTAAAAAGTTATTATTACTTTAATTAAAGTTTTAACTTTATTTAAATATATATTTATTATAACTTTATTTTATAAAATTATTTAAAAGTAATTATTTAGCTTATTAAAACCGAGATAATATTTAAGCTTAAATTAATATATTTATTATTATTTTAAAGATATATAAAGTTTATTTTTTAAAAAAAATAAAAAAGTTTATTACTTATAAAGTAAAAATTAATAATAAGTTAAATAAAATTAAAGTAGTTAATTATTTATTATATTTTTTTTAAAAAAGGTTTACTTTTTATTTAAATAAATAAAGCTTAATTATAAAAACGTAATATAGTTAAATAAAATTTAATTTTAAAATATATAATTATAAGTCTTTTAACTTTATATTTAAGAGAGAATTATATATATATATATATTAAAAGATTAATTATAAATATATTTAAAATATTATATAAATATAAGTAAATAATTAAAAGTAAGATATTATTAAAGGTGATTAATGAGAAATAAGGTAAGTGTGATAATAACCTAACTTTTTTCAACATTTATCGCTTTAGACCCCTATAATTAATATCACTTAAGCTGCGAGGCAGCGGTACATGGCTCGGCACAAGCTCAGCTCTTGAACCTTATTTGAGATCTGCCCGCAGCTTTACTTCCTCCCATGTAACCTCGCCAGCGCACTGCTGCCGCCTCACATTCTCTGGCCGCCTTTACTTAAGAGCCCGTCAACACAGCAGCGGGCTGCTCCCAATCGGTCTTCCTACAGAAGTGAAGAACATGGACATAAGCAACGCAAGGACGCGGCTCCGTCGCACATTCCACTACCCCACGGACGACAGTTCCAACGGGGGCACCCCCGAGGTCCTGGATGAAGAGGGTACGCCCCCTGGTCTTCCCGTTGAAAGAATAGATCCGCCCAGTCGTTTCCCACATATGCCGCCCCGCTGACCTGAACCCCCCTGGAGCAGAGCAGGAGAAGCTCATCCAGACCCTCGCCGAACAGAACGCAACACACAACCAGCAGTACCAGATCATCCTCCTCGCGCTGCCCATCCTGTCGTGCATACCCTACCTCCTCGCGCTCTTCCGCCCGTCAACAACCCTCATCGCAGTGCTGGGCCTGACATCACTGGCCAGCACGACATTCCTCCTCTTCAGCCTCCCGCCGACCGAGACGGGCATCCACGCGCTAGATGGCCGGGCCAATTCCAGGTCCACGCATGGCAGCCTGCAGGAAGACGGCGAGGGCGCCGCGTCCGGGTCGGCCGACAGCCTCAGCGGGCTCGGGACCCTGAACCGGCGGCGCCAGCGGCGCCGGCGCGCGAGCAGCTTCAGCCTGGCGCCGCAGAAGAGCCCCCTGGAAAAGTACCTGCCACTGCTCAACGTCGGGCTGTGCGCCGTGCTGATCCTGTACGGGGTGCTGGTGCGGCGGCGCGGCGGCAGCAGCGAGCACTACGACCGCGACGAGGACCACCGCCAGCACTTTGGCTGGCTCGGCCTTGGCAACCTGCCTGCCATCGTGTACGCGGTCGTGCTCGTGGCGAAGCTGCTGATGGCGAACGTGGACCCGGAGAGGGAGCTGACGGCGCTCAAGTACGACTACAAGGGGGCCTGAGGCCCTCAGCCCATGTGCCCTTGCCGTCGGGAAAAGGATGCTGTGTCTGTACGCCTCGCTGTCATTTCCATGCATGTCGAGTGTATAATCAATGAGAATGAGGAGCCCGAAATTTTGAGTTGTGTGATCTCAGATACCCTTAATCAGAATCTTGTGGAAATCTCTGGCCCAAAGTGACTGGTATCACCTCTACTGGAACGCTATATGCCACAGTGTCTTACTGCCCAGTGGCCCAGTAAATGCTCTCTTTCACGGCTTCTTCTTACGTAGTGATACGTAGGACGAAGGATACATCTAGAACCATGCTGAAGAGTGATACTACGGAGAAGAGAGTGCGTCTCGGAGGTTGTATTTATTGTCGCATATATTTGCCTGCGAAAACCCTCTGCATTTGGGCTTGCTAGTGTCAAGTCTCCTGTCTCCAGCACAAATGTCGCATTTCTCATTGTGTCACTGCTGGGGTATCATCCACCCTGATCATCCCAGTTTTGGCTTTCATTCGCATAATCTCAAATTTGTCATAGTTTTGGCTCTTGTAAGCTCCGCTGCTGACCGCAATATCTCTCTCTTGGGCTTGATCTAGAACTTTCTGTGCTTTCGGGAATTCAAGCCTTCGTTACCAGTAATTACATGTCTATCGAATCGGTGAATCTCAGCACACCAGTGTATTTGAAAACACCATCGACTCCCGGTGGCAGCTTTTCAGGGGGTGGGTTAGAGAGCGGTCCCGCCTCGGATGACTTGTCGACTACGAGGGCAAGCCCTTGAGCCTTGATAGCGCCGACAAGCGACGGCACCATTTTCTGTCGTTGCGATTAGTATAAAGTCATAAACTAGGATCATGGGTACGAGGAAGGGTTCTTATATACATACCAGGAGCCTTGAAGCAACCACCAACCCCATGAAGTTGTTGCCTTGCGCCGTCCTGACCACTTCCTTGATCGAACTGGATCTACGGCCATGATTCACGGCTGCGGCCATCATCTGCGGGGGAGCCATCGAGACCTCCTCGCGACCGAGGTCGTTGCACATGAAAACGGGGAAGTTGGGCTGCTTCCAGTTGAGTGCGGTGCAGACGCTGGGGCTGTACGAGCTGAACACGACGGACCGCACGGCCGTACTGCCCCCGCTCTGCTGGGACTGCGCACGCTGTACACGCGCATGGTCAAACACAATACCCAGGACCGAGTCGACGAAGCTATTCAAACCGCGGCTGTTCGCCTCTTGGGGTTGTGGGTGGGCGTGGTCTTCGGCTATTTGGTAGATGAAGTGTAGGTTGACGTTCACGCTTGGGGGTAGTATGTCGAGGGCTTCGGCGAGGGTAAGCCCCGCTGATGCGAAAAGGCGGTGGATTTCATGCAGCTCGGTCTGTTGACCGAGATTGCCCGCTGCGAGAGCCTTTCTTGAAGGCGAAATCTGAGCCATCTGCTCAAACTGCGCATGCGTTACCCATGACAGAGGAACGGCCATGCCATCTGTACCCATATCCACTGTCCTTGTAGGCCACAGAATGGCAACGCCGTCCCTGGTCTGCTGCACGTAAAGTCTTACGAAGTTACCGACAAGGCTCGACCCGGTAACAAAGCTGCTGACGTGGCGGTCGAACTGCCTGGTCGCCTTCCAGTAAGTCTCGAAATCGGTGATTTCGAGGGGCTTGCCTTGGAAAGGTTTGATGACCTGCGTGTTGAAGCTGATTTGACCAATCGCGCGAAGTCGAGGGTCAAATAAGGGAAGACAACAGCTTCCAGAACTGCTCAATGAGGCCCGGAAGGTGTTGGGCAACGCCACCGTCTTCGCAATGACCTTGGCTCCATATGTCGGAAACACATCAAAGTCCAATGTGAAAGCGTCGAGGTTGTCGACCTGGAAAGAAACAAGGCGGGTATCTTCTGTGAAAGGGAGTATGATATTCTTGGGAATAAAGTCTGAGGCCTTGGATGAGATGGTCAACCGAGCGGCGGGGTATTTGCCATCGTGGAAGAAAACAAGAGGTTGTTCAGCATCCGCACCGAAGTTGATCTGTACGACGGTCTTGGTATCCAGGAAATTGTGTCCGTATCTGCGCAATGGAATGATGGGTGGCGGTAATTCGAGGTCTGGAATTCCATCCGGATCAAGCGACATACTTTCGGGTTCATGGCTCTGTGCCATTGGGCCCAAAGATGGCGGCAATACCTGTGCTGTCCTGGGGCTCTTTTCCTTGTTCGAGGTACTTTGGAGGGATATCAGCAGATTCATGCACTCGAGATGACCCTCCCATGCCGCATAGTAAAGCGCTGAGAGGTCTTTCTCGTCAAGAATGTTCGTGTCAACCCCTTCATCCAAAAGTGCTCGTAAGCAAGGAACATTTCCCTCGCTAGCAGCATGTACGAGTGGCGTCCACCCATACAACTTGTCAATTTGATCTAGGTCAGCGCCAAAGCTTTTCAGTAGGCTCAGCAGATCTGGATTTCTGGCAGATCTGGCCACAAGATGCTGAGGGTATAGACCCTCGGCATCAGGTAGAATCTGAGCACCTTTGGTGAGGAGCAACTCAACGATGGCATAGGAACCATGTTTGCACGCCAGGTTGAGAGGAGCATGGTCGGTTTCTGAGATTGAGTTCAGCCGGGCCCCTTTCTCCACAAGCATTTGGACGCAGTCCAAGTTGTTGTGTATGATTGCATGTACCAACGGCCGGAAATTATCGTGATCGATAAGATTGATGGTGTCGGCATCAACTATCTCGGATTAGCAAAGAATGGGACAGCGAGGACAGGGGACTACTGACCGACTAGAAGTGCATTGATCATATCCAACCGCCCGTGCATACTGGCATAATGCAAGGGAACCCGGCCATACACATCCGTGCGGTTGACGGCTACGCCCTTTTCCAACGCGAGATTCAGGACGAAGGAGTTGCCATAGATAGTTGCTTGGTGCAGACAATTCCGCTCATTGATGTCATCCTCTGACTGAATGTCCACCAAAGCTGTTTCAAGCAGAAGCTGGAGCGATTCCTGTGGGGCCTCGTTGATGGACGCGAGGAAGGTTCTAGTGACTCTCTCCTTTAGAGACAGATCCATTGTTGAGTTGGGCTCCACTGCTGCCCTCATGCGTCCTAGGAGGTCTCTCAAAGAGTCAAGGTTCCCCGAGAGAACCGTCTCGAGGAGAATGGTGTCTGCATCTCCCTCTTCAGTGCCCAGGAGGTGATGGCTGCTCACAATATGGTCTGGCCGCCCCTGCCCCTCAAAGCTGATGTTGTCCCCATCTGCCCATGCACCAAGCTCTTGCAGGCTCGTTGTGACCTGGTCAGAGAGCTCACTTATGACTGTTGGGTTGAAGAAGGGCTGGACCTCCACAGCCCTGGAGAGATAAAGCTCCTTCGTCTTGGACTTGGACGTCTTGTCCCATTTCTTCAAGATCTTTGAAAAGGCCGTCCCGTTTATGCCGACGAACTGTTGTAACTTGTTGAGGTCGTTCGCGAACTGCTGGAAGCCCTCTTGCAGGGTGGTAAACTTGGCTGACCGTCTTGATATGCCATGTCGAGACTGGAGTACCTTTTTCTTATCCAGAAGAGTCTTGAGTCGGATTTTGAGCTAACGATTGGATGTCAGATAGTGTATAGGTGATGAATAGGGCGTATTGTTCGCGATGGTTCTTACCTCTGCTTCCTTCTGGAGATAAAAGGCGTTCACCTTCTCGAGTTCTCGTTCCTGGTCTAACTTTAGCATCGGTTTGTCCAGGCTCGTTTTCACTGCTCCGAGAGATCACCATACCAGCTGGAAGAAGAACGTTGCCTTATTCGCCTGCAAAGCGGCCTGGGAATCTATTGTAGTGGTGGTTTGAAGGTGGTCATTCTGGGCCTGGAGAGTCGGAGTTGCGGAGAGCTTTTTTATGAGCTATATGCAAATGCAGTCAGCGGCCAAATCTCCCGCACGTCCTTTCTATTTATGCGAAGCCGTTTTCCTTGAGAAACATGGCTTCTCTAATGCCACTGTTTCTCGCTTGCTGATCTAGAGAATTATTGTGGTACCCTTTCTACGTTGTTCCGGAGCGGGGAGGGGGCGATCGAAGGGGAGGTGCTGGGACAAGACGCACCTTTTTTAGTGCTTTGTAGTTGACAAAATTGGCCGCGTACTCAGGGACTTCAAGCTGGCGCTTCTGAATCTGCTTGCCAAACTTCCTGATGGTTTATCAGCAAAAGCTGACATGGACGCACCG
This sequence comes from Diaporthe ilicicola, assembly GCA_023242295.1. Lineage (NCBI taxonomy): Eukaryota > Fungi > Ascomycota > Sordariomycetes > Diaporthales > Diaporthaceae > Diaporthe > Diaporthe ilicicola. The sequence goes on along the minus strand of JALPVH010000036.1, from coordinate 262,093 downwards.
CAGCAGCACGAGCCACAGGCTGAGTAGAGCGCAAAGACTTCAGTCACAGCCAGGGAGTCAGGGGTAACTTACATAGTGCGAGGTTGAAGCCGCCGACCGAGAGAGGCCACAAGCCGTGACGCAAGGACTAAATCGAATGTGAAATTTGCCTGCTGCAATATCGACTCAGGCAGTCTCAGTGCTGGATCGGAAAATATCGAGGTGAGGATGTATCAACCACCGAGAGCTCACGATCAGCCCATGCAGGTGTGACGTCGGGTTTGAGCAGTGACCCTCTCTGGGATGCACAAGCCGACTCTGCCTGTGCAACTTATTTGGAACTGCTTCCGCGCTGATGAAGACCCGAGAGGCTCCGGGAAGCAGGTGGAGTTCTCTCGTCCAGCCTTGGACTTCCTCCTTGCCAACCGGATTCGTAATACCAATAGTGCCTAATACGAAATATGCCTTCAATCGCTGCGCAGAGTCTCCTCACAGTGGAGAGAAGTAACGCAGTTTCTGTGGGACCTGGCAAGGAGAGTATCAGAGACGAGTTCCCGGCTTGCAAGGCAGACCAGACCCGCAGGCCTTTTTTTCTTCTTCCGTTCCTTCTCTTGTCTCACAGGGCCGGGAGTATCCGCCGCTCGAAGATGTTGAAAATTAAAGACAGTGGAGCGGTTGTCAAGGCTAGAGTGAGGGAGGATCCGCAACGGAAGCCGGCCTGCATGAGGACAACGCCATGTGTGACCACTGCACCAGTTTCATGTTCGTAAAATATCTCCGGCTGAAAGAGAAAAGTGAGACTGTTCATGGGTACCAGTCTAGGGCGCAGCCTATATGAACGCAGACGCCATGACGATGTTGTCCTAACCCCTCAGAGACGGAGAAAGTATCGTATGCTTGAGTGGGAAGGGAGGAAGGGCCCCAACAAGCACTGGCCCGCCAATCCCTGACAGAACTGACAAACATCCGCGCAAGAGGGAAACTTGAAAGGAACAGACATGGACTTACCAGCTGGGCAGGCAATGAAGGGGTGGGCGAGTGACGTGACAGGCCAGTCGAATGTAACTGGGCGGGCGTGTATAGGAAGTACCCCTGTATATGAAGCCTGGGGTTGCAGGAGACGGAGGAAACGATGGCTGATCCCCTCAGAATGGCTGTTCCGAGCTTCAACGGCTGCTGAGATGGTGTTGACAAGCCAGGTGACTGAATGTGAGTAGTTGTATGTGGGCAGTTAAGCTACAAGTCCCCAGAAGGTAGGGTAGCTTCAGAAAAGCCGCCCTGCAGACGTTCAATGTAAAGGCGTGGGGGTTAAATGCTGTGCAGGTCGCCCAGCAGATTCGACGGCTTCCTTTTTTTTTGGGGGGGGTGGGGGGGGGGATTCAGAGACCTATGCCATAGTAAGAATCCAAAACTGGTCAGCCTTGGTCGAGTTGATGTCCCAGCTAATGCAGGCAGACTACACTCGGAATATCAAAACTTGAAAGACGAGGGTGGGCTGGTGATGTACCTCGCAAGTCCAAGCGGTCGGCCACGTCTTTGGATAGGGTCGTGATAATCCCACCAGGTTTGTTCTCCCATGCGGGACCGTAGGATGAGGCGGAAGGGGCGTTCACAACGGCTTGCTCTTTCCTCAGATGTGGTGTCGAGGTCTTTCCCAACATGGGCAACATGGGCAGTGTGTACTAAGCACGACCAGCCCGAGTCAGAGTGAAGGGAGCACGGGACCCAACCCGGTGCGGTATGCCTCGAGAGTGGGCGGGTTCCGAGGTTCACGGGGCACTTGACAGGTGCTGCGAGGTGCAAGGCCCAATACGAAACAAGCGGCTGCTCCCCGTTACTCAATTCTTTCCCGCCAAAGGCATCCATTCCCGGCATCCATTCCCGGTATGATGCCGTCCTTGAGGCTCTTTCCCTCTTCCCTGGGTATCATCATGTCCACGTTGGGACGGTCCAATCACACCCAGTCCTTGAGCAACGTGCGCAACCCCCTACCCTACTAGCTTTTCCCAGTCTAACCCCCGGCCCCGTGCCCCCGTAGAGAGGGTCCAGCCTGCGACTGCTTCATTTGAGACCAGACCTAGCCTGCACTGCCTGACTGCTTCTGCCTGACTGCTTCCTCCCAGACGAACGCCTCGCACCACTCACTGTTCCGGATTGCATGCAATGCCGCTTGACGCGCTTGTCAGAAGCCGAGAATTGAATGGGTAAATGAGCCTTGACATGTCATCATGATGACCGCGAGGATCGACGGTCTTCGGCACGTCTCACGATCGTCACCCTTACCAACCCAATAGAGGTCATCTCACTGGAAATGAAATTCACCAATGGAGGTTATAATACTGCAGGTTATCCCACTGGACTTATACTGGAGTTCATCCCAATGGAGTCTGTCCCACTGGAGGTTTCCCAGGAGGAATTTTATCCATATCCTAAGGGGGAAAGAGGGAACATGGTACAAACACATGCTGTCGAGAAGTACCAAGCACTGGCTGCAGTGTTTCTGGACCAAAACGGCAAGACGCTGGAAAACTTCAAGGAAGCATCGAGGAGAAACATCCGAAAGGAGGCAGCATTTAATCGTGCTCCGTAACCACAACGGTGGGGTCCTCCTCTGTCGACGTCCAGCATTTTTTAGCCGGAAAATTTACCCAGCAATATCTCCTCCGAAGATGAGTCTCCCAGGATCGCATCCGAGCTGGATTGTGCAAGCCTGCATCATGTTTGTGTCTCCTACACTCCAGTGCCAACCAGAGAAGAGCTTCTTGGCTCAAGTTAGGGGGAATCGAGGCTTATGTTTGTTTCTAGGGATATCTGAATAGTACGAGGCATGACATCTTTGTGCTCAATCTCCACCCAGCATCCCCAACCTCGCAACGGTGCTTTCGACCAAAGTAATCCAGTCGTAGGGGTCTTCTGTGGGTCGCGAGTCTTAATTTAACAACTTGGGAACACCTCAAAACCATGGTTCTTCACCAGCTGGGGGCCTGCTTAGGAAAGGGCGTGGCCCTCGAGCCGAGTTACTTCTTCACGTCTTCCTTTTTGGCCTTGTCATCGACCAAACTGTCCGCCATCGCCTCCGCCGCCGCTTTCCTAAGCCTTTCCTCCGAGTCTTCTGGGTCCTCCATTTTGATGCCGCCCTTTTCTGGCTTATCCTTGGCATCTTTATCATCATCACTGTCGCCAAGGCTAAAGGGATCGTTCTCCGCGATGGGGCTCGGCTCAACCGAAGATAGCGGCTGCCACTTGCTAGATTTGCCACCAGTAGCTGCAGAGGACGTATCTCTGGCTGCGTTCTTGGGCGAAGTGCTGTAGATATCAATGTCCTCGACGCCGTCCTTGAAGGACACCTTGCGGCCATCGTGGGGCTTTGGGGACAGGGAGGGTGGCGGCGGCTTAAATAGGTTGGGGTTCTGTGTCTGCTGACGACCCGCAGGTGCTAAATTACTTGTCAGCGTCTGGTATTGGTATGGTCATCTGAGCCCGCCATATACTTACTGCCGTCACTGTGGAACTTCATCCCGGCAAAGTCATCGCTGAGCAGCTCTGGATCAGCATCATACCGCTCATAATCCCTACTTCTCCTCGATGACTCTCCACTGCCCCGTCCCGGGAAGGGACCACGGCCGCCCTGCTGATGGGACGAGCCTTCATTCTCATCAAATTGCTCGTCGAACTTCTTCTTGATATCCTTGAACCATGAATTCACTTTAGTCTGCGTTTCCTGGAAGCCCTTCTTGAGCTGCTCCTGTATGACCGGGAGGTCATCATCCATGAAGCTGTGCTCTCTGTCATCGTACAGTTCATTCGCCTTCAGACCGGTCTGCTGGCGTCGGCGAGGGGGGTATTCCGGGCCTCTGTTGGCGGTTCGGGCTTCGTATGCGGCACTTTGGCTCTCGTAGTGTTGCGCCAGCTGGCGGGCATAGGCCTCGTCTGCCTCGAGCTGGGACTGCGCATTCTGAGGTCGCGGGGGTTGTGGGGGAGGCTGCTCTTCTGCGTCTTGCTGAATGGCATCGGGGTCGCTCATGCCCAGCAGCGCATTGAACGCTGGGTCGACTTGTCCCCGGCTTGCGCTCAGCACAGCCTTGATCACAGCGGCATCGATGCTGGGAAATGCCTCTTTCAGGATGGCCTCGTTCTTCTGTTGCTCGGTCACTGGTCTCGGGGGCTTCGGCGGAGGCGCCTCCTGAGAAGAGGCCGTCGATGGGTTTGGGGCAGCCGAAGTGCCGGTTGAGGCCTCCGGAGATGCGCCTGTGGCAGCTCCCGTCGTGGGGTTCGGTTTGGTAGTGCCGTCGTCCATGTTGATAATGCCGGATTCTTGAACGTCTTCGTCGTCGGAATAGTCCAGTGGCTTGACTGTAGTGGGTGACTCTGGTACCTTGTCCTGGAGTTGGTCAAGTCGTCAGTCAGGATGGCTTTGATTGGAGTGGGTAGGCGCATGAACCGAGCTTCGTCTGGTGTTTGAGCGCAGGCTTCTGCCAATGCTTCGGAGATGAGCTAGGGGATGATGCTTACCGACATCTTGAACCGAGATGGCGCAATGAAATGAAAACGATGTTATGGCGACAACTTGGTCAGTCAGTCGTTACGTAAAGGCGATCTCAAGAGGTAGTTGAGAGAACACCTGCGATTCCGGTGGATGGAGAGCGTAACTTTGGGGAGAAGCTGCCTGGCTGCGTCAGACCCTCCAACGGCTTAGGCAGTGACAGTTCTTGGTACCTAGGTACCCGAGTGCCATTGCTAAAGTGGGGACGGCAATCAAGTACATGGGTACTTCCACAAGCTCCAAGGTGCCTTGAATGACATTTTATAGGTGCGTGATCACACATAATCACACTCCGATCGGTGTGTATATCAGCATCTGTACTGTATAAAAGTTCACATCAAAGGATTTACATTTACGTCTTGACTTCGCATGGCCCTTCTGGATAGCAGTGGCTTGGAGCCAGCAACCGAAATGGCATGAAACCGCTGCTGTGGGCCACGATCACTTAATCTTATGCCATGCGCTCGAAAGCGGACGGATTTGCTTCTTTTTCTAGGGGGGACTACCTTCTTTTTTTACTTGTCGTAAAGTTGGCAATCGATACCCAGCCTCGCTCCATTGTGAGATTAATATAGGCCCACACCAGAGTTAAAGTGCCACTTATTAGGGGGTAACCCTAACCCCTGCGCTCTAGCGGACATAGATAGCTGCCTATAAGCTTCCCTATAACTAATTAGTTAGTTTACCAGAATATATAATATATACGCTTCGGAATATCTTTAATTAAATTAGTTATTTTATTTAAAATAAGTTACCTTTAATTAAGATTAAAGCCTATATATTTATTATATAATAACTATAACTAATTCTTATATTTTTTAATATTTCTTATATTAAAATAACTTATAATAACCTCCCCTATCTATAATTAATATATTACCTGCTTTTATTTATTAATAAACCCTTCTCTTAAAGCTAATCGATTAAAGGCTTTATATTTCTCTAGTAAATTTACTAAATAATTATTAAATTAAGTATTTAAACTTATAAGCGCTAAAGTTTTCCTAGCTTAATAGCCTTAATATCTTTTAATTATTAAACTATCTTAATTAAACCCCCGATTTATAGTAATCTTTTATATAAATAACTTACCTACTTATAAAACCTCTCCTTATATATAACCTAAAATAGTTTTTATAAGTAATTTTAAGAAAACCGGTTAATTAAGGGATTAATATAGTTAGTTTACTAAAGCTAAAGTAAAGCTTATTAGTTTTATTAATATATTAAAGGCTTAAGCTATTAATATATTAAAGCTTTTAGTAAAGGTTTAAAGCTAGCTTACGCTAACTTTAAATCCGCCTTATACTTTAATAATACTATTAATATTATAAGCCAGACCTTTTAAAATACCCTTTTATATTAAATAAATAGTAGTATAATAAGATAAACGCTTTTTTTTATTAAGTAAATATAATAGAATATTAAGAAAGGTATTATTAAAGCTTAAATATAAGTTAGTATCTTTAAGTTTTAAAAACTTACCCTTTTAAAACCTTTCCTTATATCTTTTTTTTTTACTTTCGGATTAATAATCCCTTTTAAACCTTTTTAAAATTTATTAACCTACTTTACCCTATCTATAATACCCTTTATTTACTATAAAATAACTAATACTTTAAGTGCTATATTTCTTTACCTTATTTAAAAACCTTTAATATTAAACTTTAATCTCCTTTTCCTTAATTAACTTATATAACCTATTTATAAAAAATCTCTTTTCCTAATATATTATAAATATTACTAACTTTCCTAAATTACCTTATACGGAAAAGTTACCGAATATAGCTTAAAACTTATTCGGAATAAATAATATAATATCTTCTTTCCGGAATTTTACTTCTACTATTAGAAAACCCTTAATAAATCCTACTCTTTAAGCCTTATAAAATAATTAGAAATCTTTCTATTTTTAAGCTAATTATTTATTTAATATAATAATAATTTATACTATTAAGTAAGCTATAATATTAGGGTTTTTTATATAACTCCGATCTGCTATATCCCGGGATCTTAATTAATAAGTTTAAAACTTATTATCCCGATTTCTTAATTCTAAATAACTTAATTAAATAACTTAAGCTTAGCTTACTTTTAATAGCTTAATAAGTGCTACCTTTAATTTTACTATATTTATTAATATAATTAAATATTTTATAGCAAATATAATTAATTATTCTCTATAATATATTCGGAATACTTTTATATTATAAGATACCTTAATACTTTAAAATACTTATATATTTTAAAATATATATATATAAGCTTATCGATTTTATCGCCCTATTAATTTAGCCTTTTATAAATATTTATAATTATAGGAATTATTAGATTTATCTTAATAAGATAATAGATTTAAGTTTAATAATAGCTTTAATAATTATTTTAATTCTTTCTATTAAACCTTAAATAGATTTATACCGGTGCTATAGGGATTTCTATTACCTTATTTTAGCTTAACTTACTTTTTTATAAAGTAATAAGGGCCTTTTAATACCCCTATATCTTAATATTAAGCTCCGGTCCGGTAATTTCGATAAAATCCCCTTATTTATAATAGTTAAAATTAAATATTTATAATAGCCCGGAATCTAGCTTTATATTTAAAACTAAAGATATTTAAATTTAATAATAAGGTAATAAATAATTATATTAGCTATATTAACTATTTTATAATATTATATAATAAAGCCTCCGTATTATAAAACCTTTTTATAAGAATCGTTATAAATTAAAACTCGGATAAAGCTAAATAGTTTATATTTTTAATTTAATATAAATAAATAAACTTAAGTATTACCTTTACGCTTTAAAAGATTAAGCTTTAAAAATAATTCTATATTAATTATAAAAACCTTATAATTAAAGCTAATAATATAGCTTACCGCTTTAAGGATAAAAATAAGCTTTCTTTTTATAAGTATATTAATAATAAGATTTATAAATATAATAAAGCTAGAGATTTTAATAAGGATACTTAAGTTTGCTATATTTATAAAAAGCTTAATCCTAAGCTTTAAATAGTTATTAAGCTATATTAAATCTATAATACTCTTAAGGAGTTTAAATATTTAATCTTTAAAATTAAATATATTATTTACTAAAAATAAAAGCTTAATAAAGAATATAAAAATATATAAACCTATTAAATTAAAAAATTATAGAAGTAGGTTAAATCTTTTATAGTAATATTAAAAAAAATATTTAAGAATTAAATTAATAAATCTAATTATTTTAACCGATACCTATAGTATAAAAATAGAAATCGATCTTTTTATACCCTATATACGCCCTATAATTATAACTATAATTATACTTAATACCGTAATTAGGATTATAGCGGTATTAATTAAAATTTATTTAAAAATATTGCTAATAACCCCTTAGCTGCTAAAAATAAAAATATCTTTACCGGTAAACTAGCTAATAAGCCTATATATAATAAGTCTAATAGGTAAAACCGCTTTTTATATAATTATCTATATTATAATTAAATATAATATAATAATAATACTAGTAAACCTAGTATTAAGGCCTATATTATTATTATTAATAATTTAGCTAATAAATTTACCCCTGAAATATTAAAAGATATTTAAAGCTTTTATTATCGAAAATTTAATTATAATCTTATTAACTCCTTTAAAATAGATTTTAAACTAAAGGTAGTTAAGCGGGAAAACTAATATAGCGGAAGATTTAAGAGATATTTTTACTATTAATATAGTCCCCTATTTTAAATATAAATATTGCTAATAATAATATATTAATTACGGAACTTATTTCTTACCCTAATATTTCAGCTTATAATATTAAGCCTATTATATTATTAAAGTAAGTTAATTTTAATTTACCCCTTTAATAAAATATTTTTAAATTAAAGCTATTTACTATATCTAGAAAATTAAAGATACCGCTTAAATAAGATAATTTAATTATTTTTTTAACTTATAATAATATTACGGAATATTTTATAAATATTATTTTTTTTTAATTTACCGAATATAATTTATTACTATTTAATTTATTATTTAAGTTAAATTATTTATATATAATATTATATATTTTAATAAGCAAATATTTATTAGCTATCTTAAATACTGCTTTTAATATTATTTTTATTTTAAATTTATTAATTTCTTATTATTATTTTTATTTTAAGTGTTAAAAGTTAAATAACCTTATTTTATTAACTAATATAGGTATAGGGCTTATAATTACTTATAAGATTTAACTTTTAATTAATCTCCCGGATAAAAATAAACTTTTTTAGACCGCTTATAAAAATATATATATAATAGATAACCTTTTATATAGCCTTTTACTTAAATTACTATTTTTTAAATATTACCGACTTAATATTTTTTAAGGATTTTCGGATTAAAACGATATAATTACTATTACTAATACCGGGTATAAAATTATAGCAACTTATATTTAAAACTTATTTATTCTTTATTAAATAGCTATATTAAAGGCTTTATAAAACTATATCGTTTTTCTTAATAAAGGCTTTAATATTAAGGTTTATTATTAAAAGCTTTTTATTTATGCCGATAGTTATCTTATTTAGCTAAAGATATTTATTAACCCTAAAAGATTTACCTTTACCTTTTTAATTAATAGCATTACTAATAGATAATCCTATATTATTCCTTTTTTAAATTTTAATAAAATCCTTATTATTATTTATAAAGGTTAGCTTTTAAGCTATTTTAAGTTTATTTTAATAGCCCTTAACCTTAAAACCTTTTTCGCTTAAAAAAATAAAACTTTTATTACGGTACTATTATTTACTTTACTTAATAAAATCCCGCTTAAAAAAGAAAAAGGATATATCCTAGATAGCTATCCCTTTAATATACTAGTTTTAAACCTAGAATTTAACGTTATTACCGCCGATATTTATTTTAGCTAAGGCCTAAAATAAGTAAATAACTTTTATAATCTTATTTAATAATACTCTTAATTATTTAATTTTTAACTTAATTAATTTAATAATAATATTATAATATAAATTTCTTTTAAATTAGATATATATATTAATAATTTAGTTTAAAAACTATATAATATATTATAATAGAATTGATTTACCTTTAATTTTATTATAAACCCTTTTAAGAAGATAGAAGTTATTAAACCTATATTATTAGGTAAAATATATTCCTATATTTCCCTAGTATTTATTATTTAACGGAATAATAAGCCTTATATAATTATAAATCTTTATTGAATTAATATTAAATTAATTTTTTATAGTTATTTTTTACTATAATAAAATAATATTTTAGGATTTCTTAAAAGCAGTATAATTTTTATTATTATAGATATAATAAAAGGTTTCTTTTAATAACTTATTATAAATAAGAATTACTAGAAAATAGTATTTATTATCCCCTATTATAGTTTAAAATAAATAACCGTTAATATTATAGGATTAATAAACTTGCCTACCTTTTTTTAATAATATATAAAATATCTTTTTAGCTTTTATCTTTAGCAATTTATTCTTATTTATATTAATAATATTATTATATTTTTATATTTAGTTAAATAATATTTTTAATATTTAGAAATTACCTTTATTATTTTTAAAAATAGCGGCTATATTATATCCCTATTAAAATATTATTTTATATAGCTAGGCTTAAAGGCTTTAAGTTATTTTATATCTTAATTAGGATTATCTATTATAGCTAAGAAAATAAAGGCTATTTAAAATTTAATAATACCCTTTAACCTATAATCTTTTAAAATTAGGATAGGTTTAATAAGATATTATAAAAACTTTATACCGGATTATATTATTATTACTAACCCTTTTAATAAGCTTAAAATATTAGGTTTTAAGGGTAGTTTTAAAGCTAACCCCTAATAAGATATATATATATATTACTATAAATTTCTTTTTTAAATAACTTATCTACCTATTAATATAAACCCCGATATTATTATAATATAGGAAAAGAAATAAGCTTATTATAATTATTTATAAGTAAGATATTAATATATATAAAATAAATTAAAAACTATATTAATTAATATAATAAATCTTATATTTCTTAATTACTTAAAACCCTTTATTTTTTATATCGATATTAGCGCCTTAGGTATAGGCGCTAGCCTTTATTAAATTTAAATAAATAAAAAAAATTAACTTATTTTATTTCTATCTTAAACTTTAAATTTTATAAAGAAAAAATACTTTATACTTAAGCTAAAAATATTAAAACTTATTTAAGCCCTAAAAAAATACTTTTATTACCTTAACTATAATAATATTAAGGTTATTATTAATTATAAATCTATTAAGTATATATTTAAGTTAATATCCTGTTTTCTTTAAAACGCTTATTATATTATAAAATAATAATTATTTTTAGCTAAATATACTTATAAAATTAAAATTATCTATCGTTTAAGCAAATTATATATAAATATCGATTTTCTATCCTATTTACCTAAAATTATTAATAAAAATACCCCTTAAAAACCTATTAAATATTTAATAAAGCCGCTTATACGGTTATATATTATTACTTATTAGCAGAGTTATAATATTTTATAGCTAAAAAACTTAAACCCTTTATTTTAATTAATTTTAAAAATTATTATTATATTACTTACCCTATTATCTAAAATAGTTAAACTTAAACCTTTTTATAAAATCGATATAGCAGATATCTCTATAATTAAAATAGTTAATTCTAATAAATATAAATAAGTAATTAATAAGCTATATATATCTTCTATATTTAAATAAAATTTAATCTATACGCTAATAAAGGATTATATATTTAAATTAATTTATAACCGCCTTTACTAATAATTTAACCGAATTAAAAATAGTCCGAACGGTTTAAACCTAACCCTATATAACTTTTAAATCTATTTAAAAAATTATTTACTATATTATATTAATAAAGGCATTATAAGACTTATTATATCTATAGCCCGAATTAAAAGAATATTTTATTTAATATATAACGATTATATATATATTAATATTTATTATATTATTTAATTTCTATAAAATATAACCTTTTTCCCTTATATATAGAAAGAAGTTAAATTTTATATCGCCGAGTATACTACCTATAGGTTATATAGTTCTATATATTAACTTTTCTTTAATAACTTTTAATTAATTAAAACTTTTATTATTTCTTTATTTATTTTATATCTTAATTTTATTATTAGCCTATTTATATCTATAGAAGATTATAATTATATTTTTCTTATTATATATAAAACTTTTAAATTTATTTATAGATTAATTAAAGAAATAAATTATATTATAGAGGATTAAGTTAAAATCTATATTATATATATTTACTTAAATTAAGGATTTTTAAATATCTTTATTTTAAATATAAATAAAAAATTTATAAGTTTATTATAAAGAAGACTTTATAATATAGCTGGAATTAATATTTATATAACCGTTATAAATTATATTATTGCTAACGGCTAGGTAAAACATTTAGTATAAACCGTTATTTTTAGCCTTATTTCCTATATTAGCGGATTTTAAAATTTATCCTTATAGGAATAATACCTACCTTATATCTTATTTATTATAAATATTTTGGAATCCGCTTTAATTAAATAGCTGCCTTTTATTATATTTTATAAATATTTACTATATAGATTTCTTTTAATATTAAACCTTATTTTATATAAATTCGGTTAGATATAATAGATAATATATAAAGAAATAGCGGAATATTTTTAAATAGCTTAAGCTAAAATAAAAGCTTATTATAATAATTGATATTAATATTCCCCTATTCTTAAGGCTAGAGATTTTATATATATAAAATTAGTAAAATTAGGATATTATAGTTATTATTTAAATTATTAAACTAAATTATCTTTTCGGTATATAGGGCCCTTTTAGATTATTAAAAAAATTAGCCCCTTTAAATACTAATTAAATTTACTTATTTAGCTATATTAATTTAAGAAAATTTCTATTAAATACCTACTTCCTGCCTTACCTATATAAGCCTTAAAGACCCCTTTTCCTTTAAGCCTAATTATAGAAGATAATTAAAAAAAGTTTATTATCGAAGCTATTATTAACTATAGCCTATTAAAAAAACCTATAAATAAAAAGCAATCCCTTTATTATAAGGTTAGGTAAATAAATTACGACGGAATAACTTAAGAATTTTATAATAACTTTCTTTATAATGTTCTAAAATTAATTAATAAGTATTATAAGCGTTATAGCCTTATAAAACTAATTAAATAATAAATTCCCTTATAGATAGTATATTTACGCTATATTATAAACGGTTTTAAATAACTATATTAAAATAATATATAAAAGTAGATATTAGTAAAATAAATTCTTATTATTTTTAATATATAATATTTATTTAAATAAGCTTTACTTATTTATTACCCCTTTATTTTTTTATTTAAAGTTTTAATATAAATAATACTATAAGTTATAAAAAGTTTTAATTGCTAAACTTTTACCGCCTTAAAAAAATATATCTTCCTTAATTATTTATTTATTATAACTTATTAATAACCTACCTACCTTTACTTTTTTTTAATAACTTTTACTTTCTTTTACCTTTAATTTTAATATTATAATTACCTTATTTAACTTTACCCTTTTTATAAATTTTTTATATTATCGCCATTATTAAACCTATAAATAACTTATAATTTAATAAAGATAGTAAGCAATAATAATTATATTGCCGCTATTAATACTAGTAAGCCTAACGCGCTAACTAATTATAATAAAACCGTTATAAACTAATCTGCCCTTTATAATAATACTATTATAGATAAACTTATAAAAAATAAGGTATAGCTATAAGTTAAGTCTTTAAATTAAGTTACTTAAAAACCTATATCTCCCCCTTATTTATTTACCTTAACTATTAAACTTAATAAAGTTAAGAAAAGTATTTATACCCTGCTTATTATAATTAAACTTTTCTTTAGTAATAATACTTACCTTTATATCCTAGATATAATTATAAAATAAATTATATAAAATAATATTATAGCGTTTTTATACGGCTTAGCTATATTTTACCTTAAAAACCTTAACCTTATTAAGAATATTATTACCTTTTAATATATATTACCTATTTTAACCTATTATAAGATTTATAATTATAATAAAACGCCTATTAATAACTATAGTCTCGAAAGTATTATTATAGATTTTAATTAAATTAACCTATCTTAATTTAATAAGTAATTTAAAAGCTTTCCTATAGTAATTAAAAACGTTTATAAGCCTGCTTATATAGAATATCTTAATATTAGCTTAAAGCTATTCGAAAACTTTAACTAGGATAATAATAAAAACTATAAAAAAAAGCTAGTAAAGTAAGTCTCCCCTATATTTACTTGCCTTATATTTATAAATAATAAACCTATTATTCCATTCGATAATAATACTATTAACGCTTTAAGATATATAAAATAATACTATTTCTTTATAACCGTTAAGTTTAATAACCGCCTTTTTATTAATATTAAAATCTAATTTACTATTAATATCTATTACAGTAATATAAAGGTTCGATTTATTATAGTAATAATACCTCTTTACTTATTTACCTTAAAGCCTTATTAAAATATTTTTACTTTTAACGAGCTTTAAAAGTATATAAAAAACTATAAGTTAGCGGCCGATTAGATTAATAGTGCCTTTATTATTATAATTAATATAGTTACCGATAATATTAATATTTTCTTTACCGAATATATCTTTTATAATTTTACTATATTATAAATACCTAGTATTAAGCAACTTAAAACCGATATTTATAATATTTTTATACCCTAAAGGATTACTTTTAATATTATTATTACTAATAATTAAAATAATTTTAAAGATTAGGCAATAAACTTATTATAATTTAATGCTAAGGCTAAGGATAATATTTATAAATATTTTAAAAAGTATACTAATAGATAACTTATTATTATCGGTAATCTTAAAAATATCTTTCCGGCCGATATTATTAAATTATTAATAAAGATAAGGTTTAAAAATAATAATAATATATTTACTTATTTTAAAGATAGTATTATCTATAATTTTGCCTATAAGAAATAAGCTATAGAATAACTTTAAAATTTAACTTTATAAGGCGTAATTCTCCCTATAAGAACCTAAAAGTATTTAATATAATATAAGGGTAAATAAAAGTTTATAAACTATTTATTTATAATTATTATCCTTTCTTTTAATAATTAAAAAAAGTTTACTAAACTTATCCCTTTTTTAAATATATAAGTTAAACTTATAATCGGTCTTAATCTTACCCTTATAACTATATTAGTAAATAATAAAACTAAGCTTAAGATTATCTATAATATTATATCTGCCCTCTATAGTAAATTATAGAAATATATTTAACCCTATAAAAGATTAAAGTATAAGGTTTAATAAGGATAAGTAAATAATTATTAAAAAATTATCCTTTTATATCTTAAGCTTAAAGCGTTTAATAATAATATAAAGCTTATAAAAGATATTACCTATATATTTATAATATAACTTTAAAAAGTTTATATAAATAAAAACTTATATATAGATATAGAAAAATAATAAAATTATTATTAGTATATATTAGATATAATTAAGAAATATTATATATATTTTTAAATAGCTATTAGTATTATAGGAAATATCCTAATCTTTTCCGGAATCTATATAGCTTATAATGCATTATATTTTAAAATATCTAATTATTTCTTTTTAGTTAAATATTTACGTTAACCTTACTAGCTTAAAGGTTAAGGTCCCGCCCCTTATATCGATTTTACTCTATATAAGCTGCTATTTTATACTAATATAGAAAACTTAATAGCTGCGCTTAAGGATTATAAATAGGTTTTTAATGCTAAAAAGCTAGTAAAGATTAAGCTTATTAAGGTTATTAATAATTATATTATAAGAGCTAAGGTTTAAGGCCTATTAATAATAAAAAAATATTAATATACTTTTCTAATAGAATAATTCTTAATATTTAAGGGATATCTAGTTATTATAAATATTATAAATAACTTCTTAATCCTTTAAAGAGCTATATATAAGATATACTATTAACCGGCATTACCTAATACCTTAGTTTTATATAATAATATATTAAGCGTTAATAATAATATCGATCTATACTTTATTTTACTTTACCTGGAGTCTCTTATTAATAATAATAGAAAAGTTATTTAAATAATTATATAAAGTTTTTAAAAATAAGAAAATAAAGTTATTAAAAGGTTTATAAATATCCTATCCTTATTTTTAAAGAATTAACTATTTATAGTCTATATATTTAATTAACTCTTATTAGAAACCTTAATTATTAAAGGAGTTTCCGGTAATAATAAAACCTTTATTTTCCTTAAGCTTATTATAGCCTATATTTACTTATTATATAAAGGCAACCTTATTATAATATAGATACTATAATTTTAACCTTTATAAAATAATAAAGAATAGGATAACGAATTATAAAAGGATAAACGCGATTATTATAGCATTAAAGTTATTAACCTTAATAATAAAGATAACCTTTTTTAATATATAGCAGATAAGGTTAATAACTCTGTTAAAGATAAAAGTATTAATTATTATAATATTCCATACCTTATATATAGCCCTACTAGATAAGAAATAACTATTATTATCCGTATAACGCCTATAGATGCCGGCTATTATTAGTATATAAAGAGCATCTTAAATATAGTTAAAAACCTTTATAACTATAAGTTTAATTTAGCTTACCCTATTAACTTAAATAAAATTAAGGTAAAAGCTTTAAAAAACCTTTATTAGAATAAATAGATTTAATAGGTTTATATAAGTATAATTTATAATTTAAATAAAATATTTAAGGTATTATATAAAAAGATTTAAAATCTAAACTTATCTTTAAATTTACCTTCCGCGCTAATATTAAAGGATATTCTTAATAAGGTTTAATAAAACGTAATATCTAAATATTTTAACTATATCTGCTACCTTTATAGTATAATTATCGCTAATTAAAATATAAATACGAATAATTTAGCTAAATGCGTATAAACTATATTTAATAATAAACTCGGTTTTTAAAAGTTAATTGTTTATATTATAAACCTTAATACTAAGTATAGCGCTTTAAAAAGATAATTCTATAAAACGTAAAATAATAACGTCGAAGAATTCCCTAGATTTATAAATTTTATCTATACCGGCTTAAACCTTAAAACGGCTAAAAAGTTCTTTTAAAAGATAAGTATATTTTTATATTATAAATTCGGTAATATTTATAAGCTTAAAAATATAATTTATAAAAAGCTTAACTTAGGCTTTTATCCTATTCTACTTAAAGAATTAATAAAGCTTAATAACCCGAACTATACCTTTACTTATAAAGAAATAAAAGCTTTAAATAATAGTATTAAAAACTTTATCGCTTAGATTTTAAATAAGGTATAATTAGTTATTTATATATTTATTATTATATAAAACTTATTTTATAAAAAACTTTACCACTTAAACGTTATTATAATAAATAAAGCTTTATATAAGTATAAGCTGCTAATTTATTAAGTATAATATTAACTTAATATACCCCTAATCATTTTAATTAAAAATTACTAGTAAAATAAGCCTTTTATATCTAGTAAGTATATTAAAAAGAAGAAGTATAAAAACATTTTCTTAAATTAATACCTTATACCTCTTTCCTAACGTATCTTTATAGCTAAATTAAAATAAGCAATTTTTTTATCTTATAACCGATACTAATATAAACTACTTTATAATATATTTTTAAACCTATTTTATAATAGATAAATAATCTTTCTATATAATATTAATAATCCCGAGCCCCTTAAAAACGCTTAGTTTATATTTATATAGCGGTTAATTAAGAAGTATTATTATAGAAAATAAAATAAGTAAATTAAAAACGGAAAGGTTGCTAATTATTTTACCGGTAATTAAATTTCTATTTTATATAAGTCTATTATATTAAAGAAAGATTACAGAACGGTTAATATTAAATAAGCTTAAATAGCAGCTAAACTTACTATAAAGGTCTATTAATTTAATATTCCAGGATTTAATAGCTAGATATATCTAAACATTTATATTATTACTTTATATAGCGATAAGGTTTATAAGATTAGGCTCTGCCTCGATAAGCTATTTAATAAAGAAATTATCTAAAATCTTATTAATATTTATATATAGATTAGCTTTATTAGCGGAAAATAAGATATAGTTATCCTAATTATAATCTATAACTAAATAATAAGCTTTTTTATTAAAACTAATTACTTTAATATTATATTTATTAAATTTAGATAGCTTTTTATCGATATCTTTTATATCGATTATTATAATAAGCTATAGGGTTTCCAGGCTAAAGTTATTAGCCGATATAAAACTATTTAAGATTTATATAGCGCGCAATATAAAAACTTTAAAAACTAAAGATACATTTACTATATTTACTACCTTCCTTATAATAAAGCCTATAAAAAAACCTTATTATATATCTTCTATAATAAGAATTATTATACCTATAATTATAAAAATTTAAAATAGCTTTAGGCCCTAATTAAACTAGATAAGCTTAAGCTACTTACCCCTTTTATAAAGGATAATATTATTAAGGTTACTAATAAAACTATTAATCTATATTATAAACCTTTTTAAAGAATAGAATTTAATTTCTAATAAAATAAGGTTCCTAACCGATAGCAAATCCCGGATATTTATCTACTTAATCCAGAATTATATACGGCTATTATAAATATATTAAAGGGAAGTAAAGCATTAAATCTTTAATTAAAAATACCTTTAAAATTTAAAAATAAAAATAAAAAGAAAGCTAAAGCTTTATTTAAAAAGAATAATAATATAAACTATAACACCGGAATATTAACTTAACCTCTTATAAAGCCTAAGCTTAAAAGGAAACTAAATATATAAATATTAATTAAAACAATTTATAATAATATATATAAATATTAAGACTTACTTAATATTAAAATAACCTTTATCGAAAAAGATATAGCTAATTTACACTCTATTTATAAAGCTATAGCTAACTTTTAAATAAATAATAATAAACCCTTAACTAATAATAAATAACCTTAAACTAATAATAACTTAATAGCTAATAATAAATAACCTTAAACTAATAATAACTTAGCCGCTAATAATAAATAATTTTAAATTAATAATATTAACCTTATAGCTAATAATAATAAATATTAAACTTATAGTTTTAAACCCGAGGATATTATTAACTATAGTAAATACCTTAATAAAGGATAATAATAATATATAAAATTATATAACAGAAAATAGGATTAAATTATATAAAATAGAAATAATAATAAATATAAATAAATGCCTATAAGGATATATATATTTTTTAGGAACTAGGTATATTAAAGGGTAACCCTAACCCCTATACTTTAGCGGATATAAATAGCTGTTTATAAGCTTTCTTATAATTAGTTAATTAGTTTACTAGAATATATAATATATACGCTTTAAAATACCTTTAATTAAATTAGCTATTTTACTTAAAATAGGTTGCCTTTAATTAAGATCGAAGCCTGTGTATCTATTATACCACTCGGCGCATCTATAGGATTAAGTTAGCAAGTATATAGCAATTGCGCAAATCTAAAGTGTATCGAAAACAAGATTTAATCAAGTTTGGTGACTAAGCTAGGTTTGCTTAAAGAGTGTGGCAAGGGCAGTACCGGTAGCTATAAACGAAGAGCTTAGAGATAAATATATTGGAGGGTCCACAATTGATTGTCTTCTGGCATATACAACTTATAGGGATTCTAGTTGACTGCTAGAAACTCAACTGGCATAGCAAAGAGGGACGAAAGAAGTCCACTATTAAAATATACAGGTCTGAAAGATTGTCTCAATGGATATTGGGAGATTGTCCCCTTGAAGTGCGGTCATAATCATTGATGTTATCCAACTGTCTCTTTAATCACATGGTGGGAGCAAGGATGACAATGATCACAGAAGACAATCACAATTCCAAACTTTTCATGTACAGGGTTGATTGATGCTGGCCAGCTACTTATGATACATGAATTGTTTTCCCACCGGTATAATGCGCGTGATTTTGCCAAGCACCTTAGAGGCGACACTGATCCAGCCCGACCAAGCACTTGAGATGTTCATCTCCGGGCCTTTAGCCTCCCCAGTTCCTCCCTCATCCAGACAACACACAAACGCTTGACTCTACTCATTCCACAACGCACTGAGTGAAAGTAAAACGATTAATATCTCTCGCACACAAAATGTCAGAAGACCGTTTACTTACAGACCAGTAAGGAGGAGACTCCTTCCAGTAGTATTCATTGCAGTCGCCCCATTCGTTGCTTCCACCGCAGCCCCAACCGCCGGTGGAGCCGTCAGAGCCGTCGTTCCAGATGGCGTGGAAGCAGCCGGGGGGGGTGGAGGCGCGCTTCTCGGGGATGGAGGCGGCAGAGGCAAGGCCAGCAAGGGCGATGGAGACGATGGCGAGGAACTGCATCTTGAAAGAGTGTAGTTTGTTTGTTGTTGTTTGAAATGATTGTGTGTGAAGTGTTGGAACTGTTGTAGTGTGATGATGAGCAGGAGACCAACAACATTCGACAGCATCCGTCGAGCTGTTTATATACTTTGTGGTCGCTGTCGCTCAACGGAACGGGTCTTGGTCTTGGTCCTGCATCTTGCCTACCACTTGGGAGATGCGGCGATGCCGACTTCAGTCGGTAAGGCTGAGGATAGCTCGGCGCATTGCGCTTGACTCGAATATCTTACTCGGGCTCGGCGTGTTGGTGTTTTCGAGGTCGGAGTTGCGCAGTCATCGCCAAGACATTGAGTCAGTTCAAATGTTGTATTGTGATCACCACTGTCATAGCCATCTCTGTACATATGTACACCAAGCAGGACCACACGTCAGAACATAAACCTTAAATTCAGCCTTATGGCCAGAGAACTACAGCCCACAGAGATCGCATACCCAGGTAGTGCGCAGCGCACGGTACACGCCCTACAGCATGCGTTTATGTTGCACTACAATGCCACTTCATACAAATTGCGCATGAGAATATTGTAAAATGCAGTCACTCGACATATGGATCGACGTTAGTGGCGAGGTACTACTTGCTTGAATTTGTG
The DNA here is from genome assembly GCA_023242295.1 of Diaporthe ilicicola. Lineage (NCBI taxonomy): Eukaryota > Fungi > Ascomycota > Sordariomycetes > Diaporthales > Diaporthaceae > Diaporthe > Diaporthe ilicicola. Next base: position 241,391 of record JALPVH010000036.1, on the reverse strand, counting down.
TGAAAAGATACCTGCTCCGCCAAGGCGCGTTCTTGTGGCCAATAATAGTTTGTAAAAGGGTTGGTTTATACATAGTATGCGCATTATGCGATCCCTGTGGGCTGTACGAGATAATAGGGATGCTATGAATAAGCCACAGCCCCACAATTCAGTTCACTGAACGTTTCCCCATCGTTCAAGGCACTTCAATATAGATTGATTCATATGAAGGTTTGTCTATATTGCAGGGCTACTCATGATTTCCTGATGATCAGCGAATGAAGTGCGAGTGCGAAAGCGGACATTTCGGCCGTCCTCATCACCAAAGGATGGTTGTAAGCTTGCAAACATGCCGCCGCCACGTACTTCCATCGGCATCCTCGGATGCTAATAATAGGATTCCCCATCGAGCCCGCCTTCTTCTGCCACGCAGCGGAGCAGTAGATGAAATAACTTGGACTCCGCCATTTAGGCGGACCACTCGGCATATACCGGTATTTGCTCACACCATGTGAGCGTGGCCGCCTCTCCGCTTCGCGTCTGGGCATTTCTGGGCGTGTTTTGTATCAATTCGTCAGGTGGTAGATATCTTTCAGCTCAGTGATGAAGGACCACTCTCGCCGAGTCGAGATCATGCCAGATACCACACATCTCTGCGGCTCTCAGAGCTGAACCACAAGCAGGTCCACAACTTCTCACTGGACAAGTATCCTGACTATCATGCGAGCTGGTCCATGACTCAACTTGTTCGCGCTTGTTAGATGAAGATGTGAGACCCCAGTCCTGAGAGCGCGCGCGCATCTATTTGTGTTGCCGGCCTATTGCTAGATAATGGCGTCCTGCGTCCTTCGTCCTCCTCCATTCCTCAAGGTCCTGAAGTTCTCCGCGAGGCCGGGGTCACGGTGTTGCTCTTCGATGGGTCAGAGAAAGCCTCGTGGAAGCTCCTCATCAAAAGAAAATGTTTCTGCCTCTCTTTACGATCACGGGCCTGCGATTGTCTATTTCCTATGTAAAGTTTCCTAATACTTTTGTATCGTCTCTTCTGGAACAAATGCATGTGCCTCAGATGTTGAGCGGGGATAGAATATTGCAGGTAGCAGCTCGCAAGCCTGTGGTAGCAATTTCATGCTTGGAGGTTAGATTGATTGGTATTTGCAAAATAAGTACATGCCTTCGAAGTGTCCTGCGTAAAGTTCCTAAATGAGGGAGGCATTAGATGGTCTGAAAGTATAACCATCATGTTGTATTTGAAGCACACCAGATTTCGATATGCAACTTTAGAAGTGGACGGCTTCCCAACGTCTCTGCTTTTGTGACTTGTATAGACTACACTTTGGAGAGCCTCGAAATGAGACTGTTGGAATTGAACAACAGCATGCTGTGAAGTCAATCGTATCGCCCCTGGGCAGCCTTGGTCGAGCGCGAAGCAAGTACCAGCTGACAGCGACTTTGGCATTTTCAGGCACCTTCCAGCGCTGGAGCTGATGGTCATTCTTCTGCCGAATAATATTCAAAGGGGACTAAACTTCGGTCAGAGTGATGAAAAGCGCGATCAGCCCCTGCCCCATGTTGTTGAGATCAGCAGCACCTTTTCATGATCAAACTTTGAACACGGCGACCAGGTACGTCTTGTCGATGGCCTTAATTCAATCAATGCACTAGTGTCAGGTATGGGGGTGCAAAGGCAGAGTGACGGGCCCAGAAGGGTGACTGAATTGAACCTAAAGGACTAAGTTCTAGTCCCAGAGCCCTCGCTGCTTCGAAGCCGCTATATAGCCGAATAAAGTGGGCTATATATGGGCCTATTCGTCATCGTGATATTCGACTCTGACAACTAGTCACCTGTAAAACAACAGCTTTGGTCATGATGCAACCGGATAATGTACCTGCATCAAAGAAATGGCGCTTTATCTCGCACAGGGTTGCAATCCACTACACTATACCCACTGGGTCTATTAGTGGGATGTAAATGTAAATATTTCGGCTTTAGTATAAATATAGTGTAATATATAAATCTTTAATAAAAGTGGGTATAGTGTAGTGGGCTTAAATATATTATAATATACTATATATTACGCCTTATAAGATATATATTAAATTTAAATATATACTTTATAAAACGAGTTTTTAAATTATACACTACCTTAATATTTATTAATCGGCTTACTTTTTATATATATACGCGATAAGGGGGGGGTAACTAATTTATATTAAGTTTAGTTAATTAATTACTTAAAGCTATTATTAAAAGAGTAATAGCTATAAGTTAATTTAAAGAAGATATTTTAACTAAATTATTTATTAGGCCGAGAGGGCTATATTAATAAGGCCGAATAGGCTATATTAATAAAGTTTAATTATAGTTAACTACTTTTAATTAAATTACGTAACTCCCGGCTTATATAACGGAGCAATAATTATTTTAATTATATATTATATATAGTAAAGCGTATACCTTAATTATTAATATATTTTATAAGGCGTAATATAGGGTTTATAATAATTTTATACTTTTATCTATTATATTATACTTATTAGGCTTATTAGTAGAATAAAATAAGCTTTAAAATGCCCTTAGTGTAATGGGTGTAGTGGGCGAGTTTACACCTACTATACTATACTTAGTGTAAACAGTGTAGTGCTTTGCAACCCTGATCTCGCATAAGGACATTGTCACCGATATGGAACATTTTAAGAGTTGACATCACCATGCCGTGCGCAGGCGGAGACTAGAAAAGAATCGACTTTCGAGAGAAGTGCACAGGGAGAACCGCGATAAAGAAGAGTGTCTTGACTCCGCATTCGTTCGAGGTAGCCGCTCACATGTGCACTCAAGACTGAGGTTTATGTGCCCAGATGCGCCGCCGCAAACGTTTCTCATGTCTTGAGCACTTCAACGGTGTTGATGGAGGGCTCAGCTGGGGAAGGCCGAGAAATCTCAAGAACAGGGTCAGCGCACCGGACGTAGAGTGCCCGCAGAGCTCCGCGCGGACGATCCGTAGTCTATGAAAGGTGCGCAACTGGGAGATCAAGCCCAAGGAGGTTGGACAATTGTGGTATGGAGTGCTTCTGAGGTGGGACGCTAGAACTCGTCAGTCTCGCTAGCCATAGTGTGCCGCCGTTGCAATTGACCTCATGCGCGTTGGTATTCGTCTTATACCGAAAGGTGCTGATGCGATCGGGTAGACTACATGTAGTTATCACTTTGTGATGACGCTTCAGACTATGTCACATCCTTGCAGACACCCCCCTCCCGTCTTGGGGTGTTTGCCTACGGTGATATTATCGTGAACGATACGATCTGAGTTCCAGCATTAACGAAGCAACGACACAGTAACAAAAGCGAGATGAATGTGTTAGCCGAAGATGCAAGTAGTTGAAGGTTTCATGAAGCATTCTGGAGTCGGTCCGTGCCGGTCTGCAGTGGCAGACTAAGATGAATCTCAACACTGGGGGCCGGGACCAGACGGAGACGAAGCGCTCAAACTGCGGTCTCGGAGCAAGGAGTAAAAGCAGTAGACTAACCGCATCGGGAAGGCGGTGTGAGCTTCAGGTCCCGGTGACTTGGCGCTCAGCCATGGGGTTGGAAGCCGCTGATGCAAAGTGATCCTGATTCCACTCGTACGCCTTGAATAATTCCTCAAATGTGTAGTTAAGCCATTGATCCATCAAAAGCCTCAGGGTTCCATTTCTTATTCCACCATGCTATCGTAATAAACTGGTCACAAGGCTGTTCCTTGCATGTGACACCTTGAGAGGTACAGAGGACCTGTCCCGAGCTTGCTAAGCGAGAGGTAGATCGCTTGGCTGCAGCGCCTAGGCACGCCTGTGACCTGCCATATGATATCAGGCCCGGGTAACTTCTGGAACGTTATCAGCGTTGAAACTCCCACGACCTTTTGGTCCGTCCAAAGTGCTTTCCACCATGACTTGACACGACAGATCGACGAGAACAAGAGGCGAATCATCAATACTGCCCTCTCGGAACCCTACATGTTGCATGCAAGATCATGGGCAACAACTCCAGTCGGGTTACGGCCCAGGACAAGTGAGACAGCCTGAGCATCCCAAGCACCCAGAAATCCCACAAGACTCCCTCCCCTACAGATGGCCATGTCCCCGTCGCACAAGTGCATAGCTGACCTGGATGCGTTTCTACTTCAAAGGGCCATCCTTGACCTCAAGACCCAGCGCGACAAGCTGCACCAGTACCAGCGGCGCATAACCAAACTCACCGACCGCGAGACCGAGATCGCGAGGCAGATGCTGGCCCAGGGCGACAAGAAGCGCGCTCTGCTCGCCCTGCGCCGGAAGAAATACCAGGAGACGCTCCTAGCCCAGACCGACGGTCAGCTGGAACAACTGGAGAAGCTGACGGCCAACGTCGAGTTCGCGCAGATACAGAAGGACGTCGTGTTCGGCCTGCAGCAGGGCACCAAGGTGCTGAAGGAGATACACGCCGAGATGGGCGGCATAGAGCACGTCGAGAAGCTCATGGGCGAGACCGCCGACGCTATCGCGTATCAGAACGTGAGTGGCCACCAAACGATCGACTGACTGACTGACTTTCCTCGGGCTTCCCCCTTCCCTTACCCCTCCGACGTGACCAAGCGGACGCTGATCGATGGATCCAAAACACAGGAGGTCAGCGAGATGCTTGGGGGCAAGATATCGAACCAGGACGAGGACGAGGTCGAGGAAGAGCTTGCGGCTATGGAAGCCGCACTAAGAGAAACAGCACCGCTGCCCAACGTTCCAGATACCGAACCACCCGCCCCCGAGATTGTGCCAGAACCAGAGCCTGCAAGAGCGAAACAGAAACAACCGGAGCGGCAGGCCATGCTTGCATCATGAGACTCAGGAGGGGTGCGCAGTGCCAGATGTGGCAACTGTATCGGTGGGTCACGAGGCAGGAGAAAATGGTATGGCCTGCGTGCAGCGTTGCAAGGTCGTCGGGTCGACATTGAACCTCTTTATGAGAGACCGTCGCGACATGGTATATATAAAAACCTAGCAACCTCGTGCGCGATTGACGCCATCCTGTGCAAACCGTGGCCATTTCACGCCTCAGAACACCGCGACCTTCGCATTCCATTCCTCTGTTGATTGATGCGTTGTAACATGACCGGAGCCTCTACAAAACTTTCAATGCCTCCCTGATGAATGGTGCCGATGTTGAAATATACGCCCGTGCTATGCAATAAAAACAAGTGACAGCCCTCTTGGCTCGATTCCACGCTCGACATTGACGCTTCACTTCACATGACCCCTCTCAGATACAGTCGACACTTACACCTGCAGAATTCGCCCTCCGAGCCCCGCCCAGGTGCTGTTATGTCGCAATTACTGACGTGCATATGCACACTCGCCCTCACAATTTCTAGACGCCACCAGATCATCGGCGAAGAACGACAACATCTCGGTTCGGGACTGGCTGCTCATACAAGTACTTAACATCAGAGGACCCCGTCCGAGCATGCAGTATTTGTGGTGGTCTCTCGCGATAAGCGTGACTGCGAAGTGTTGTTAGTGGCGATGGTAGCATTCGTACGAGATATTGACTCGCCCTCTATGCTGATACCCCACCACGTCTTGGTGAGCAGGGCTCATTTCGTGTGGGGACGGACAAGGCGGAGGGCCTTGATTCGCCGCTGTTGCTGCTGAACGAACAGGAACGAACGGGTCTGGTCGCGCAGATGTGCTGCCTTGCCAAGAGCTTGTAAATGATGCATAATGGGCTTCGCGGTGATACGGATGCGCTGAGCTTGAGGCGGGATCTTGGTCGTATCCCTTGAACCTGGAAGCGCTGGCTTCTCTGAATACGATGCGACGAGGCTCAGTATTCTCAAACGCCCCCGAGGGCAATGGACGCCCAGTATACTGTTCCAAGCTAGGTGGGCTGAAGGCCCGCGCGCGAGTCTGCTCTGATTCCCAAGGAACCGGAGACTGTACCTCTCTCTGTACCCGAATGACGCGTTTTGAGGTTATCACAGGAGCCTCGCGCGAGCGACGATTGTTCCCAAGGGGCTCTCGTACTCGGTAGACCCTTCTCGCATGCTCAGGCGCCTGGCCAGCCAGATTTGGCTGTGATTCGTGGTAACACTCGCGTGGTGTCACGACTTCACCCACTCGCGAAATCATTGCTGGTCTCATTTGTTTATGGCTGCCAGAATCCGATTGGTCATATGGAAAGTCTCCTGTGTGGCTTTGTGAAGGAGCAAACTGTTGAAAAGGAACAGTTCGTCCAGCAGGCACTTGCTCTGGACCTCTGGGTTCTCCACGAATTACCTGACGCACAAACTGCGGCACATCTGGCCCCGAATGGGGAGATACAGGCTCGATTGATGGGACGAGATAGTCCTTTAGCTCTTCGTGGTAAGGCCTGTGTGGAGCTGGGCCTGATTGCAGATGGGAACCTGCCGGGACACGAGTGATACGCCTGCCGACGATCATGGCTTCCGGAGGAACGGACTGAGAAACAGACTTAGGAGCAGGCAGAGGTGCAGACTGAGGACCAGTATAACTGGCCCAAGGCATGTGCTGCCGAGTTTCATGATTAGCAACCAGGAGGTGGTCATTTGGGCGTGGTGGTGGGCCCTGATTTTGTCCACCACGATAAAAATGTGACGGGGTCAGATTCATATGTGGGTTCCGAGGGGAGTCAGCTCTGTGCACGGGCGAGGTTATTTCCAAGGAGGGAAGTCGCCGGGAGCCCTGGCTAGGTATCCTGTCCATAGATGCAGCATGTCCAATTGTACCAGCATTTTGCGCATACCGGTTCCGATTGACGGCTTCTTCCCAGCGCTTGGCCACAGCCTCGTAGCGCTTGAAGCCACGGTTGGCCTTCTTAGACCTCTGCGGTTTTGTTCGCTGGGCTGAGGAGCTCTCAGTAGTTGGCATCGGATGTTGATGTAAGATCACCCTGCTCGACCGCGGTACCGTTACGTGTCTTTGCTCGGGTTGAGAGTAAACAAGTCTCGAAGAACCTGCGAAATCGTTGTGAGAGCTTGGAGGTCTGTCGATGCGCACAAATTCCTCATCGCTGGTTTCGTCGTCCTCGGAGTCTTCGTCCGAATCGTCCGACAGTACAACAACTTCGCGCAAGATCTCGTCGAACTGATCGCGTCCAGTCTCTTCATCCCCTCGCCACTTGACGAGGAAGTCTAAACAATGTTGCTCAACGACTTTTCTGGCGGTCGGGTAGCCAGCCTCTCTCAGAAGCTGATCATACCTGGTATGATTGTGTCGAATATGAGCGAGAACGGCGAGTTGCACACGTCGAGAAAGAGGCAGTGTTCTCACCATGCCCACGACTGGCTGTCCCTGAAATGTCCCGCCCTGTATAAAATGGCTTGTTTGTAATCGGCTTTTGCTTGTTGGAGCATCTTTTACTGACCTTCTTGAAAGCATGCTCGATGATCATCTGCCTGTCGGTGTTTGGTATGCGTGGGAAGAGATCCCTGAGCGCAGCATCGGCTTGTGCATTGTATTCCTCCTGGGTCTCAGGAATCGGTTCCGGCTCCCCAGAGTTCGAGGCAGTCGAGGCATCTTCCTCGCCGAGTTGAGCGCGCGCCTCTTCGACAATTGTACGTCTGATGTGGTGACCACTTCGGCTCATCTGAAGTGCGAGCTTATTTGCGTTGGCATCCTTTGCCGTCTGAAGATGCACTGGGTCGTTAAAAGATGGGTTCCTGCAAGAGGTAAGTAACGACGCTGGGCTTGACATACACAGACGATAAAGATCATTGCGTCACGCTCCCGTGAAAGCTCCTTGCATGCTTGTGTAAGCTCCGGGTTCCCTATAGGCACGAAATCGAATCCGGGAGGAGGGACCTTGTCAGTTGTAATCTGCATCGAATGAGCTGCCTATCCGTGGCGAGGGGTGTGGTGATCATGCCGTATACCTGTAGCTCGAGCTTTTTCTCTTTTTTGTCATGGTTCTCGAAAACCTGAAAGTAAGATTTGTGCTTGGATGTGATGTTTTTTTCCGGGAGGGCTACCAGGTCTGATCGGACGGGTGCCGTCCACATGTTGTTGTCCCTCGCCGTTCTCTGATGCCTCTCTTTCGCGGTCCTGCTGGCGGTTGCAGCCGCCAGCGTTGTTTTCTTTTCCCTCCCCATGGCGAAAAAATCCTCATGAGCTTACCATGGTGGTGTACAATGTGGAAACGGGCTATGAATAGCGAAGACAGAAGGAGGAAATCGACTCGGAGCGACCAAGGAGACAGTGTGATGGCAAGTGTGTGACACCAAGTGTTCGACGAGTGCGCGGACGAGGCTCGGAGCGTCTACCAGTCACTTCGATGCTCTTCTCTCGCGCGCGGATTCAGCAAGCCGCGCTTGCTGAACCAGAGACGGCCGAGAGCAGAACGGCAGTCAGAGAAAGGAAAGCCTCGGCGCAGCCCAATCTGCGGGAGGGAAAGCCTCGTGGACCACAACGCCAAGGAAGTGCGAAAAGTGGAAAACGCGGCAAGCGGAGAAGTACGCTCGCGAACACATGAGTGCAAGAGTCACTGAAGCCGGGCGACAATCACAACTGACGTGAGAAGAGCCTGGTCAAATGTGGGAAGAGGGAGGGACCATTCCAGGCCTGGGCGAGAGAAGCGTGAGAGACAGTGACGAGAGATACCGTTCTTGGGTGGGCGGTTGGGCGGGTCAGGCATCCAAGCTAGTGCGTCTCTGCCGTGGTCGTGCTTAATAAGCGATCGCCATCTCATGAGGCAGAACCACCCTGCAGCCTCCCACCCCCCCCCCCCCCCACCTCCTAAAGAAAAAGAGAGAGATAGACAATGACTAACTAGAACACTTGTAAACTTCGAAGGCTTTTGCCCCGTCTGGGTCCAGCTGCGGTAAGAAAAAAACTCTACATGTTGAGACTGGCTGGATGTATATTGTGGAGGGAAAGTATCTTAGAAACTCACACCGGGCAAGCACCCCCCTCCTGGCAGGGGTTTAACCCCAGTTGACATGCGTATTTGAACTGCAACAGACGCTCTCATCGCCCATCTACATTTCAGATGGGTATCTTAATGGCGTTACCACGAGACCACGCATCACGCGGCCGTCTACACCATGGAAGATCTCGATCTTGGCTCATCTTTCATACCAGCACTTCACAAGCCATCTGCTCTATTACCTATAGCGAAGCATCGACAGAGCCTGCTCTACCTTGTCGGAACTCGCCAGGTCACTATTGTTGTTGGACAGACCGGCAGTGGAAAGACGACGCAAATTCCTCAATTCCTCGACAAGGCTGGCTGGTGCGCCGATGGGAAGGTCGTCGCTGTGACGCAAGTAAGTCCATTGCTCTCCCCACGCGGACAGCCCTTATTGATCACGCCTTCTAGCCGCGTCGTGTAGCTGCTACGACTGTAGCCGTCAGGGTAGCCGAGGAGACGGGTAGTGAGCTGGGTAAAGAGGTGGGATACTCCATCCGATTTGATGATGTTTCATCCGCTGCGACACGCATCAAGTTTTTGACGGATGGCATTCTCATTCGGGAGGCCCTCGTTGACCCTCTGTTGTCTCGCTACTCGGTCATCATGGTCGACGAAGCTCACGAGCGATCCATCAGCACCGATTTCCTTCTGGGGTTGTTGAACAAGATTCTCAAACGGCGCCCGGAACTGAGGATTATAATAAGTAGTGCCACTTTGCAAGCTGAAGAGTTCCTCGATTTCTTCACGAGGCGCGGTGAGATGCAAGCGCAAGATCAGCCCCACGTTACAGGTTCGATCATCAGCATCGAGGGGCGGACGTATCCCATCGATATACTCTATCTGGAATCCCCGGCTGAAGATTACGTTGAAAAGGCCATCAACACCGTGCTCGAAATCCACGCTACAGAACCAAAAGGTGACATACTTGTCTTTCTGACAGGAAGAGACGAAATCGAACTTGCAGTCAACACAGTCGCAGAGCGCTTTGAAGCGTCGGGTCCGACACCGCAAGCCTTGCTGTCATTACCACTGTACGCAGGACTCTCGACAGAACAGCAAATGTATGTTTTTGAGCAGGCACCAGACAACACGAGAAAGGTGATCTTCTCGACCAACATCGCTGAAGCTTCGGTCACGATCGATGGCATCACCTACGTTGTGGATTGTGGTTTCGTCAAACAGCGTGCTTACAACCCACGATCCGGCATTGAAACCCTGACCGCAGTTGCAACTTCCAAGGCAGCAGCTGCTCAGAGAGCGGGTCGAGCAGGCCGAACAAGACCTGGCAAGTGTTTCCGACTTTACAAGGAGCAAACCTACGCAAATTTGCCCGACGCCAATGTACCAGAAATCCAGAGGTCGAACCTTGCGCCCTTCATACTGCAGCTGGGGGCTCTCGGCATCACCAACTTTCTACGATTCGATTTCCTGACACCACCTCCAGCCGAGTTGATGTCCAGGGCCATCGAGATACTCTATTCACTTGGTGCATTGGACGACTATTGCAAATTGACGAGACCGCTGGGAATGCGGATGGCAGAACTGGCAGTAGAGCCAATGATGGCCAAAACCCTACTGTCTGCCACGCTGTTCGGGTGTGTCACCGAAATCTTAACCATTGCTGCGATGACGAGTGTTGGAGGCAGTGTGTGGGTTCAAAGTGACGGCCAGCTGAAGGAGCTAGAAAGTTCGAGGCGGAAGTTTGCAGCGGAGGAAGGTGATCACCTCACTTTGTTGAACGTCTACCAAGCTTTTGTGAGCACGGGACGAAAGGAGGGTCGTTTCTGCCATGACCACAATCTCAACTTCAAGGCTATGACCCGAGCAGTCAGTATAAGGGCTCAGTTGAAACGATACCTGGAGCGATTCGGCATCAGCACGGAGGAGTCGCTCGCCGCCAACCAAACCGCAGGAAATGATTCAGTGAAGAAGGCCGAGCAGATAAGACGCTGCCTGACAACAGGATATTTTTCCCAGGCAGCAAGAATGCTACCGGACGGCACGTTCCGCACCATCGATGGCGGAACGGTCCTCCATGCCCACCCGAGTAGCATCATGTTCAACCGCAAAGCTGACTGGGTCATTTTCACAGAAGTCATGGAAACGGCCAACAAGACATTCATCCGAGACATTTGCAAGATTGAGAAGGGCTGGCTGCTTGAGTATGCACCCAACTTCTACCAGCTTAAAGTGTGATTTGGCACATCGCCAATGACTCAATCGGTCGGCCTCCTCCTTATCGTGGTTGTCAGTACAGCCTGCAGGTATCCATTTCAAATCTTTGCCAGGTACCTGAGAGCACGTAGAAAGGATCAGGCAAAAACGTACCTAGCTACCGCTTCGCAGATTGTCTACAAGATGCAGGACTTATTCGGGGTTATCACACAGGATTAGTGTACTGGTTGGGCCATGCCCTTCCATTTTTGATCCCTGCGAGTCGATGGTTCCAGCCCGCGAAAAGACGACGAGGGGATGAGATCGATGGACTCCTGATCTACCGAGGTGATAAGCGGGTCACGTCCTTTGCGCGACGAGAAAACATCCGCGTTGCTCAGGTCTCCTGCCGATGCACGTTGCGTTGCGTTGCGTTGCGTCGCGTCTAGCAAACCATATCTATATGAAGGAAGGCCAGGTATAATACCCGGGACCCAATGATAAGCAAGCTTCGATTAGAAGCAAATGTGAGGCTAATTCGTGTCGGCGGGAGGACACCTGGGTCTTCCCTTCACCAGGTTACACGCGCCACCTGCGAATACGGGTCTTGATCCGTCATTCTTCTGGCTCGACCTGCCCGTTCTCCACCAGCTCCCTTTTGCGCAAAAATCACCGCAAGCTTGGATCCTGAGTGCTGACCCCTGACGGGCAGCCATGTTTACACGGCCGGTGGGCAGTTGCACTGGGCCCGGAGCCAGGTCGTGTCCCATGGTACCCATGGGTTCTTCTTCACCAGGCCGCTCCCGCGACCAGGAGTGCACCGAAAAGTAAGCACTTGCGGTGCTGGGCGAACAGCAGCTTCTGACTCGGCCGAAATAGGGCCTTGCGCTGAAGAGATCGGCGTGGTTGGCCCCTTAATTGAAAAGAAGCAATTGCTTCGCAGCTGGTTCACCACTCGCCACCAAGTAGCAGACTTCATAGTGTACCAATGGTCGGGTCCAACAGAGACAACGGGTGACTGAGGCTTCTCTGGCGGTCTGGCTCCAACGACTCGACTGCTGGGATGGCCGAGCTGCAAGCCTTCTCGCAGGGACTGCTGCTGTTATTGCTGCTGCTCTAGCTGCTGATGATAAAGAGCGTCAGCCTTCATCCAAGTACAGTACAACCCCTGAGGGTTGCCGATCCACATAATCTCGGCAGCCCACTTGGATTTTATTGGAAGTGGATGGGTTCGGTGATGTCCCCTGCGGCAAGGAAAGCACCGACGCTAATCTACAGGCGAGATTAAACGCTCGCAATTGTGCGTTTCATTGACTTGTGCAGCACTTGTGCAGATGTTTGGCTCAGCTCCGGCCGCCCCTGTCCCTGGGATGCAAGGCACAACAGCTCTCTGATTTGCCCGTCCCGGAAACGCTCAGGGGCCCCTGGCATAGACTGTATGAACATTTGACGATTCCTCAGAGCCCCCCGTCCCCTGGTCTCCTTCTCATTTCCCCGACCCGCTCTATCTTGGGTGTTGCCGGTGGATGTTGGTATTGGTATTGGTGCTGGGCCTGGGCCGCTCTTCATTGAGCCGCTTCCTCTTCTGCCGCCGGGTCGATCACTGTTTTGTCTCTCCTTCATGTTCCTCATCAGGATCCCGCTCCTCTTCTCACCACCGACCTTGCCTTGGCGTGAAGCTTCACCGAGAGGACTTCGATGCTTGTAACAATCCCATAGTCGTCGTCCTCGCCTTGACAAGCCTGCCAGCAGGTGATACATTCGTTACAACCGGATCTCATCCTTAAGCCACTCATTTTTACATAGTCGTTCTATCTTTTTGGAACAGCCGCTCTTTCGCGAAGCTAAAGCATCTGGAGTTTGTCAATTGCCTCATTCCTTATCCTGCAAGCCAATCAGTCTCTCCTTCCGAGTCTCATCGCCCTACCGGATCCACGATCACGACGACAAAGCCTGGGATTTTATAGGACCGATCGCGTTCAGCTAGGACTGTGAATATCTTCTTCCTCGTGTGTGAGCCCGGCAACCATCTAGACGGCGAGACATCTTCACCCTGTCGAAATCGTTTGGACTTGAAAACTGTTTACGTCTAAAGCGTAAAGATGGATGGAATGAACAACGCACACCCTTTGGGGCCCAGGGTCCCACTGCGGAGGAGGCTCGCCGTGCAAGCTGAACAGGAGAACGTGGAAAGGGCCTGGAACGTTGTACCCAGTCGTGTTATTGGCCGGTCGTCAGGCTCCTCGGACTGCAGCTCCAGCACATCGTCCAACACTTGCGAGAAGCCCACCAACATGAACGTGTCGACGCAGATCACTGTCGGTGTCTTGTGAGTCGACCCGAACCAAGGGCACTTGGCAGGGATGGCATGCTGATAATGATATAGGGTTCCCGTTGTGGTAGTGTTTGTGTGCGTTCTCTTCTATTTCCACCGCAGGAATGTTAGGCGCCAAGCATTGGAGGATGCCAACGAGGCCCACAGGTCATTGGATTTCGGTGTGGGAGATGCGGGCAGTAGCAAGTCGAAGCGCAAGAGTGCCCTGGGTCTTGGTGGGGAGAAGTCGAAGAAGACTCGTGGTCTGTCACTCGACATGAACCTGTCGAGCCCTTACCTGCTGCCAGAGCACGTCCATGGCTCGCGAGAGTCGATGAACTCTCTCGCCAAGACGCTGCACCAACCCGACGACCCATACCGACCGATCGCTTCCTACATGAGCGAGACAGGCTCCATACGCTCCTTTGAAAAGTCTAGTCGATACACGCCTTCGATGACCACGACCTCGACGAAGCGCGTGTCCCGCCAGTCCTACGCATATCCGAAGTCGCCTGGATACCCACAACCCACTCCTTTGCGACAAAACTCATACCCCAAGTCCCCCTCGCCGTTGACGCCCAGTGCTTCATCGTCAGTGACTGCTGTTGAGTCTCCGGCCTCCGAATTCGTGCCGTCAGTCCCCGCGAAGGAGCCGACCGTCCCGGAACATGAGGCTATGCCGCACCATGACACTTCTTCCCCCATTCCTGTCATTCCCGAAATCCAGCACCCTGCTCCAGTGGCACAGAGGGGTGCTCCTGAGCCAGTGAAGGAATTGAACATGCCCGACTTCTCAAACCACACAAGCAAGGAATCAGTTGACGAGCTGGCGATACGGGTTACCACGGACAGCAGCATCGGCCTCGGCTTGTTGGACGGCCCACAAGCACCCAAGCAGAGCTCTCCAATCGCCGAGGTTGCCGTCAACGCTGGCCCCGCTCACCAAAGTGTCAGTGCCGCAATCGAGTACACCGAGGACTATGTCGACTACAGCTTCCCCCCCGCGATCGAGGAGCCACAAGAAGACGACCAGCGTGGACGTGCTCGTGTCCGTGTCCGTGAGAGCGGTCTTGGAGTTCCGGTGCAGAACAACAATCGCCTGTCTATCGGATTCCGACCTCTGCCGCCAGATGAGGTTATCGAGTCTGAGGACCCAGAGACCCGGGCCAACCGCATCCGATCATTCTACAAGGAATACTTCGAGGAGAAGGACCCCAACAGACAAACGCAGTACGCCCCTGCAGATACAAACCAACTGGGTGATGGCGCTTACTTCGACCCTGATTCCAACCAATTCATCATGCCCTACGCGCAGCCTGTCGGCCGTCGCGCGATGACGCCTCCCCCATCTGGATCGCGCTTCCCCGGCCCGCGAGGCCCCGGACCTCGTGGCCCTGGACCAAGGGGCCCGGGATCGCCCGGACCCAGAGGGCCGTTCCGCGGCCGTCCCCACGCGGGCTCCATCAGCGGCATGAGCATGCCGCGTGCGGGCTCGGCCATGTCTTTTGGTCCACGACCTGACTCCTCTGCGTCCGCCCGTGCTCCTCGCTCCGGGTCTGCCATGTCCGGAAAGCCCCGGAAACCCATGCCACCGCCCAGCGCCTTGAACACTTTGCCTACTCCATCCAAGCTTACGGACGACCACTTCTCGCTCATCAACGCGGCCGACTTCGCTCCTCCAGAGTCCTTCAGCGACCGTGCGGCCGGTAGATCCCAGAGCCCTCTCGGCGAGCGTCGCCCATACGCGCCCAAGCTACCGTCTGCCTCTCCACTAGTGAGCACGTTTGACGAGATGGCCGCTCTCCCTAGCCCGTAAGTCTCGAGTCCCTCTGAGAAGCACTCAAGTGCAATGCACTAACAGCCCGAAAACAGACACGTCCTGCGCAAGTCCAGCACCTTCACCGGCCTTGACTTCGCCCCACCACGCAAGTTCAAGGATCCCGACACGATGAGTGACGCAGGCTCCATCCGGTCCAACCGCAGCGGTGTGTCACAGGCAGCCAGCTTTGCCATGCGTAGCGGTGCCGGCCGTGTCAGCCGCCTGCCCGGAGATGTGATCTTTACCCAAGATGCAGCCATGGACTCGCTGAAGCCTTCGTGGAACATCGGTGGTGTAGACACGAAGAAGCAATCTTGAAGAGGGCGAAACCCTGCGGATGGTTTATTGTACATATTGCAGAACCTGAAGTCCGAGGGACACATACAAAACTACTCGACAACAGTAAACTAAGGTGTTTTATGGCGTGGCGAAACGGCAGCAATGGCGAATCGAAGCATGGGGCCAGACCATATAAACTGGCCCAGGTTCATCGGAGTTGATGATTGGGATTGATTATTTGTTCGATATCTTCTTACGAGGGCTCCCCCCCCCCCCACCACGACGACGCGACAATTACCCCACTAAAATCATAGTGGTTAATGTCTGCTGGTGCCCGCCGGCAGAGGTGGTCGCACTCTGTCACTGGCCTGGCCGGCCTTACCTGGCATGGATTGCATCTATAGAGGAGGGTATCTAGGGAAATTCCTGTGTTTTATATAATTCTTAACAATGGTAGAAAATACTTCTAAAGAGGACTGAGGTGTCTGATCCCCTGGCCTTCCGGTATCAATTCTTTCAGTACCTGCCACGCCGGCCATGATCGGGCTGCTGTGGACGGGGTGTCTGTGGGTTGTTGTTCATCGCAATCAGCCCTCGAATGATTTGGTACTCGCAGCCCCCAGCCGCGGCACATCCTGACTGGACGGCGACCGCGCCACAGCGAACGTGTGCGTGCGTGCTTCTTCAGCACCAAATCACACGTTACCACAGGCTCATCACTATGGACCAGCCATCAAAACTGTTTCACTTGATCAGTCAGTCCGCCCAGTTGACGCGATCCATCCAATGTCTCTCCCCCCCTTGGCCCTGGCAACCCTAGCGCTAGGTAGACTATGTATGCGTGCGTGTGCGAGCCTTGGGGATTGATCGCCGGCGACTCGTCTCCGTGAGTGCTGTTTATTATCCCAGAACCCGTCTACTGTCGCAGTATGATGTCGGACGAGAGATTGGGAACAATAAACTAGCCTAGGCTGTGGCCGGTCCCTTTTTGGAGGTTTGACCGGTTTACAGGGCCCCCCCTGGGCTTGCCATCGGCGATCGACCCTTGGCCCTGAACCCTGGGGGTTATGACGTGAAAGTGCTATACACAGTAGATGATGAGTGATAATGGTTGCGAAATCCTTGGAAGGCCGACCCCAGATCTTTGATCTTAGATGAGATAGATAATGCGAAACGTCATTCTTCCTTGTTGAATGCTCACCTGAAAGCTCTCGGGGTATGCCGTCGTGTCCGGCCAGCCAAAGGAGGAGAGGACGGGCAGAGGCAGCGAGGGCTCGGTGTGAGGCTTGCGAGGTATGCATTGAGTTGAGGGGCTGACTAGGCACGGTAGCACAAGATGCAGTGATGAGCCGTGAGCAACACATGTCTGCCTGCGTGTCTGAGTGGCTTTCGTCCCACCGAGGCCGAAGCGTCATATGTGAGACCGGGGGCGGTTTGCACGTGCAGGCAGGTTTGTTGCCTCTCACGGGCTGAGTTTGGCGAGCAGTATGCTCATCGCTTACAGACTCCACGCCACGATGCTTGATATTTTCCTCCTCATCCTCCTCCCTGTCGATGTTGGTTCGGCGTAATGGAGAGGCCGAAACACCACGCAGTCACAAAGTGGGATCGTAGCAAGCTAGGGAGGGGCCCATCGCCTCGAGACTGCGCATAAAGCCTGCCTTGCTGTAGCGCTGCATGATGTTGATTATGCAGTGCGTAGGAAACGTCTCGGCCAAAGTTGAGGGGTCGTCGCTATAGGCACAGGCGGATAAGGCATTGATATGTATACATAGATACAGCCCTCGGTGGTCTTTGCCAGTCCAGATGCATCAGGACCACATGTTGAACCTGCCGACGTCGATTATACGCAAAGACGATAGTCTACACTCTCCCGCCCATTTGCACCGGGGCATCCGACCACAGCGACGGGGGCTGGAGTCCGCCAGAGATTAGTCCAATCACCTGCGAGTACGAAGCGTATCAAAACAGGCAGTCTGGCAGCCCGGCAATCCGGAAGTGGTGCACCGTTCTTGTTGCACAGTAGATGTGAACACCCGCTCGTCTGACGTCTTCCAAGGAGTGGGGACCAACCACGACCAACAAACGAAAAGAGGGCCGGTTGTTGATCGTCGGACGGGCTGCCAACTGGCCTGCCAACCATGAGATTGGTCTCAGGACGCAAATAGAAACAGAAAAAACCCAATTGGCGAGCCTAGGAGACAAGCTCTTGAGCTTCGCCTCCCGCCTCGCTTCGTTTCTGCGGCCGGCGTATTTTGGTATTTATTTATTCAGCTGGACACCCGAGCCGTCGGACGGCCTTAGCGTGTGTTGGACATCGGTGCGGTCGGATTGCGGGCACACCAAGACAGGCACAGGAACACGAACGACAAGACAAGACATCGTGCAGGAAGGAAGAGCAGGATCATCACTTTCAAAGCCAAGCCGCCACCAGAGACAGGCAAATGTCAGCTCCACATGCGAGATTGAGGAACAGGGCCTCCATTAGCACATGAATCAGCAAGCCGACACCGACCCTCAGCAATCTGGTGAGCTAGTGCTTTTTGCTAGCCCAGCCCTGGTCATCAGGGCGAGGAGGAAGAGCATCACTGTCGTCGACTGCGTCGACTGCGACAGCAACGACACCGACGAGCAAAAGATCTGCGGCGCAGTCACAAGGAGGGGATAAGGCCCCGTCCGTGGGTTTTGGCCGCCGTCATTGCCGATCCGAAGAAAAACGGGAGTGAAGGACCGAGACAGCCAGCCTCGGACCAAGTCGACTACTCCGTAAAGTACTGTACAGTTAAAGTGGCCCCCTCTGGCTCTGGATCTGGCTCTGACTTCACAGTGAGACGGAGCTACGGCAAGTACTGTAAGAAAAGTGAGAAAAGAAGGGAAACGAGGACCAGGGGCTAGGGCGAGCCCGCCACTCAGAGCTGCTCGTTAGCTGCCCCGATACGACGCACGCTAAGGCACCCTTCCTCTCCTGGCACGCTCAGGGCCTGCTCGGCCCTCTCCTCTCCCAGGTGGTGGCCCTTTCTCCCACCAGACACCTACCTCGAGTCCCGTCCTGCCCTGCTCGTTCGGTTGCCAAGAGACCCAAAGGGGAACTGACGCCTGCGCCCACTGGCTACCAGCTAGCTGCATTGCCCTTCCCTGCCCTTCCCTGCCCTTCCCCCATTCTGGACCTGACCTCATCTTGGCTACGCCGGTTCCAACTTCCCAGACGTGCCAGAGGTTGCCAAAAAAGACCACTTTCACTCTCGCCAAACCGACTTGACTGACCGTCAAACCTCACCCGTCAATCTATTGCGGGCTGGGTATTTGGGAGATTTGGCATCTGGCATCTGGCATCTGGCATCTGGCACCTGGCGTTGTCACTCGGTTGCCGGCAAGAGAAGAAGGAAGAGAAAAGAGGCTCGGGAGGCAAACAAGCAACATCCCTCTCCGACCCCATCGATCAATCAGGATCCTCCTGTCCTGCTCTGCAGTCGAGACCAAAGCCCTCACTCGCAATTGGAGAGTTGCGCTGCTGGATTTATTGCCACTGCAGAAGGAGGAGTAATCGTCCAGAGGGCTCCAACTGCCACACCATACACTACTGGTACAGCACACACCACACCACACCACACCACACACCACACACCACACGCCCAAGCCACCAGAGCACCCCAAGCCAGGCAAGCCCGCCCGCCTGCTTAGCCGGCTACCACAGGGTGTCTGGTCTCGTCTACCCGGCACTACTGTCACGCCCTCTCATAATAACCCCGTCCAATTCCTCGTGTTCCCCTAGGCCTGGGGTCATTTTTCCATTCCTCTCCCCCGTCTCGTCTCGATTTCGGCTGCTCCCAACGGTTCCATTGCTTCGACAGGGAGTCGCGTCAACTTTGGGCCTTTTTTTTTTCGATCAGAAGCATTCCAGCCCGAGACCCGCGTCCCGCGTCCCCGAGTCAACAGGACAGGAACAAGCCCTGGACCGTCGTCTCCGCCCTGCAGGCTTTCTCCTGGGGGTACTGGGGTCGGGGCGTCTATCTCGTCTCTTCAGCCGCCCAGCCCAGATTGACTGGCTCTCCGACCATCTTGCGTGGCCGGCCATTGTTTGACGCCCAACTCTCTCGTCCCGCCATATCCAGCAGTTTTCTTTCTGCGGCGTCAATCCGCCCCCTTTCTGCTGCACATCCACCACGGCGAGACGCACTGCAAACTATCACACGTCCACCACGAGTTCTCAGCTTGCTCCGGCCCCACGTCTCACCTGGGACCTGCATCATCCCCGTCGACTCGCTGCAGTGGACTCTCTGACAAACCCCATTCATTCAGGTACGCTCACTGATTTACCCCGGCAATGCGCTGTCACTCGCGCTTCTGCCTCACGTGTGTATCTTTCGCCTCACCCAAACAGTCTGTATCATCGCCCACGCCTATTGAATGTTTTGTGTCGATCTGCGGCGTCTTGTTACCTTATCTGCTTCCCTCACCTTGCCTTCTTTCCACTTGACTGGAGCGCTGAACCTCAAGATGCCTCGTTCAATTTTTCGTCTCACAACATCGCTAACATGGCTCCAACTATTAGGCCTACGTCTAGCCAGTTGACGTTCAAGCTATTGATCATGGCGGCGAGCAATACCAATGCTACCTCCCTAAGTACGGGTGAAACTGCTGCGACAGTCTCCTCGGCTACTGCGTCGGCGACGTCGGAGCCATCCACAGCGCCGACCAGCACGCCGACCGACACACTGACAAGTACTCCTGCTGACACTACCTCCACCTCCATAGCTCCGCCGACCACCACCAGCGCTGCAGAGACGGTAACTTCAACAAGAGCGACATCAGCATCAGAGACAGCAGCACCAACTACTCTCACTACGGAAACGTCTGCCTCAGTTCCTGCAACAACCGTGACGACATCGGCAGACCCTACAACGACTACACCAACGACCACTGCTGAGACTACTACTACTCCGATCACCTCGCTGTCGTCTGACACGTCTTTAACGACATCGACAACGCCAACTACTGCGTCGCCGACGACACAAACCTCGGTCTCCTCGTCTGTCATCGTTTCTGACGGGACCACGAGTACTCAGGTTGTTACGAGGACCATTGTCAACACACCATCCGCCACCAGTGAATCCGCGTCTAGTACCAGCGCCGGATCGATACAAACCAGCGAGTCCAGTTCAGGCAGTGGCATAGGCACTGGTGGAACTATCGCTGTTGCTGTCGTTGTCCCTATCGCCGCCGTTGCCATCCTCGTCGCGTTGGGCATTTGGTTGTGGAGGAAGCGCAAGGCACGCAAGGAGGCAGCAGAAGAGAGGCGAAAGGAGGTCGAAGACTACACCTACAACCCCAATGCGGATCCTACGATTCCCGGCTCTGGTGGTGGCGGTGGGTACGAAATGAAAGAGGACTCCTCGTCGGGATACCGTGGATGGGGTTCAACAACGCTAGGCGGCTCGACAGGCCGCAAGGCCTCGACGACCATGTCCGGCGGCATGGTTTCGGATACCCCGTACTCCGACCAGCCCTACTCTGATGGTAACTCGCCAACGCGGGCCACACACCCTGGCGAGCCGCTGATGCAAGATGGGGCACACTCTCCCGAAGGCGAGATACTCGGTGCTATGGGCCCGTCCACGGCTAATAATCGGGGGGGCAATGTCCGGCGTGGCCCATCCAACGCGTCTTCATCCTACAGTGCCGGTGCGCCCTCGGACGGATCCGGAGAAATCGGCCAGGCCTATGGTGGAGACCAGTACTACGCACAATACGATCCTTACACCGAGAACGGTGCATACAACAGCCCGCCTGGTGGTCAGCCTGTTATTAGGGATAACCCGGCACGACGAAACACACGCATCGAGAACCCCTCACACTTCCCACAGAACCAGAGCGCCGGCATCTCGCAAAATTTCTAGAGCGAACACGGCGCCGTCATCTGGATCTGTTTTGTTGTGCATTGAGCCGTGCATCGAGCCGTGCATCGGAGACGGTTGCGCAATCACCGGGCACGAGCTCTCATGATAGATACCCTTCTCTCGATCCTACCGAAATGTCTATCCAATACTGGCTTTAATTCTATCCTTCGGCGTTCGGACAAAATCCTCATCACCATTACAACGGCGGCGTTTGGGGTCGTTTTACAGCAAAAACTCTCCTTTGTTCTAAATCTTTACTTCTCTGGTTGCACGCAATCATAATGATCGAGCTCGACACAACCTCAAAGCACAGTATACGCATCTGAGTCGGACAACACACGCGCACAAGTCCCATCCCATGTTTTGAAGACGGCAAGCCCGACCAATGAGCGTCTGCAAGACAAATGCCAAATAGCTTGGGTCGAAGACGGGTCATTAGGCTTGAGAGGAAAGACCATCAACAGGCGGCGGTTGATGAGACTGGAGGTTGGGATTTGGCAATCTCAAGAAATTTGGAGGATCTACTCGCGTAATGTGGCTAGAAGTCTCGATGAGGGCAGAGGAACAAGCACGATGTTGTACAATATGGGGCCATGAGCCGTGTTTTGGAGGAAATAGTTGTACATACCCACGTGTCTAACTATTGATGCTCTAGTAGAACACATTACGGGCGGGGACGACGCTTGAGTGCCTGAAGTATTCCGGTACGGAATGTGTGGTAGGGCTTAGCTAGCCAAGAGGTTGTTAGCATATATATTGGTTTTACCGACTTGCGTCCAGGCCAACACGTGGCGGCCATCCTTTACGGATGGTTCCCTACAGGCCGACCTATCTTGATTCCGAGAAAAATGCCCATCTTCCACGATTTTATGTGAAGGCTAAACCAATGACACTGAATGCACTGTCAGGCCCTGTTTGGTGTGTTTCATACTTTTCTATAATTCTGCCAAGGGGCTTCGAGGATCAGAAATTGACAAAAGGATAGGGAGAATGGTTACTGCGGCCCGGTCTCAAAAATATCCGTACATGATATTAGTAGAAGTGAACTGAATGCGAGGATGGCGAAAGTCTTGGTTATTCATGTACAACAAATTACACTGTCCTCGACCTAGAGTCTGGACTTGTGCCCCTGCTGTCTCCTTCTCTTCCTCAATCGAGCACTCTGGTACAACGCAGGGAATCACAGGTTCGGGCTGGAGAACGGCGGTATCACGGTTCGAGCCCAGCCCGGCACGGCGGGTCGAATCAGCCCTGATGGTGCAGATACCCGGCGGGTACGACCATGTCTCTAAAAGAGCGTGGGCCCATCCCGTGCCGTGACACAGGTGTCACACACACACACATACACACACACACACACAAAACTAACTCACAGCCTCGACCTCGCGGCACCCCTCCCCAGCCTTGTGCCCATCCCCTCGCTCAGCTCGATCCGCTCCCACCAATATCTACAGGCCTCGACTTCGCGGTCCGTCATCCGGACCACGGTCGCCGGGACGCCGGGCGTCCCCCGCCCGGCGGCGCCCATGCGCTCGTCGTTGCCCAGGCCAAACATCATGACGCGCCCGCACTCTTCGTCCCCGTGCCCCTTACGCCGCAGCCGGCCCGGCGAGCGAGCCGTGTCGCCCGCGAAGGGGCTGCTGAAGCGAGGCCAGAACGGTGTCGACAAAGAAGAGGAGGAAGAGGAGGAGGAGGATGATGATGATGATGATGATGATGATGATGATGTTGATGATTGGGAGGAGGGGTGTGCACCGTCGATGTGCGCGGGGTTCGGGTCCCCCGTGGCGATGAAGCGCGCCCACGCCCCGTGCATGGCGTCCGCCGTCCTCACCAGGCCCGGGAAGCTACCGATGGCACCCATGTCGTGGGCGACCAGGGCGGCCTCGTCCACGTGGTTGGCCTTGCCGCCAAAGTCGGGGCGCGAGAGGGCGGCGAAGTGGTACTGTGCTCATCTCCCAGGTTAACCCAGATCTGATGTTGTAAACATGAGCAAAAGGGAGGAGCAGTGCCTGATCCCTGTGTGAGGGTTCATGACGATAGTCTCCTGGGGTGCTACTTACGATCCATACGGGGAAGTCGTCCCCGCCGCCGCCGCCGCTGCCGCCCTCTTCGTCGTGGTCGCTGTGGAAGTGACCAGTCTGGAGGACAGGGCAGATATAGGCATAGTGCGAGTAAGCAGCCTCGTAGCGCGCCCACTGGCGGCCGAAGCCGGGCGGCACGCTCGCGTAGGGGCTCGTCGGGTTGGTGACGGGGTCGGGGTACAGCCGTGCCAGCGCGGAGAGGTCGGCGCCGCTGAGCCCCGGAATCATGGTGGCGAACTTGCCGAGGAATTCGTCGCCGGTGTCGACCCGCGGGGAGGCGAACACGGTCCCCTCGTTGGTGTTGAAGCCCGCCAGCACCGGGACCCTGAGGTGTTTCCCGTGGCGGAAGGTGTTGATGGGGAGGTCGGTGATGACGCCGTCTCCGGTGGTGGTGAAGGAGGAGGACTCGACGACGGGCTGGAAGGGCCACCGGATGGGGTCCTGGTACCGCGAGAAGACGGTGCTGGATGCGTAGAGGATCGTTCCCAGCGGCAGGGACCGCAGCAGGGGGAAGACCTGGTCCGCAGGCGTCTGGGTGGGCTCGATTCCTGCCGCACGGAGGAACTCGCTGAACTGCTGTTCCGTCCGCGGATGAGATGGTGACAGGGTCGCGCGCGCTGTGGCGCCTCCGGACTCCATAATTGCGCCGTGAAAAGGGGCATCTTGGGACGTATATGATTGTAGGTGGTAGCCGATCTGGACCTGTGTCAACATGTGTGTACTTCTCTCTCACTCACTCACACTCTCTCTGTATATATATATGTGTGTGTGTGTGTGTGTTGCAGGAGATATTTTACACCGCGCCAGCTCGGAGAAAAGCTGGCAGTAAAATGCAAATAGGGTCACAACTGTCTGTTTCTGGCTCCAACAGAGAGACCCACGACAGGAGAAAGCAAGGACTCACCGAATGCGCCCCAGCGCTCATGCCCATGAGCGTGACACGGGACTCGTCGCCCCCAAAGTGGCCAATGTTCTGCCTCACCCACTCAAACAGCAGCCTCTGGTCCCTCAGCCCCAGGTTCAGCGCGCCCTCGCGCTCCGCCGCTGCCGAGCTGGGAAATCCCAGCGCGCCGACGCGGTAGTTGAAGTTGACGCCGACGAGAGGCTCCCGGGACCAGCCGACGAAGCTGCTCATGTCGCGCTCGGTGCCCAGGCCGCCGTTGAACGCGCCGCCGTGCACGTACACCACGACGGGCATCCTGGCGTCCCCCCTCCCCGGGTCATACGACGCGGGGCGGTAGACGTTGAGGTTGAGGCAGTCCTCACCGTCGAGCACGCCCGGAGCGCAGGGGCCCGTGGTACCCGGGCACGTGAGCCCAAAGGTGCTGGCGTCGAAGGCATCGCCCGCGGACGAGGGCCAGATGGCGAGCGGGAGGGGCGGCCGGAAGCGGTTCTGGCCGCCCGTGGTCTGGGCGTAGGGGATGCCGCGCCAGGCCTCGACGGCGCGCGGGACGGTGCTGCTGGCCGGCAGGTGCACGCCGGTGTAGCGGCCCTGGGCGAGGTGCACCGTGGCGGATGGGCCAGCGTGCGGCGTGGGCCTGCGCGCCTGGGGCCGGAGCGGGTTCCGGCCCTCCTCCTGGCCCGGCTTCGTCTTCGGCTTCGTCTCCGTCTTCATCTTCTCCTTCTTGTCCTCCCTGCTGCTGGCCATGTCTAATCCCAGGTCGCCGGGGATGTCAAGGGCTGAGGTGGTGAGGCAGTCCGGGCCAGCCGCGCCTTTGCTGCTTCGGGAGGGATTCTGAGAGTGCCAGTGTCGCTGACGCCAACACCGTAGGATCCAAGTCGAAGAGAGCGAGATGCGCTGCTGCCGAGCGAGTGCGATGAGGCCAAGAAGGAGAAGACCAAGGATGATGATAAGCGTCGGTATATGAACATGATGGGTTGCTAGAAGTAGCTGCCGAATCTTGGCGTGGATTACTGCCGTCTCCCCGCTGTCGCCTCGCGCCCCGTCCCCAGGCCCGATTCGCCCACGGGGCCATGATGCCTCGACGACCGAGCTGGGGGCCATGGCGGGTCGACTAGTACTGATAGACTACTAATACAGACTGCTGCTGCTGCTGCTGCTGCTGCTGCTGCTGCTGCTGCTGCTGCTGCTGAAGTATGCGAGACAAGAGAAAAGGAAGGCTTCACCCCGTGACCCTTTATTGTCTCCATCCTCGGTAATTTGTTAGCCGGACCCTGGTCGGTGTGACAGTAATACGGCCGCACTGTTCTTCCTTTCTTGCGCTTATTTATCACCACGTCTCACGCACCCAGTTGATGCTCAAGGCTAAGGACAGGACATCCATTGCTCGTATACCTACCTCTACTGACAGCCTCGCAGCCGTCCCAGGCACTGATCATATTTGACTATCCTACAGCACGCCCGTCGATTGCGTCTATACACGCCAATGCTTGCCGTTATCCTCCCTGACAACCCAGCCCTCCCCCACGGGCCCGAAACTGCCAAACAGGACGTATAACTATACACGTTGCTCAAATCCATCGTGCCAGCCCATCGGCACTTGGCCCCAAGTCTCGCAACCTTGGAAAGATGATGCTAAGCACCCATTGCTCCGTTCCGCCAGAGCGTAGCTCGTCACCCATTAAAAAAACGCCTGGTACAACAAAACGAGCAAAGTAGCACACAAGCCACATGGCAGGTGTGTCAGCACCAAAAACAGCAAATCAAAATACCCAGACGCCAACTCGTCAAATCGTCAAATCATCAGTCAATGATCCAACACAGTCAGTCCCTCATCGCAAGGCCATGCAGCTCCCTGTGCACTGGCACCTTTGGCGGCACCCCATCTGCGGGTGTGTCAGACGTCGCAGGCTCGCCATCCTAGTCGCCGCCCGCTCCGGAAGCAGTCGACGACTGTTGCTTCATGCGCCTGCTTGTGGCCAGCATGCGGCTCTGCTCGGCATACTTCTGTCGCGCGAGTTGGATCGCCTGCTGGCGCTCGAGCTTCTCCCGCTCCTTTCCCTGGCCAAACGAGTTGTCCCGCGTGTAGATCTCTTTGCCGCGGGCCTTCTGCTCCTGAATCTCCTCTGTGGATACCTGGCTGCGCTTGCTGGCCGACACGACACTAGCGTTGGACGAGGAAGTTGCGCGTGTGCTGAACTGGGATGACCCGACACTCGAGGTACGCCCTCGGTTTGTTTGCGCCGTGGTTGCGGACGCGTTGCTAACGGTCCGGGCCACCGATGGTGTCATCGTGACTGACTGTCGCTTGCCTGCTCCAGACCTGGGTGACGAGCCTGCTGGCGAGAATGCGTTCTGCTGGTCCGAGGGGCCGCCCTGCGACTCACGCTGACGGCTAGTAAAGGTCGAGCGCACGTTTGCGGGAGCGCTCACACTGCTAGGTGGTGGCCGAGCCTTGAACTGGCGCCGCTGTCGAACCTCTTCCTCTTCAGCCTTGAGCTTCGCAGCGAGCCGCTCCTTCTTCATCCGTGAGTACGACTCGCCCGGCAGCTCAAAATTAGGGACCGTTGGTGGCTTGCTAGACCTCACAGAACGGGCCCGTTGAGGCGGGGGGCTGGACTCGGCAAGCTTTTGAGGGTCGACCTGCATCGACAAGCGGGCCGCCTTCTTCTCCTTCAGCTCCCTGGCGACCCTTTCACCAGGTAGCTCAAAGTCAGGAACCGTGGGTGGCTTGCTAGACCGAAAAGACGCCGGCCGCTGCGATGAACCCTTGACGTCCGCGACCTTCTGCGGGTCGGCCTGCATGGACAGCCGGGCTGCTTTCTTCTCCTTGAGTTCCATCGCGACCCTTTCGCCAGGAAGCTCAAAGTTAGGAACAATCGGTGCCCTGTTGGCCCGCTGTAGGGGCTTCGGTGGGGCCAAACTGGCTGGTCGAGCCACCTTTCTGGTGGCAGTCGCAGGGTTCGGCTTTCCAGCGTCAGGCCCGGCCTTCAGGGACGAGGGTTTGCGCGACGGGCTAGCAGGCGACGGCTCATTCGGCTTGCCTCGCACGGAGCTAGCAGTCTTGGAAGCATCCTTGCTGCTGACGGGAGTCCTCTTTGACGCAGATTTTGGGGATGGTGAGTGCTTAGCAACCTGATCAGCGGGCTTCTTATCTCCAGCGTGCGAGATTTGGGCCAGGCGCGTGGCTGCCGCTACAGCTTCGAAGTCGTCCTCAAGCTGGTCGAGCTCTTCGAAAGAGTCTTCAATTGTGCTCATGGGAGCCGTCATAAGGCGTTTTGGTGGTTCGATCGTGAGGGTGTTGTCACTGTCCTCTGACGCCTCGGCAGCAGTGGACCAAGTCGCGCTCTCAGGCTTGGTACTATTGTGACCGAGCACGTTGTTCGCGGTGCTCGCAGGGCTGCTCGTAGCTCGAGAGGCCGCCATTTCGAGCTCGTGGATATCCTGCCCCAGAACGCGGAATTGGTGCGAAGTGACTTCGAGATTGGTGGTATTGCTGCGGTCCGATGTGAGATCAATGGGCGTTGCTAGAAGCAGGTACCTGTCCTCAGGGTCGCCAGGAAGCTGCCCCTCTATTCCAGCTGCCTTGGTCCAAGTGAGTAGATTACAACCAAAGTACTGCCTGTCACTTTGGCCAGAGATGCAAGAGGCAGTAGCGTCCAGTTGGCTGTCCAAAGACCGGCGGGACTGGCTACGAGCTGAGCAGACTGAAGCAGGCAGGGACAAAACCCATTGAAATTGCTTCTTCCTGTGCTTGTCGAAGGTGTTCTCTTGGGAATCCAGGCCTCTGGCTGCCTTTACCAGGTCGTGATCACCAAAGGGATCTGAGGCAGAGCATGGGTTAGCCAACCAGGCAGGGCTCGTTGAAACACTTGGTATAGCCAACCTTTACGAGCCGAAAGGCTGTCAATAGACTCAGGTAGTATTTCCGGGGCAGTGAACGTCTCTGCCGCAAGTGGAAGACGGTGCTGGTGACCGCGAAACTTTCTGTCGCTGAGATCAAAAAGAATATCCTGAGATGAGAGGGTCCACTGGAAGCCCTTTCTGGAGGCTTTGGTCGAGAGTTTGTCTTGGTGCGCTTCTGGATCAGTGTTCTCCTTGACGGAGGAGGCGAGTATGTCTCGATCCCAATGAACAGTGTTCCGCGCCGCTTTGCTTGGTTCGCCTGGTTCGCTTGATTTGCTTGATTTGGTGTTGCTGTGAGCACCGTGGATGGGGCTGGACACACAGTTGCAATTGGCGATAATAGAGGATGGGGAGAGATTGGGGTCTGTGCCCCTGGCGGGCGAGACAGCCATGAGGGCCATCTAATAAATCCCAGTCTGGGGAGGGCCGGATGGATCTTTCGGCGAGACAGGCGAGACAGGGGTTGACCCTTTGTGGGAAGCCCCAGGAACGAGACAGAGTCGTGCCGCGAGCACAGACAAGGGTCGAGCTAATGCAGCGTAATCTCGGCGCATGAACAAAACACGCGCGGGCAGAGTTGGGACGGAAACGTGGCCGCGCCGGTGATGAGGGCAGTTCGGGAGTAGTGATTGGGCTGACAAGGGCAGTACAAGCTGGTCAAGAATTGTATTCCTTGTTGATGGATGCTGTTCTGTACCAAAAAGGGCTGTTCTGTACCAAAAAGGGCTGATGTGCAAAGTGTGACTGTGGACGAAGCTTCATCCAGATGCGAGGGGTGTGGCCACCAGGTGTTGTCTTACTGAGGAGCGGTCCATAACGCGTATCCAAGTAAACAAAGCTCCCTAGGTACCTACCTACCTAGGTACCTAGGTAGGTAGGTAGGTAATTAGGCTGCACAGAAGGGAGCGAATAGCGCGCGAGGTCGGCCGGCCGTTCTTGCACATGTACAGAGGATTGTTGGTGTGACCTTCCAGTGCTAGAGACAGAACTTTTGTCTGCAAGCACAAATCCTTGGAATGACGGGGACATGCTGATGACTCCTTCCAGGCAGGATCGGCTAGGGGTCTTTTCTCTATACACAACTTCTAGTCGAGTCTCAGTCTACCTAGGTTAGTTGCTGGCTCATACCACGACTTGTTGTTCTTCGGAACCCATGATGTACAGCCTGCAGGTACGGTGCAGGTCCAGGTAATGACTGCCTGTTGTCCCGACGATTTATCCACATGGAATGTGCATCGGCGAGCAGGGGAGCAGCCTCCGACATTGGCGCCTTGTTCCCTTAGCTGCATCAATGAATTCTTCCACAATCCGTTCATGTGGCCGCATTTTAACATGACAGCTGGGTCTATCACCACCAAGAAATGCCTTTCCGTAGAGTGCGGTTCTGGGTGGCCCAAGAGCATACAGGTCCAGAGCAAGGCACGCCAGCATCAGCCTGACTACTTTTGCAGTGCGGCCGCGAGGGCTGAAACGGATCAAGTTTGGGCGCCCAAAACAGTCTTTCCAGCCCTGAGTTGGGAACTGAAGCAAAACCTGCGTGAGGACGGTGAAGCCAAAGTGGAAGACTTGTCGCTAAGGGGCAAGAAACAAAAGGCCGAGCGTCTGCTTCACTCGTTTGCTTCCTCGGCGGCCTCGGCCTGGGCCTGCAGTGCGGGTGCATGCTCCGTTGGAATGCGGACTAGAGTCTGCGGCAAAGCTGCAGCTGCCTCTTCGTCATTCTGCGGCTTCGGCAGTTTGGCTGCGTTGTCGATTAGCCGGCTTTCTCAGACATGCTGTTACTGCACATCGCATCGAGGGAGAAAAACTTACAGGAGGCCATGTTGATCGCGCCGAGGACGTTGTGCCAGTTGCCCATGACTAGAGCGATCGCTGTTGATTTCGGTCAGACCTTGATCGTCTTTCTCTATGACAGACAGACAGACAGACAGACAGACAGACAGACAGACAGACAGACAGAGAGACAGAGAGACAGGCTGCAGGACTTACCCTCGGTTCCGTCAGACAGCGTGCCCAGCTTCTGCTCCAGCGCCTCCATCTGCGACGCGACTGCAGCACTCAGGTCGCGTAATTCGCGGAGGTTCTCGAGTTCGGCCTTTTTCTCGTTGACCCGTGCCACCAACGCAGGAGACTGCCCTGCAGACGACGCTGAGCCCACCATCGAGGCTTGCCGGATGTGTGGTTGGATGGACCTCGCCGAGAAGGACATGATTATGACAGTATGTTTCGCGACTGAACTACTTGGTTTGATGCTGGCGATAAACGGTGATGGCCAGATGTCAACAGATCCAAATATCCCACGTAGACGGCACACAACAGGGATCCTGACCCTGACCCTGACCCTGACCCTGGTTTGCGACGCGATGATCGCATGTCACTAGGTTGCTTGCCAGCCCAGACCCTAATTAGTCTAGTTGGTGGTGGGTGAAGTGGTCCCTCTTCTCCAGTTGCCTGGCCAACGCACGGGTGCCCATTTTGGTGCAGAAAAGCCAGCCCCCCAATAGTACGACAGCACAGGCACTTTACGTCCTGGACCCAGACCAACCACCCTCTTACAACAGTACAACATCTTGACAGCAGAACATTCCTATGCGCTCGCTCTAGTCTCTCCCGGTCACTTCCTGTTATCGCATTTATCCCATCTTCCAACCGCTCACCCCAGGTGCAATTATGAGAGATGGCAAGACTGAACGAGCTACCAATGTCAACAGATAGCATAGAAACGCGTAAGCGTCCACCAGCGCACAAGCTTATGCGGGCATACCGACACACTGACCTTTGGTTTTCAAACAGTGCGGAAGAAATTCCTGCGGCAGAATCGAGATATCGCAAGAGTCAATTCGGCGCAATCACTGCGCATTCGGTCGCTCGAGGGTGAATGCGGCAGACTTCTCTCGGACAACCTTACCCTGAATGGACGCATCCTGGAGCTCGAACGAGACCTCGATGAATGCAGGAGAGCACAGAGAATCGCCGACCATGCTCTCGAGATCAAGGTCAAGATGGAGGCGCAGCTCGCGGAATGGGGCGCCATGCTCGGAGGGCTGGGGGTGGAGCGCCCTGCGAAGAGACACGCCCCTTCTTCTCCCGGTGGGACGACGGCCACAAGACGGCGGATCAGCGTGAGCCGTAACCCAGCCGCGAGGCAAAGGCCACGAGATTCGAGGAGCAGCGCCGATCTGGCTGCTGTACACGAGGGGAAGCTTCCACCAATCCAAGAAAACACAACGTATCCCCGCCGAACAATGAAGTATGTCGAGTTTCATTAGAAATCGCCAGATGCAACCGGCATGCTAACATTCTGGTAGTCACCACGAGATATTGGCAATCTGCTCCGAAGCCGAAAACTCGAACGAGTCGCCAGACCTGGGGCCGCCGCCTACTTCACGCTTCGTCGAAGAGCCAGTCAAAATCGACAGCCCAAGTCGATCAACTGGCACCTCCCAACCTAGCCCCAAGCTTAAAATTGAGGCACTCCCACCATCCAGCTCCCCTTCCAGGCCCAATGCAGAACCAACGAAGCAGACCAGCCCGGCCGCGGAGACCAACTCACAGGAAGATCCAAAACCAACCAAGTCCGCACGCACACAGATTCATCCTTCCGTCAAAGCCGGCTCTAAGAGAAAGTTCGGCGACGAGAACGACGAATTCCAAATATCTAGGTCATTCTCGACCATGGAGAAGGCCTGTGGCAAGAATGCGCCCGATAAACCACTCGTTATGAGGGATTTGAAGGATCGCCGCAGTATGAAAGACTTGCCAGCCAAGCCTGACGACAAGAAGGCCCAAACCACAGATCCCATCAAGGCACGGCCCAGGCAACCTCTAGCAGACAAAAGCAGGAATGACGGCGTGTTGTCACCAAAGAAGCTCCCCAAATCAGCGACAACAGGAGACCTTCTCAAGGTCATGACAGACCCACAAAAGGAAATCTCGTTGAAGCTTGCGCCTTTGAAAAAGAAGAGGGTTGTTCCAATAAAAGTCCCCTCCCTACCACCAGCAGGGCCGCCGACGGTGAAACCACCACTGGAGCCAGAGACACCATCAGCGGACCCCGGGGCCGTCTTTCCCGATACTCCAGAAACCAAATCGACAAGCGAGAAACCTAGGGACACGCCCCCGCCAGCCGATATCAGCTCTCATGGGGAAACCTCCCGTCCCAGCAGGAGGGTAAGAGCATCTGTCAGCTATGCCGAGCCGAACCTCAGGGACAAGATGCGCCGGCCAACGAAAGAGATGTTAGATGCAGTTTCTGGAGAGGGCAAGTATAGACGCACCAGCTCAGCCCACCATATCACCTCGGCATCCGGGTCAAAGGCAATGGCCGAAGTCGAAGTCACGCAATCAGCGTCAACGAGTCAACTTGCGGCAGCAGAAGCAGCGATGGAGAATGAGGCAGCCCGCCGGCCTCCCGTCACGAGCCCATTATTACAGAGAGATCCGCTGAAAGAAGTACCATCAGCTGATCTGATCGGTAACACTGGAACGGGAAGGCGACGGCGGCCATCATCCAGGCAGAGCCAATTGTTTGAACAGCTGGGAAAGGCAGAAGACGACCACTACGAAGAAGATGGTGTCGAGGGGAGTCACGGGATCGATCCATACGAGTTTCGAGACGAGTCCACGGTGATCGAACCGCCCAAAGAGAGCCATCCCAAAAGCAAAGGTAGCAAGGGAGCGAGACGGTTGATGGCAGCCAGAAATGCTGGCACTGATGACCAATATGCATCAGTGGGGGATTCGAAAAAGCCCTCTCGGAAACGAGCGTCAATGGCTGTGCCCCAAAAATCATCCATGCTTGATGAGGCACAGGACGATGATTCTTCTTACGAGGCTAGCCTGGAGTCATTGAAGGAGATCCCATCTTCGCTACCCCAAGACAAGGCCTCGAGGCGTCGCAGCATGATGTTGTAATGTAATGAATTATGGATGAAGGTTTCTGGAAATGCAAGCATAGGTGCACCTGGATTGTTCCAAATGGCGTTAAACGGTCTTCTTGGATGAATGGATAGAATCAGGATACCAGCGTGAAATCTTTTACATCAAAAGGAAGCGCTGTCAGGCCGAGTCCTTGAACGAGGCATTATGAGTATCTAATGTGGCACTTGATATAAGACCCCGGCTTGTCAATGTGCTCCTCTCCCCCGTCCTCGATGCAGGCACACCAAGTCTTGCACAATCATTGGCCCTGCCGTGATGATTCCCAATGATGTGCATCCGTTGCAACGAGCACGGCCTGGTCTTAACAATAGCTTGGTGTTTCTCCCGCGCAGACCTGTGACCGCCCTATGATGCTCCTGTCGGTTCCACTGGTTTCGTATACGTGACCTTTTCCACCGCAACATTCTCAGCGCCATTCTCGTCCTTCCTCAATTGGTACACATAAAGTGTGAGAGATATGCCTTGGACCTGGATCGCATCGTGTCAGCCCAACTCCAACGCAAACCTGGGCCTGCTGCACCGCCGCAGCACCGCCTGTCACCTGCAGCCAGCAGCATTCAAAAGGGCCGGGGCGCGACCTACATCCATCAAGCAAAAACTCGGCACGACCTCCTCCTCCTCGCCCTCACCGGTGCCCCAGCCGGTCGAGAAGGCGCCGGTGGCAGACCCGGGGTTGACGAAGAACTTGTCCATGTACTCGAAACACTCGAACTTGTGGGTGCCGCCCCAGCAGAGCACGTCGACGTCCAGCTTGTTGGCCTCGGCCAGCAGCAGGTCGGGCTCGCTGGAGACGAGGGTGAAACCCTCGAGGAAGCCGACGCGCAGGCCGCCGTGGGCGACCACCTGCGTCAGCGGCAGCGACGTGGCCTCGACGTCGAAGCGTCCCTTGACGATCTTCAGGTCCGGCGAGATGGAGCGCAGGTACTCGTACGTCGGCTTGTCGGTCAGGTTGCCGAGGCAGAGGGACTGGGAGATCTTGCCCGGGGCGAGGAGCTTTTTGAACTACGTGGGGCGTGTCAGTGTGCTGTTGTGGCTGCTTCGAAGAGACGAGGACAAAAATGGCATCGTCTTAGAGGGGGGGGGGGTTGTGTGTGTATGTGTGCGGTTGGCGAGGTACCTTTGGAGGGATGTCGAGAGCTCGATCGGGGATGTGAAGATCCCCTATCACGAGGATGAGGAAGGCCATTGTGCTGCTCGGTATTGATAAGAGCCTCAGAAGGTATAGGAACGAGGAGCCGTGCCTCAATGGCTTGAATCGTGTTCAGGGCGACTAGGTCAAGAGGTCAAGCTTCAGCGAGAGGTAGACCAAGGCGCCGTTGCGCCGGGAATCTCGTGGGAAGGCGGGCGTGCAAGGTTAGTTGCAACGGACTCGCATGCTTGGTCTTCGTCTGTGGGTATTCAATGGCTAATTGTTTGGGCACAGACCGTGAAGCCGACTGTGTCTGTTAGGAATCTTTTGGGCGCGTGGTTTTGGCGCTTGGATTGTTGTAGGCCTCGTCCCATTGTTGACGACCATGCATCATCTACGATAGAACAGGCTGACTGCCTAGGTACCCGTGGTCCCCTGTCTGTCCCGCTCCGCTGCTGGGGTAGCTCCGTCCGGGACTGCCTGCCGCAGGAAGTGGGTGGGTACATAGGTACCTCGCAAGTTGCCAGCCTCCCGAGGCCCGGAGCAAACCCGGACTTGGCAGCCGAAGGGCTAAAGTAAGTGGCGGGTGTTTGTAGCAATTCGAGCACGGAGTGCAGCCCGGTAAACAGTTCCAGGTGCGCAACTTATTAGTCAAATGCTTTTGAAATCGGTTCATGCCCCCCCGCCCGCCAGCACGCTTGTCTTGCTCGACCTACACCAGATATAGATAGTGGGTGACGGGACAGTACTGTACATACAGGAAGAGGCCTGGGCTCCACCGTTTCCATCTGTGGTCTTCTTTTCACTCACTTGCAGCTGTTCCGTGTTGCGTGGCGGCACCGATTTTGGGGTATCTATCGGCAGGAGACTCTCCAAAACAGCCAATGTACCGGTCTCGGCCCTTATTACTCAAGGCCATGATACCCCGCGGCAGCTCCGCAAGCCGACGCCTCTCCCTTACGGCGAATCAACTGCTCTCATCAGCACCGTCTTCATCCTCTTCTTCATCACCATCTGCTCTGGTTGCTCAAGGACAAGCACAAGGACCACGCCGTATCTCAACCACGACATCTTTGCACAACTCACCCACCATGTCTTCGCAGCCCGAACACTCGACCCTGCTCATCCCTGGGCCCATTGAGTTTGACGATGCCGTGCTGCAATCTATGAGTCACTTCAGGTGAGACAGAATGCTCTACTTCGTCATCCGCGCGGCAGCAACAGATCAAGCCAAGATCCTGCAGCAGCATCCAGTCGCTGGGCACGAGGGGATCAGAGCCTGAAGCCTGTTGCGGCAGCGGGGTCCTCTTGCTCGGACCATTGGCCCAGGTGCCATCCTCCCCATTCGGAGCTTTGATATGCCCGTCTCTTGTCACCGCAACGTGGCCGTCCGAACCTATAGAAGCAGTGTGTTGACAATACTCATCATGTAGTGAAAGCCACGTTGGCCCCGGCTTTGTCTCTACCTTTGGTGAGACCTTGTCCATGTTGCGGAAGCTCTTCCAGACAACGGACCCTACGTCACAGCCTTTCGTAATCTCAGGTTCCGGAACCTTGGGCTGGGATCTGGTCGCTGCCAACCTTGTTGAGCCTGGTGAGAACGTGCTGGTCCTCACGACAGGCTACTTTGGTGACAGCTTTGCCGACTGCTTCAAGGTCTATGGCGCGAATGTCGATCAGTTGAAGCCGGCGGTCGGATCAAGGCCGCAGTTGCCTGAGATAGAGCAAGCACTCAAGTCCAAGAAGTACAAGGCCATCTCCGTCACCCATGTTGACACCTCAACCGGCGTGTTGAGCACGCTACCCGAGCTTTCGGAGCTTGTCCAGAGGGTGTCCCCCGAGACCTTGTTAATTGTCGACGGCGTCTGCTCTGTTGCCGGCGAGGAGATTGACTTTGACAAGTGGAAGCTCGACGGAGTGATCACCGCCAGCCAAAAGGCCATCGGCTGCCCTGCCGGGCTGTCCATTTCCATGTTTAGCGGGCGGGCTATGAAGGTATTTGAGGAGCGTAAGGCGCCGATTGGCGCGTACTTTGCATCTATGGAGAACTGGACCCCTAGTACGTCTGCCCTTGTTTCGGAGTCGCGAGATGGTGGAGCAAGAACTGACTCTCTGCAGTTATGAGGAATTATGAGGCTAAGAAGCCCTCTTACTTCGCCACACCCTCCCCACAGCTGATCCACGCCCTTAACACAGCACTCAAGCAGATCCTGTCTGCTGGCCCTCTGTCGCAGCGCTTTACAAAGCACGCCGAGGTTTCCGACAAGATCAAAAAGGCCGTCGAGGCCCTGGGCCTGAAGCAGGTTGCGTCCAAGCCCGAGGATCGATCTCACTGCATGACGGCCATCTACTTGCCAGACAACGTCAAGGCTGCAGAGATCCTGCCCGCGCTGGCCAAGAGAAACGTCGTGTTTGCTGGGGGCATTCACAAGGAGATTGCGCCCAAGTACATTCGATTCGGGCACATGGGCGTCTCCGTTACGGATGAAAAGCGAGGTGATATCGACCGTGCCATCAAGGCGTTGGAAGATGGCCTGACCGAGTGTGGGTATCAGAAGGTATGAGACCAAGTCTAGATGACAGGTCAGTCGGTGCGGTAGGCAGCATTCTGGCAACCGGTAGACAAAATGTGAAAGACATCCGAATCAGCAGAAACGAAGTGATTCGTGTAAATAGACACATCAGATGTCAAAGCTCTGGGTTATGGAACTGCTGGCGCTTCTGGGGAGAGTCCTGGGAAAGTTCTTCTGTATTCTTCTGCTATTAGTAAACACCTCGAAACGAGGATTCACATCCCACCCCCCTTTACAAATGCGAAAAGGACTCTGTTCGACGTGATGGTACAGGCTTCATACCAACAGACAGTCCCCGAAACCAGATCCTGTTCAGCCCCACAGCCACTTATCTACCAGATTTGCCAATGAGGTCGAGACCTTGAAGCGACGCGCTTTTTTCTTCTTCTTTTTTTAGAGTGCTGGTGAGCAGAGAGACGCGAACTGTCAGGCTGTCAGTGACGTGTGGTGCTGGACCTGGCCCCTGCAAAATCCCGGGCGGGGTAGCGCGAGCGAGCGCAAGTGGGTTGACCTGGCTGCAGCCTCTTGTCTGCCGTCCAAAAGCTCAGTTGACTTGCCTCTCCTCAGCCGACATTCTTTTGCGGTCTCGCAACGTCCCTCCCACCAAGCCAGAGAACAGTCACACCAAAGGGCAAAGTCGTCCCTATTCCCTTCCTGCGAGCATTCTTGTTGCCACTTCCCCTTCCCTCCGACAAATACCACCACCTCTACTTGACTGCACAAACCCCAACCTCCCGCTGCCTTGCCGCCCAGCCGTCGCCATGGCGATATCTATCGAGGAGCTCGACGCGCTCGTCCGTGGTTTCTACGAAGGACGAGGCGAACAGGTAGGGCTCTTCTGACCCCTTCCCCAGCTTGCGTAGCTGTATCCCACTGACAATACCCTCCCCCACAGCAAAAAGTCGCCCAGGCCGCTCTGAACCAGGTAAGCCATCCCGTCGCGCCGCATTTCGCAGTCGACACTCGCTGACTGGTCATGACTACAGTTCAAGGAGGACCCTGACGCATGGCTCATGGTGGACGATATCCTGTCCAAGGCGAACTATCCACAGACGAAGTGTGCGTACATGGAAACAAAAACAAACATGCACCCATGCCGAGCTGAGGCTAACAAGTCGCAAAGACCTGGCGTTGCAGGTTCTCGATAACGTTATCTCAACGAGATGGAGGGTTCTCCCAAGGGAGCAATGCCAAGGTACATACTGCTGAGAAGATAGACCATGGGCTGTACGGCCTGCTGACCCTGGTACAGGCATCCGTAACTTCATCGTCGCCTTCATCCTGCAGTGCTCCAGCACCGAGGAGTCCTTGCGATCTCAACGAACCCTGCTCAACAAGCTCAATCTCGTCCTCATCTCCGTCCTCAAGCAGGAGTGGCCTCACAACTGGCCGACTTTCATCAACGAGATCATACAAGCCTGTCACTCAAGCCTCTCGGTCTGCGAAAACAACATGATCATCCTGCGTCTCTTGTCGGAAGAGGTCTTCGACTACTCCGCCGAGCAAATGACCTCTACCAAGACACGGAGCCTCAAGACAACCATGTGCAACGAATTCTCCCAGATCTTCCAGCTTTGCCAGGAAATCCTTAACACGGCTACCCAACCGAGCTTGGTACTGGCGACACTGGAGACGCTGCTTCGATTCTGCAACTGGATTCCTCTCGGCTATATCTTTGAGACGCCGTTGATCTCGCTGCTGCGGACACGTTTCTTGGAGGTGCCCGAGTTCCGCAATGTCACGCTCCAATGCTTGACAGAGATTGGTGGCCTCCAGACCGGGGGCCCGGCGGGCAACAATTACGACGAGCAGCTCGTCAAGATGTTTACCGAGGTGCTAACCACGATATCGACCATTATACCCATCCAAATGGACCTCAAGACGACATACCCGCAAAGTAACTCGCGAGACCAGCAGTTTGTGCAGAATTTGGCCCTGTTCCTGACCAATTTCTTCTCCATGCACTTGAATTTGATTGAGAACCTGCCGAATCGCGATTATCTCTCTCATGCTCACTACTACCTTATTCGCATCTCTCAGATTGATGATCGAGAGATTTTCAAGATTTGCCTCGACTACTGGCTCAAGCTGGTCCAGGAGCTCTACGAGGAGATGCAGTCCCTTCCCATTGGCGACAACCCATTGATGGCCATGGGAGCCATGTCAGGCGGCGCACCAAACCCTGCGCTTCTGAACAACTACCCCTTGCGGAAGCACAAATACCAGGAGGTCTTATCCAACCTTCGAGTCGTTATGATCGAGAAGATGGTTCGCCCCGAGGAGGTTCTGATTGTCGAGAACGACGAGGGCGAGATTGTGCGAGAATTTGTAAAGGAGAGCGACACGGTGCAGCTATACAAGACCATTCGCGAGTGTCTCGTCTACCTGACCCACTTGGATGTCGTCGATACGGAGCAGATCATGACCGACAAGCTCGCCAAACAGGTCGACGGCTCGGAATGGTCCTGGCACAACTGCAACGTTCTGTGCTGGGCCATCGGATCGATTTCCTTGGCCATGAACGAGGAAACAGAGAAGCGCTTCCTCGTCACCGTGATCAAGGACCTGCTTGGGCTCACGGAAATGAAGCGTGGCAAAGACAACAAAGCCGTGGTTGCATCCAACATAATGTACATTGTCGGCCAATACCCTCGCTTCCTGAAGGCTCACTGGAAGTTCCTCAAGACGGTCGTAAACAAATTGTTCGAGTTCATGCATGAGTCCCATGAAGGTAAGTTGCTTTCTGTCGCTATCGCAAGTCACTGCTGACGTTATTTTCAGGTGTTCAGGACATGGCATGCGATACGTTCATCAAGATTGCGAAGTCTTGCAAGCGTCATTTCGTTGCCCTGCAGCCTAGTGAGCACGAGCCCTTCATTGAGGAGATCGTCAGGAACCTACCTAAGATCACGGGTGATCTTACTCCTCAGCAAGTGCACACTTTCTACGAGGCCTGCGGCTACATGGTGGCAGCCCAGGGCAACCGCAACCAACAGGAGCGACTTTTGGCGGAGCTCATGCAACACCCCAATGCTGCTTGGGATGAGATCATCAAGCAAGCGACGGACAACCCGGCAATCCTTCAGGACGCTGAAACGATCAAGATCATCGGAAACATCATGAAGACTAACGTGTCGGCTTGCTCATCCGTTGGATCGTACTTCTACCCGCAGATTGGCCGCATTTACCATGACATGCTGCAGATGTACAGGGCAACAAGCCAGCTGATCTCTGAATCCGTCGCAAAGGAGGGAGAAATTGCCACCAAGATGCCGAAAGTCCGGGGTCTGCGCACGATCAAGAAGGAGATTTTGAAGTTGATCGAGACTTATGTGGACAAGGCTGAAGATCACGCGGCCGTGCGAAACCAGATGGTCCCACCTCTGCTCGATTGCGTCCTTGTTGACTACAATCGTAACGTGCCTGGCGCTCGAGACGCGGAGGTCTTGAGGGCCATGACCGCTGTCATCTCGAAACTGTCGGCTTTGATGGAGGATCAAGTACCGATCATCATGGAGAACGTGTTCGAGTGCACGCTGGAGATGATTAACAAGGATTTCTCCGAGTTCCCAGAGCACAGAGTTGAGTTCTTCAACCTGCTGAGGGCGATCAACCTGAACTGCTTCCCCGCGCTTTTGAAGTTGGACAATCGACAGTTCAAGTTTGTCATCGACTCTTGCATGTGGGCCAGCAAGCATGACAACCGTGACGTTGAGGCTGCAGGCCTTAACATGTGCCTCGAGCTGATCAACAACATCGCTGAGAAGACCGATGTTCAGACTTCGAACGCGTTCTTCAACCAGTTCTTCACGCCGATCCTGCAGGATGTCTTCTTTGTGGTTACGGATCAG
Organism: Diaporthe ilicicola; assembly: GCA_023242295.1. Taxonomy (NCBI): domain Eukaryota; kingdom Fungi; phylum Ascomycota; class Sordariomycetes; order Diaporthales; family Diaporthaceae; genus Diaporthe; species Diaporthe ilicicola. Next base: position 200,629 of record JALPVH010000036.1, on the reverse strand, counting down.
GATCACAAGGCCGGCTTCAAGACACAGTCGATGCTGCTCATGCGTATGTTCTACTTTGTGCAACCAGCTGATGGAACTGCTTCAAAGATCCAGGGCCCTATCTATCAGCCGGATCTGGCCCAGGCAGGTACCTCGAACCGCGAGTTCCTGGGCAACTTCGTGGCGACATTGTTGGCAAACGCGTTCAACAACCTCCAAGCGTAAGTGTTCCCACACTTTTGTGATTCATGGCACTCACTAACATCGATGCAGGCCACAAATCGCTGCCTTTGTGGAGGGTCTGTTCGCGCTCAACACGCAGTATGACAAATTCCGACTGCACCTGCGTGATTTCCTCATTTCTATGAAGGAGTACGCCGGGGACAATGCCGAGTTGTATCAGGTGGAGAAGGAGAAGGAAGATGCTGCCAAGCAACAGGCAGACCTGGACCGAAGATCGAAGGTCGGCGGTCTGATGAAGCCGTCGGAGCTGGAAAACGATGATGACGAGCTGTGACTTCGGAAAGAGTTTCGCAACGAGTTCGCACCGCTCTACGTCGCGAGCGCTGAAGAGTCAGGCCGGCAGGAGGATGCATCAGACGGTCTCGACGGCTGGGATTTGTACGGTCTCTAGAAGCAAGGGAGGACGTTGACAAGGGCCGGGACGGGACTGGTGGAGAAAAAGGGGCGCGGAGTGATCTGCAGCCGCGGATGCACCCGACAACACACATTCCCTATTCCATTTTGTATGATACCACATAGAGGAAGAACCAGCACGAAGCTGATAGGGGCCAGAGCAGGACAAGAGATGATCCGAGAAGACACAGGCTTCTCGCTGACTCGTCTAGAAGCAACAGATGGTATTCGCGGAGGCAGGCGACAACCTCGAGGGTCAGGATGATTGCGAGGGACTCCGGCTGTGCAGGGGAATTGTGGAGGAACTCTGGTCGGCCGGGAGGAGTTGGTTCAGCTGGTCGGTCGACCACCGCCGTGCCGGGCACTGACGGGCAAACGTCGATAAATCATGGCTTCTGTTCGACCTTAGCTAGCTAAACCAGATTAGAGAGATACCAAAGGTCCGCAAGAAGGGCTCGTCGTCAAAGGTGATGGATTTACTGTCATTCAGAAGTATAATGACCCTGCTCGTGGGGGGGGGGGGCGGCAGATCTTGAGCCTGTAGGGGCATGTAGTAGGGGCAGGGAGGGATGATGATACATATGTATGGCCAAAATAGCAAAACACCAATTGTCCACGTGCCCATGGTGGGTGCCAAGTCGGCGTTGTTGATATTTGGCAATGAAAAGACCCGCGAATAGGGCGTCCCGGACGTCCAACGTGCCAGTGTTGCAACCATGATCTGCACACCTCGCTAGCCCGTGGACACGCCAGCAAGGCTCGTCAGTTTTGCGCTGGACTAACCGACTAACGCAGGTGGTTTGACGGAGCAGGAACCTGTCTCTGCAATGCATGCTCGACGTCGGGGGTTCAGCTCACGGCGTGTGTCCAATGACGACCCCAAGAGTGCGTGTGCCGACTGTGCCGGGCTGCCGCCAGTCAGGGGGTACGATGTTTACCCTTGCTGTTCACCCCGCCAGCCCGCGAAGCTCATCCCATCTTGTGAATGTACGACATCGCCACTGGGCGTCATGTATGTCCCCCCTGCGAAGGGGCTAACTTCCCTTGGCACCCGGCGGCTGCTGGCTGCGTTCCGGTCCGTCCGGGGCACCAATGTCTGCCCGTGCCCATCTGCCCATATATGGTCGATTGGTGGGTTGATCTTCCGGGAGCGCCGGTCCAGGAGCGATGGCACTGTAGCGACAGACATGTTTATTGGACATGCGGGCAACGAGGCAACCACGTCGGCTGCTCCCGCGATCGTATGTACGGGTGGGTATTAAACCATGATCTCAGCCCCCCCTTCAGTCGCCCCGCCGTCGTGAGTGAATGAACCCCGGCGACAAAGACGGACTGTCCATCGAGATACACGAGTCTGTCGTCCTGTTCCGCAGTCGACAAGAGAATTATCATACCCCCGCGCGTACTGCTTCTCTATTGCCTTGGCCAGAGTCCTCCTCCTGACCACCAGCCATGATATCCGCGGCTCAAATCACCCTGCTGGCCGTTGGTGCCGCAGCAGCAGTCTCCCCCGTCCTAGGGCGCGCTGGCTTGAGGCACAGAAGGGACGGCGGGACGGCCGTGAACAGCACGACGTGCAACGGGAAGCAATACTCATATAATGAGCTCGCAGGCTATGGCTTTATCCCCGCAAGTGCGAGGGATAAGTTTGGAGACACCATTGGAGGCATCGGCAGCGCAAGTGAGTTATCCCGAGACACTGTCAAGGGTCATCAGAGGCTAGCAATAAATCATGATTTGTTCGAGACAGGAAATTGTAGTCACGACTCTGACTTCCTACAGTCGCCCTGGACCAGAGCTCGTGGAAGAAGAGTGAAGACGGGCTGAGTTACGAGGGCTTGTTGTGGGCCTTGCCGGATCGAGGCTGGTGAGTGAGTCCCTTTTGTGTCTGGCGATTTCCCACACAAGAGTCAGAGTCTCAATACCTACGTGGAGGGAGGACTTGAGTGTTGAGATCAGTGGTCAGCGAGGGCTGGTGTGTACCTCTCGATGCTCTGGTGGATCTCAGAGATACAAACTTGAACATCTTTCTGGTCTAGAAAGACATGGTCAGAGTTATTGGCCGCGGTGTGTGCAACGGGCTCCGCGATCCGTTTCTGATTTCACATGATTCAGTCGCTGCTGTCGTGTGCAGAGACCAAGAGCTGACTCCATTGATAGGAACACGCAAGGCACACTCAGTATGTTGACCTCTTGTCGCGGCCTCATGAAGAACAGGCCAGTCATAAACACGCTGGATGTCCAGGCCGTGGTCTTGAAGCTCCCCATCCTGTATACATCAATATTACTGACCAGTACATGCGTGGAAAAGACTTCATCAACCGCGTGCACAAGTTTCATCTCACTCTGGTCCCTCAACCCAATGCCACGGTCAACGGTCCAGCATCGCCCAATCTCAAGCTTGATTATGTCGACACGATTCTCTTCAGCGGTCCCGACGGGCAGCCAACAACCGGCTTAGATGCAGACGGCTCAGGCGGCCTGGAATACGAAGGATTCCCACTGCTGCCCGCCGCAACATACACCGGGGACGGCTTCGGTGGTGATATCACCAACGGCAGTACCTCCAAGCACATCTCGGTAGACAGCGAGGGTCTGGTCATCAACAATGACGGGACCTTCTGGGTCGGTGACGAGTACGGCCCGTACATCTGGCTCTTCGACCCCAACGGGACCGTCATCTCAGCCATCCGGCCTCCGGACGCCATCATACCAAAGAGAAACGGCTCTGATTCCTTCTCGGCTGATTCACCACGTGCATATGTGGATGATGGCTCCGGAGACGACGTGATACCTGCAGACAACCCCACAGGGCGTGACAACAACCATGGTCAGTTTCATTCGGCGTTAATCAATCCAACAATAAAGGCAAGATGAAGTTGTCAGTGCTCATGCCAACATGGCAAACAGGCTTCGAGGGGCTATCCGCTTCTGCTGACGGCAAGGAGCTATACCTCCTATTACAGGCCGCGGCCAACCAGGAAGGTGTAAGTTCATTACTTGGTGGGCGCTCACACGCAAGAAGCCAGGGCTCGGAAGGCATGCAAGAGGCTCCATCTCAGATAGGACCTTGAAACCCGCATAAACCGGAAAGGCTTCAGGCCAAGGCGTCAAGCCAGGAGCTAACCACCGCCTGCAGGGTCTCAATTCACAAACTGAGCGATACACCCGCTTTCTCACCTACGACGTCTCGGACAGGTCAGCCCCCGTTTATCTCTCCGAGCACGTTGTGCCTCTCCCCCTTTACAGCGACTACACGGCCAAAGCCTCAAAGAACCCAAAGGTTGCTGCTCAGTCTGAGATCCACGCGCTCCCCAACGGTCAGTTCCTTGTCCTGGCGAGAGACAGCGGCTTTGGCCACGGCCAAGATGAGTCCCTGTCCGTATACCGGCACATCGATGTGTTCGACGTTGAGAACGCTACAGATATCAAGGGTAGTGATTACGACTGCGAGAACTGTGCAGTCGCAACCGCCAAGGGTGTCCTGAACGACACGATCAGCCCGGCCACCTACTGCTCCTTCCTGGACTTCAACGTCAACAGCGAGCTGGGCAAATTCGGCGTCCACAACGGCGGCGACCAGGACAGTGGCCTGCTTGTAAGTTGAGAAAAGAAATCCCTCAGTCGTACGTGCCCAGGAGGGCACTTTCATGCATGCGTACGACGCTCCCAGGCGCTGTGTTCTCGCCACTAGCAAACCCCCGTTATATGTGCACAGTTATACAACGGCAAGATCCGGAGATGGCTGACCAGACGGCCACCCCAGAATGAGAAGTGGGAGTCGATAGCACTAGCACCGGTCGACCCTGAGAGCCCCGGGGAGGACTACTTCATAATCAGCCTCAGCGACAATGATTTCATCACCCAGCAAGGTTACCTGAACTTCGGACAGTACCAATACGCTGATGAGAGCGGCTTCAACCTGGACAACCAGGCACTGGTCTTCAGAGTGTCTCTGCCGTCCTAGGACGACATCGCCCCAGCCTCTTTTCGCGCACAGGGAGGCGTGCGCGGCGGGGGCTGATCTTGTCCCCATGGGAGTGAGTCGATAATGTAGTGGTGGCGTGACTGAAGCCGGGCGTGCGGCTTTCCCTCGCGGGCTTTCTCTGTGCCCCGGGGGCTGCCGAGTGGCCCAGGCTCACTCTCTTTGTTGCTGTGAGAGGGAACTCTGGTGGAAGGAGGGCAGAGGGGAGGGGGGAAACGGATCTAATGCTGTGGAACATGACAAGCCCTGTGCGAGCCTGTGCCTTCGTCCGGGGGATGCGCATTCTGTGTTTCGCAGGACGCTGCCGGGGGGGTCGAGCATATTGCGCGGCCACCTGACCGACGCCGCTATGGCAGAGAAACCAATTGTTCAATGAGAAAACTGATGCCTCCCGAGACTGCTGGGGGACCGATCGAATGCTGCGGTCATCTGATCGGAAAGCGGCTGCGTGTACCCTCGAGCACGCTGTGTGCCCGGCGCAGGGTCCGCTCCAGCACAGCTTTTGTGATAGTTGAGCTGTCACTCCTGAGGAATTGCACGTTGACCGAGCAATGTTACACGGATAGTGTACCCAGTGACTCGAAGATGCAGGTCTTGCTGGAAAGGGAAAGCCGGCAGGGTGCCCATGATCAGCCCGGGCGAGGCAGTAGATTGCAGGCGGACGAGCAGCGTTTCTTCTCCTATTTCGCCTAACATCGTCTTCATTGCACAATCCAGGGAGAGTCCTCCGGAACGGCTAGCCTGTCGGCATATTGGACTGTCGATAAGCCCTCCGTCTGGAGAGACTACTCCGTACTCCAGTAGGGGTTCCGCATTCCCGCCACCTTTGCGGAGACGTGTTGCACAGCATGGTGTTTGAAGATGCAATCGTCAGACGGCAGCAGCTGTCAATATCTCAATGTCTCTCGTTGGCCTCCCCCGTTCCCCGCGGGCGAACCAGCTTGGGTGAAACCTGGCCTGGTTGACCATGCATAGACCGAAGAGTATTCATCTTGACATGTCAAGTACTGAACGTCAGTATGCACGCAGACAATACGTATGAAGAGCAAGAAGACACATCATCGTGCAGCAAGTTTGGGACTAAAGCGCGGCGAGTTGACAACGGCTTTGCGCACAAGGCGGAGCGATCGGCTGGCGATTTAAAGCGCTCATGTACATTGTTGATGCATTAGCTGGTGAACCGCGAGGCCAACAGGGCAAATCCGCCCTCGTCCCTGGCCCCAGCAGCCCGGAAACAACGTCGAGTGCGTCCGACGGCAGCCCGGGACGTAGGCAGAGAAAGAATAGCCGACGTGGCAGCTCATTGGAGAGGCCCCCAGATTTGAAGAAGCAAGGTCTAGACTCGGGCTGAGAATGTAGTCCGACGAGGTGTTATTGTTGCTCGCATCTCCAGGGGGGGCAAAAGAGAGCCCACCTGGCTGGCTACTAGTGCGGACCAAGTTACGGGCAGGCAGAGCTCGTAGCAAACAACAGGCCCATTATGAGAACACCCGCGGGCCAGGAGCTAGCCCCCCCCCCAACTGGACCACTGCGACTTCAGTTGTGGTGGCGGCGCCCCAGGGGGGAGATCACCGTTGTCATATCTCATACGCGACTAGCCTACGGCTCTAGGCAGGCAAGTCGATGCACGGCGTCGGTGGTCGCGTACTGCTCCAGACTGCTGGGACGAACAGCAAGCCTTCCGCAACAGGGCGAGGCCGAGGTGGCGTGCGCAGACTAATAAGGGTTGTGACGAGAACGACGTAGCTCGCATGATGGGCGCTGCAGTTGCACGCTGGAGGCAGTCAGGGCAGTCTGGGGGGTGGTGTACGGTGTACCAATGAGTCGACGACTTCAACGCCTGCTCCCCCCCTTCCCCTCAGGATGGATGGAGGCTGTCGGCATAGCTTATTAGCGGCTTCACAATCCTTTCTCTTGAAGGATGCAGCTGGGGGAATGCTATTATGTGACATTAGTCGCTGGTGTACTCTCGGATTCGCATACATGGTCCTGTATGCATCAGACCTAATTGAGTTGATCGGAACAAAGACAATCATTCAGGTTGCCAAGCCGCCCGTTGTTTCTGACAGCGGCAATATTATCCAGCCAGAGAACATGACCTCAGCCTAGCTGCAACGATAATTGGCGCTGAAGGCAGAGGACGGAGTGGTTCGCCAGGTGGGAATATGGAGCAAGCGGCAGCCGATCAGGCAAGCAAGGCGGCCTGGAGGCGTGGGTTTTCGGCCTAAAGAGGAAAGTGGTATACTATTCAATGTTTCCGAGGGGGTTGAGCTGTCCCATGTCGTAGGCAGGCCGGCAGTGGTAGAATAAGAAAATACAAGTTGGAGGGACAAAATTGGCCCTGGACATGGCAAGGCGGCTGTTTCCTGTGCCGCTGCGTCTGGCGAGTGAGGCATGGTAGGCCTCGTGCAATTTGCAAAATGGTATCCGCCGGCCGAACACTGCAGTCACCTGGACGTATCACATAATCTGCCTCCACAATACTGAGCCGCGTCCCAGCATCGTTAGCCTCTTTTTGATGCCCTGTCGTTGCTATTTCGACGTGCTCGACCTATTCGTGTATGTCGTAGCCCTTCGCTGGTGGAGACTAGGTGGGGCCTGCCGCTGGGACACATGCAGTCGTTGGTCCCGCAGCACGAATCCTGTGTGTGATTTAGTCGCCCAAGACTCTTCAGTGACGGTTAGCCTCGAGCCCAGCCAAGACCAGATGAACGCAGGTAGTGTCCTTTTGCCCATGCCGACGGTCCCAAGAGCATGGTACTGGGTATGTTGTCTCGTAACGCTCCATTGCCCGGGTAGGCATTATTGGAAACACCCTGGAACGAATCAGACGATTCAGCATTCCAACAGTCTGCTGACGAATGTGTGTGTTGTGATGTGGTCGATTCAGAGAGGCTGAGAGGTCATTGCTGCATTGTAAATCTCATGAGCAGCCCCCGAGAGCGCCCCTTCCCCTTCTTTGCTTCTTGCCCCCTTGCGGAAATGCGGGGAGAATACGACATGTCGTTATCGGTAGCTGTGACGGCCAGTGAATGTTGGTGATGGTGGTTGCACTTGCAGCACCTCTGGAATTGGAGCGACAAGGAGTCTCATCCTCCTGGCGTGAGCAGCAAAACAACGAGGTCACTGCGCCATCGACACCGGGGGCGTGTGGTTCGGCCTTGGTGTTGTCACCCCATTTCAGGCCCGAAGGTAGAGGAATTGAAGAGTTTTCTCGCACTGGCATGTTCAGCCTCAATCGCTTACTCCTTCAGCCATTTTAATCCTCCGAGGCCTGCAACCAATCCCTCGAGGGCCAAAGGTACCTAGCCTGGTGGCCTGTACATGGTTAAGCAAGGGAGAGTGGTCGCGCCCCGGCCGCCGATACCCAAAGAGTGTCTCCGGGTCCAGTTGCTGAGAGGCTGTGGCACGGCATCAGAATTCTTCATGGTGCCCGGACCTCGACATCACCCACGCATAGTAAGCACTAGCATGGGCATGTTCTTAAACATCTCCCGCCAAGAAGCACAAGATGAGGCCTCGTCGCGGATGAAGGTGACCCGCGTGGGGGTTGCACGAGCATGGCTGGAAGGAACCTCTGAGCATCCACAATGGTGGACGAAAATGGGAGCGAACCGGCCGGAGCCCGAGTCATGTCGTTGGTGATGTTGATGAGTGGATGAGAAGTGTGTAGATAGATACCCTTGGCTCTCTCACCTTGGAGGCCAGTGATAATGAGTCAGCCTGTGATGCACAGAATTCGCGAAGCAGGCATATCGCGCCGGCGCCTTCGGGCTTGGAAAGGAACTCATATCCGTCCCCTAGAGCAATGGCCGATCGATAATTTGTCCGAAATGGTGTTGATCATCCGCCTGCGCTTAGGAGTTTTGACAGGACGGAATCTAGCGCAAGAACCAATCAGTTCCTCTTCTACCCCGGTTGGATCCCTGCTGGTGACATGCCTTGTGCCGTTCTCTTCAAGGACTCCCCCTTGATGAACGGTTTGTGTCCGTTTCTTCTCCCCAAGCGTCGCCAACGACTTGGAACGACGCCTGTTTTGACATTTTTGCTGTTGTTGTGCAGGCACTCGTCATAGTAATGAGAGGGTGGGTTTTCAGCGGAGCTAGCAGTCTTGAAACGTGGCGCTCTTGACGAGACGCGGTGCGTCAGTAAGCGACTGGGGAGCTGGATATAAATTTCGCCAGTAGGAGGTGGCATCCTTCACTGTTGATAGCTGCACGTGGAAAAATGCAGCTCTGGGGGCACGCGCAGGAGAGCGCAACGATCGAAATCCATCCACCCCGATCCCTTCCTGTTTTCTTCTAGCCCACCTCCCCACTAAATCTCGGTTGACTGGGCCTTGCCGAGATGGATCGCCTGGATCAACGCCTCTAGCCTTGCCAAAAATAAAGCTGATTTACACGGTACTGTGTAGATGCCGCTCCCTTTGCCCTTGTCCGCTGCTCATGTCCCACCACAGAACGACAAATGAAGCCCCGGAAAAAGCCTTTGACAGCTTCTTCGCGACGAACCAGGGGGCGGACGTCTTATCATCATCAGGATTGCCAGGCGGCCGGCGCTGAGCTCCATGATGCAGAGCCAGTCGAGCCCTGCATTCAGGTCACCGCAGAAACACACCGAGCCTTTTGTACAAGGCGGGCCTTTGTGACACTACATGATAGTAGAATTTCCTGGTCGGCGTACTCAAACGGAAAAGGTCTGCCCACATCAGAACCGGACAGCCGGTGAATTTGGTTCGGGGAATAGGCATGCTTGCAGGCGACTGCAAGGGGGCGGGAGGCGGCGGGCCAAACCCCATCATCACCTCAGGTCCCCGTCGAAAGTCGCAAACTGATTCTTTTCGGCGGTTCGCCGTGAAGATTTCACCGCATCACCCTGGATCCGACAGATGACTCTTGTTGTTCGTGGGTGGTACCAATAGGGGCATACACAGACACCTGGGCTCTCTAGTGTGGCGATGTGTAAGGCTATTTCCTGCTGCTCGTCCGATTGACGTGAAAACGAGGTTGGCTTGTTGTGAGTCGACACTGCTGCGTGTGTCATCCCATTTTGCACGCTCATGAGATATGACAAGTAGGGTGACAGGCGGGAATAAAAGAAATCTTGAGCCCGGTGCGCACCCCATCTATACTTTGAATCTCGGGTCGCCTGTCAGCCTGCCAGACGCATTATTGAACCTCTCCGATTCAAATGGTCCGCTTGGACCGGCGGGACCACCGCCGATCGGGCCCGGGTCCAGCGAAAGGAATGATAGACGTCTTGTGTGTCTGCTGCTGGCATTCATAGTAGAAACTATCTTCTGCGTGTCTTGACGTGCGGGCTGCCGCCTGTTGTCATTAAGCAGAGGCTCGTACTTAGACTTCTGAATGACGGATCACGATCACGTTGTACTGGCAACCTGATCTGATGTCAGGGGCGGCGAATGCCTTACCTAAGAAGGTGAGTAGGCGGTCTTACACCTGCTTGGGCGATGAGTTCAGTGCGTCCGTCCGGTGTCCGGCAGTGAAGTGAAGGGATGCATAGTTGTACTGCATTGCTTCTGTCCTCGCGAGGCTGCCAAGTGATAGTCTGCCGAATGCAAGTCACGATGCTGGAATGCGACCGTGACGATCTGATACACGTTCACGACGCCATCCATGGTGGGGTTGAAACGGGGGCTTGGCCAGATGATGCCATGAAGCAATCGAGTGACCCATAGTCTATATTGTGTGCGAAACAAACGGCCCACCGGATCCCAATGGGGGTGGGGGGATGAGGCCAAGCACCCATATCCTGGTACCTGAGGGTTGGATTTGGGTGTAGACAGCTGTAGAGGTTCGGAGCACTCCTGTTGCAATGACATGTCCGGTTCTAGAGCACTACACTTGACATTTTAGCGTTATGCATGCTATGACGCAGTGATGGTGATCTCGTCGTCAGTGTAGTACGTATGTAGGCAATTCAGCTTACCCCCTCTTCCCAAAATCTATGTGTGGGCGGCTGCATGTTCCCCCACAGGAACAGCTGCCACCGGTACAGGTGAGGAACGGCAAAGGAGGAGCCTGCGATAGAGCATATATTGAGTGGGTTGTCGCCATACTTGGGAGCTCACCAGGCCGCCAATCGTGGGACCCGGGAACACACCCTCCACTCGTCGTGTGCCAAAATCGAAATCACTATGCGGTATGATTGAGAGTGAGGAATGGCAATCAAAGGATGATGAGCCCAAGGCGACGCGAGTTCCAGCTTGAAACCTCAAGTCGGCAGCATATTGTGAACCCTGGTTCCTGGAGCCGAGATAGCCAACCCGAGCTGCGAAGAGGCAGTTTGACCAATTGGAGGTGTCCAAGACCACACCCCATGTCGTGTACGAATCGCTTGGCTAGTCCGGTGATGATGTCGTCGTTCATAGGCCCACTGAGGTGGTTTCGTGATGTAGTACTCGGCGGGAGATCCACTAATCTCCGCCCCTCATCCCGAGAGAAAAGTGTGGAGGTGGACCTTGACGTCTTCGTGTGGGTGGATGGTATGCAATTCACACCCTACTGACCAAGTCGTTCTCGCAGTGCATCATGCGTGAAAGCGTCGTCAAGGACGTATGGACGAACGATTGGCCACGTCTAGCGCGGCTCTCGATTCAGTCATGGCTTCGACTTGATCTAGACTTTGGCAGGTGGCTACTATGTAAGGTGATGGAAGATGTTGCAGCCTTGTGGCGACGATCTCGTCGTATGGGTAAAGATAGTCGTGAGAGGACGGCGTCAATCAGCCTTGCCGCACCATTGGCAGGGGCCTCATAACATCACTCGCTCACTATCTTGCGATTGCTCTTGCTCAGCTATGTCGCCCAACCTCGCAAGTACAGACCTTGCCGAGCCAGAGCCAAGTTGCGTTCGATCACAGCTCTTGTGTCCAGCTTCCCAAGGCCAGGGCCGCATTGTAGATTGGAGGTTTGGACTGCAGCTTTTGGAATGTCGGCGGCTGTGGTGAGCAGGTTAGACCAATCATTCACGAACGTACGGTAACGCATTCTTCCATGAGCAGGCACACACAGGCAGCCCGGAGGCCAAGGTCAGGCCACGGACAGCCGATAGTGGCTCCAGGAGCTGGTCCGTCGCTGGACGAAACGGGTCGATGGTGCTCGGAGCTGATTAGTTGGCCGGTTTAACTGGTTTGCTAACCAAGATTGTTGGAAAGACACTGGAGATCTGTTGCCGTCATGCAGGATCCCAAACCCCAAGCCACTTTGTAACCAAGCTCGCTGCAGGCTCCGCAAGGGCTCATGCATATGTGACCAGTCAAGGCATAGCGCCTAGGGAGTTGCCCACGTTGATGGCGACGGCCTCGCCTGCTTGGCTGGGAAAAAGGAGGGGACGAGGTGGGCGGCAGGCAGTCCAAGTGCTCGCCTCCGGAGCTGGTCATCGGCCATTGGGTCACCTGCGCAAGATCTCCACGATCCATGCCGGCTGCACCTTCATGGCTTGTCCTGCATGTGCCTCGGTGATGGTGGTGGGAGGGTGGTGGTGGGAGAGGGGTGGGACAGCTGACAGGGTGGCATCCACCATGCTATGCAGCGACAGTAGCTCCGCTCTTAGACGCACCAGGTTGCACCGGTTGCTGGGAGAGATATGGGCAGGCCGCCGATCCCAGAACGTGAACGACCAGGCCGGACGGAATTGGACGCCAGGTTGCACTGCTCTGAGACGATGGCCATCATGGAGGCGAAATCCAAAACGATTAGGTTCATAGCCAGCGGTCGCGATGTGTCAACATGGCTCGCCGTGCAACGTGGCTGCCGCCGACGGCGCGGAGATAAATGGCAGTTCTGGTGATGATGAAAGAGGGCATGCAGCCAAGAGGGGAGAGTCGCGTCAATGTATTGCCGCATGGCAGGCTGCCAAAATTTGCATGATGCCTGGACTGGCTGACTGGATGGCGGGTTGATGGAGCGCCTGTCGCTGCGCAGGCATTCCCAGTGCCGTGTTTACACCACAATGCAAAATGCAGCACTGCAGACCAGACAATTAACCGTCTTGGTGTGGGTGATGAAGCGCCTACGGCCCTACTCGGATGGCCAAAGGCCCAGGCCCAGGGCCCAGGCCCAGGCTCAGGCTCATTTCCTCTCGCGCTGGACCTATTGAGCTTGACCTGGGGCCTGGCGCCGTCCTCGACAGCGCTTACGGCCCGGCCTGGCCAACCTTCCTTTGTCCTGCGCAATTTCTCTGGACTTATCTCAGTCGGGGCGACGGATTGCGCAAGCGCCATTACCGAAACCGCGGGTTGAGCTCGTGCTGTGAAGCTTCTCGAGATCATCTCAACCTTGCAAAAGATAGGGGGGGCGGGATTTGCCTTGAGGGAGACCAGAGCCCACTCCCAGAGTAACGCTGTCCCGGGGGCCAGCCTACCGAAGACGGAAGTGCATCGCGACCCCCACGTCCCCGTTCAGTTGCCGTGAAGATTAAGGCCTTGCCCAGCAGTCTCAACCCTCAAGAGCCCGCCTCTGGTGCTTGCAGATCGTGACATCTTATCTCGTAGCGAGCCCTGGCAAGATAACTACGCGCACGATTACTGCGTAACGACTGACCAGATAGATTTATCGTGTCTTGCACTACTGTAGGCTGTGTACGTATGTAACTCATAGGAGACGGTTCGCCCAAACTACCTCAGTAGGCGCATGGAAGCCGTCCATCCATCCGTCCATCCACCCACCCTCCCATCAACCCGTCCGTCGGCAATCCAAGTTTCCAGTACATGTTGCAGATGGCAAAACCAGTCATCAGGGACCCTGAATTCTGCGAGACCCTGTTTGCAGGGCAGAGAATGCTGGAATCCCAAGAAGCCCCGAGCTTGATGAGTCGGGAGAACGCGAGGGCCGGGGCAGATAGTTGGCGAGAGTATCTTCCCCACCCACGTACTATCTTTTACTTTTGCATCGAAAACTCAACGCCCAGGTCGCAGCATGCTGGTGCATGCCAGAATGCCTAATTCCGTGCTCCTGTGCAACCAAACATGAAAACCCAAACAGGGCCAGGCCAGGCTCCGACCGGAGCAACGAGAGTTACTCCCTCACACATCGGTTGCGTGAGCGACAAAGTTAATCAAACCAGCCAGCAGTGGACCACCATCCTGAGCCATCGCTGGACGGTGCAGCCAAGCAAGCATGCAGGCACGGCATCGTCCAGTCGACCATCACCTTGTCAGCAGCGGTCCATGGGGTGTTGTGTGTCCCAATGTGAATGCCCAGTTGCGTGCGGATGGCTCCACCTCCCGCAATGCAGCAGACCAGGGCCAGGACCGGGGCGAGGGCCGGGGGCCAGCAACGGCAGCATCAACAACAGCAGCAGCTGCTGCTGCAACAGAAAGAGCAAGAGCAAGAGAGCACTGAGCTGCACCCGCAGTCAACTCCACTTTGCTGTGGCCACGCCCCGCCCGCTGCCTCGTTCTCGCTGCTGCACAGCACCCCGATCATGAAGCAGGTTAATGGGCAGGTATCCGTATGCCTGCTGCACTTTGCTGCACCAGGGGGGGCTGTGGGCTTGCGTGGGTGCGAGCGTTGTTGGAGCCCCACCTGAGGCACTTCCTGCTCTTTAGGCCCACCCCTATACCACAGCTGGCCAAGTCAGGCAGGCAGGGCAGTCAGGAAGGCTCAGCTGTCGGGTGGCAAGGAATGTGCAGCCCACCTGCCCACCTGGCCCCCGTGCTGCCCGTGGGTGGTGTCAGTGGGTGTCTAGGCTGCCTTGAAAATTTTTCAGAGACACCCGGGCACCCTGTCTGTTTTGGTCTCTGCTCTACACATCACACGCCCTCTGCCCACCCACACCACACCACAACACACCACCACCACCACCGTGCAGCAGGCCTGCATGTACACACGTACCCTTCCACCCCTGCTACCAGGCCAGGATGCCAGGTGCGCTAGCGCTAGTTCCGATACGGAATAGCTGCTTCTGCGTGACAAGGCCTCCCCGGCTGAGTTGCCTTGGGGAAGTCCCAAGACCGGGCAGGGCACTCGTCGTTTTGGCTGTGTCCTGAACAAGAGTAGAAAAGCTGCTCCTCCCCTCCCGAGCTTCGTCTATCAAGCACGCAACTCACACCACCACAACTTCACTTCAATTCGATCTTCGCTTTCTATTGACGTCTCCGTCTCTGCTCCCGTTCCCTATATTACACCTTGGCTCCTCCTAGACGACCTGTCAACCCAACCCAACACAGAAACACCGTTGGCTACACTCGGCACTCGCTCCGTCAGACTCATCGCTGTCACGCTGCAATACCACCACCAACAACAACAACCGAAGCTATCGCTGTGACAACTTGTTTGAACAACCAAGTTGACTTGGAAGGTGATTCACTTTGGATCAAATACCAGCAGCCTCGACTACCAAACGAATACCGGCTATTCGAGATCCTGTAGCCACTTGAACAGTCGAAACATCCTCGCCTGCCTTGCCGGTGAAAGCACTGCAACCGCCAATAATACCCTCACCCACTCAACCTCCACAATGTCTTCCGAATGGACGCACTCTTACTGCCTCACCTGCGACAAGCAGACAGACAGCACGACGTACTGCTCTGAGTCCTGCAGGTTGGCAGAATACGAACAATCGTCGAATCCCAGCACCGGGCCAAGCTCACCTGCCTTCAGCGGTCCCAGCTACCCATGGATGTACTCGAAACCAGCAACGGCCGTCAGCAAGCTCTACCTCGCACCAGCTTGTGACTTCAGTCACCCAGCTGCCCAGGCCTCCCACCGTCGTGGCTCGCTGGTACTGCCGCAGCGGGTTTTGTCCCCTTCCAGCTCACACGCCAGCTTGTGTTCGATGAAGAGCAACTCCTCTGCCACTACCGAAGCTGCGATGCAACTGTCAGACGCGGCCAGGAAAGAGCTCCTCGCATATGCGAGCTCCTTCGAGAATGCCCGGTCATCACGGAGACAGTCAAACTGAACTGATTATTCGATGAGTCTTCGGTGGATTCCACCCTGGACGGTTCCATGTCTGTCTGGGCACCACTTCGTTTCCTAGATACCCCACTTAAACATTTTTGGACCTTGGAGGAATTTGTCGGGAATACGCATCGTCACTTCATCGATGGCATCGGGCGGTCGAGCGTAGTCTCATGTTGCCCTTCCGATCATCGGCGGGCTCCTTGGTCTTTCTGTCTTTTTTGTTACCACAAAAGCATCAACCGGAGCACAGCATTACTACAAAAGTTATGGGTTTACACGGGGGTTGGGACAGGTTCTTTACTGCTTTTATTTGTCTTGTGCAGCAGGATATCGGGCGTCGTCACAGGGATTCGAGCTATGACTCTGCTCTACCAAGGTACAAGCTGGGATTTCTTTGAGCAATCGGTGGTGGGAGGCAAACACCGTCGAGGTTGTCGCAATGGGTCGTTCGGACCGGCGCTAAGGGTTACTTGCGCTGGGCCACGGGAGGGTCCTCATCAACGTCTGCACTGGGTAGAGAGGATCCTGGGTGTCGGGGACACCAATTGTTGGTCCACAGGGCTGACGGGAATGGGCTGACTGGGACACTCGAGTGTGCGCACTCGAGAACAGTCACCAACAATATAGCTTACTGTCTTACAATAAGATCAGTTTCAGCTTCCCACTGCCTAGCACCCGCCGATGCGTTCCAATTGTGACTCTGGTGCTGTTCCCGCGTCTGGTTTTACCTATCCACGGTTTCGTTCATCCCGTCGTCTCCAGCCGTCTACACCATACAACGTGCACCGTCCATGTCACGGGAAAGACCACTGAGTGCCGGATGCCCTGTCTTGTCTGTCCCCACGTGCGAGGAAGTGATTCATCGACCCAAGTTTTTTCCTTTTGCTGTGTCTGCTTTTGCACACCGGGTACGAATCCCGTTCGGACAAGCTTATTACACATCATTTTTCACTCGGTAACTGGCCCAAGCTCGCTTTCCTTTTTCCTGCCCTTGCATTCTTTGCGGCCTCGTCGCTCGCACAAGCTGCTAGCTTTTTGTCTGAGTGGAACCAGCAAAAACTTTGGGTTTGACTTCGTCATGGTTCAACAGCTCAATGCTCGCACAAAGGCCCACTCGCTCGCTGGATGCGGTCAGCTTTACCAGCGGCCTTTTTTTTTGTTTTGTTTCAGTGCAAATGCTAAGCTAGACCACTACAGCTAGCCAGGACAAGTCGGTTGCTGACGAGCGGAAGGTTCTGGGCAGTCAGGACTACACAGTACAGTGTGTGCAGTGCAAAGTAGCGCACCCCGACGGGCACCGCAGGCGTGTTGCGCTCAGCAAGTACATCCTTGCGGCGGGACGAGCCATAAAGGTACTTGTTACGTGAACGCAGGAAGCTCAGCCACTAAGCTCAACGTTGGAACACACAGCAAGCAGATACAGCACAGCGCAGCGCAGCAGACAGGACGAGCATCCTGTCATGGGAGCCAAGTCTCCGGGCAATGTCTCTTCAGAAATCCTGGACTGAACAGAGCTTCCCCTCCGCCTCCCAGCCTTTCCCGTGCATCATTACGTACAGGCTGCGCGCCTCACTGGCCCGGTGATGCATATTGCGCGATTTGGGGTCTGAGACACAAGCTGACCAGGAACAGCACTGTTCTGTGCGTTGGCCCAGCTCCAAGCAAGGTTTGGTTCCATCGCATGGCCCTCCGACAACTTTGAGAGGTGGAAGAAGACAAAGAACCCAATCAACGCCCTCGCACGCCAGCATCGACTATGTGTCTCGTAGGCAGTCACATGATTGCCGCCGGCCGATCACCCTCGCGATCCCCCTCGTTGGGTGGGAAGTCTACTCTTGCTTCTGGGTGTTTCCTGGCTTCCTGTTCCTGTGCGAGGCTCATCCTCTCAGCCCTTCTGGGCGTCACACGGGGTGGGCAAAAAAAGCGAATATACTGTTGGCCAGCCCTCCCCAGGGCCAAGCTCCCAGCTCTGCCGAGAGCTTATTACCGGACAGGCAGTCTGGACCGTCGAGCTTCTTTCGACAGACTCCCGTTTCACACCTGCAAGCTACGCAGTGGTGCCCACTCCCGTCAACATGGTCGATCCCGTCCCCGGAAATCCGTAGCTTGGATCCAGGACGGGACGACCTGCAAGGCTCACCCCCCGACCGGGCCCTGCAGGCGCTCGCTCTCGACAGGTCCTGCGTGGCTCCAGGGCGAGTCACTCCCTAGCGGGAACATGTTCAGGCACCCTGTGTTAGTCACAGACCTCCACTAGTCCGAGAGCGAGGGGTTTCTGTTGCGTCTGGTAACGACGGGTGGGATCGGCCCTCGACACCATCTCTCACTGGCGCTGGGCCCAGATCTCGGGCTGTCGGCTGCCCGGTCGCCGTCTGCAGGGCCAGCCAGCCAGTCGTTACGGGCACTACCTAACAATAGTACCGTGTTAGACCGGGCGACGGCCAGGGGAGACGGCTCCAGGGCTAGCTAAGCTCTCACGCCATGGTCACTGTCGCTAAGCTGCGTCGACGGTTGGATTTAATGGAGAGCGAGCGACGACCCGAAAGCCCGAGCATCGTTCTCGCACCTGCAACCATGTGTCGAACCCACACGAGCTCCGGGAGTAGAGTAGTACCCACAGGCCCTGGAGTCTGGTCTGGACGCCGGTGGATGACTTCTTCAACCAAAAGGCAAAGCCCGCAGGGCCGACTGGGACCGCACCGCTCATTCAGGGTTTCGCGGCACTTGAGCAGTCTCCATCGGCGTTGTCGGTGTATCAGAACTCACTCTGTACGTACCATCTGTCTCTTTGTTGGGGCGCGTCTTATGCGTTGGGCAAAAATCCTTCCAAGATATTAATATCTGCTATATGTACAAGGAGGCACGGTGTGCCTGCAAGCATACTTCAATTACATAATGTGGAATGCTCTTTGACGTCCCGATGACACGGTGCTCGCTTGTCGTGTCTTGAGCCTGACACTTCACTGCCCACTAGATCCATGTTCCTGATCCGTGAAGACAGGGTCTGCAACATCGAGATCTCGGCGCTAGGCCACGGCTGCTAAGACGACACCCACTGTTGCAAACAAGCCACGGCAATAAGACGTGTTTCAACAAGTTTTTTTTTTTTTTTTTTTGGTTTTTTTTCCCTTCCCACTGTGTCCGACTATACATACCGCACAAGATGGTACCCATAATTAACAAACCAGACGACCCACAGCGAAGCTTTGACAGGCACGATTCATCAGGGCCGGCCCCGTTTCCGGTTTGCACAAAGGCGCAGGAACCGGATCCACCCCAGGCTGAAAACTTTCTTCCCACATCCCTTGGAGAACAAAGTCTCGCTTGACGACTCTTCGTCATCAGTCTCCTGCGACGGAGTGGGTCAGGCGCCGTCTCGCTCCAACCCACACCCCTGAGCGACAGCCGGGGGGACATCGCCGGGCTCCAGCGTCGCCCCGTACCGTGGGGACCGCTCCCGGAATGTCAGCCCAGTTTCCCACTCTTGTGTTTTCTTCCCGACCGGGAGGCCCTGGGAGCCCTTTTAGTGGCCCCCCGGTGGTCGTGGGCGTAGTCCCATTTTTCGCTCTCCACCGCGGGTGTACGCGCCGAAAGCCACCTTCCCCATGTTTCCCCCTTGGGCTTGTGGATACCTGTCAAGCCGGCAGATTTTTTGCGCCAGTTGACGTGGCTGGGTCTCAATATTCAGGAGACCAGAGACAAGGCAGAAAGCGCACCATGTGTGTCTCGCTGAGGGAGGACGAACCCAAGACCGGGGCTTGATGTTGAGACTGAGGTCAGCGCCACGGTCCATCCTGGGAAAGGGGGCCATCTGTCATCCGACTACGGAAACGTGCTGTCAGCCACCATGTGTTCAGACTTTGCTGTCCAGTTCTGCCAGTGCGCGACAGCGCTCAGGCAAATGCGGTGTGGTCGGTTCGCGGGAAGAGGCGAGCGCTCGCCTATTCTCCGCGATGGGGCGCTGGTGAACGCCTCCTCGGTGCTCCCGACCTTGCCCCCTTGCGTCTTGAAGCTTGTCCTTTCCGTTCACCGAGTTTTGCCAGGCCACGGCGTGTGTAATTCTCCACCAAAGCAGCGAGTATGTCTCTCTGTGTTGTTTGTGCATCGCTGGCCCCGGCGAAGAAGTCTTTGCTCGCCTGTTCTCATAGACACACGCCGTTGCGCTCACAGCCCTTTCTGGCCCCTGGTCTCGTTGCTGCTGCTGCACCCTGCGGGGGAGGGAGAATCTCACTCCAGCCTCGCACGGCAGGCAAGACAATGATCGGCCCTAGCGGGTTTTTGGGGGAGGCGCCTGCGAGCAAGAAACAGCTTTCGTTGGATGTCGGCTGTCGTTGTGCGGGTGCGACGCGATCTAGAACCTTTGGCAATCAAGGCGCAACCCTATCTCGATCTATGCAACGGCGCACAGTGTCTGATATTAATAAATGGTGAGGTCAGGGGGGGGGGCCGGGGGGCCGCCAGCGATGCCAGGTCAGTCAGGCACAGGTAGCTCACTCTCCGTCGACTTTGGGCAGCGGTTTCTCGGGATGAGGTCGAGATTGGCGAGCCTCGCGAAAGGCCTGCGCAGGTGTGGGTACCGGCTGGGCACGGCTGCAGCGGCCGGCGCCCAGCTCTTTGCTGGCGGGTTCCGTTTGGCTGGGGCTGTGGGAGCAGCTCGGGGGCCCCCATTTGGGCTCGACCGCGGACAGCAGTGCACGTGTGACATGGAAGCGGGTCGGGTCGTGAATGATGGGCGGACCGGTCAGGTCGACATATAGGCGTGCTCCCCGTGCCGCTGCTGCTTCCTGTTTGCCAGTGGCCATTGGGCGAGCAGGCCCTCGACGTCGTACATGGTGGCGTGTTGTCGGCATGGACTGGTTCGGCGCAGCGGTCTCGCTTGGCTAGACGGTTTCCATACATGGGCATCAATATGTCCAATTGGTGGAACTGTGTCGGGTTATTCCAGCTTGTCCACAGGCGTGCGGCATTGGCGAGTGTTGAATAACAAGAACCATGTCACTGTGTTTGTCAAAGTTCAAGGCGAGTTTGTTTGACGCTCATGTGTTCCACAAGCAGGGCTGGCTTCTGGAGCTGTCCAATGTTGAGAGAGGCCGTTGCAAATGGTGGTCGGTTACTTCACATCCATTGATCGCACTGTACGTGTCATGTCTCGCTCTGAGACGATGCCAAGGGGCTTCACACAAGCGTAGTCAGTCTTACCTCCATTGAACGGACACTCCCTAGATCTCTAAGCATTTGCTGAATTAAGCCGACCAGTATGCGCCGTGCACCGCTATGAGCAAGTGGAAGGTTCTGATGGACTGTCGCCATACATGGACGGCCTCGTGGGCATTGGATTCTACCAAATAGACAATAAAATTGTCGAGACCTGAGTTCGCCAAGAAACTGATACAGTCTGGTGTCACTCTAGGATAAGATATGCAATTGATGTTCGAGTTGAGCAGCTCTTCTGCCGTTCTTTTGCCTAGGTGCCACTCATGCTGACCGAAAATATGTGCCAAAATGGACCCAAACCTGCCCGGACATGTACCACATTGTTGTCGGAGAGAAAAAGACCTACGGTGCAACGGCAACTTGTCACGAGTCTCAGCAACAGCGTGGTCGGAAACCAGCGTCCACCGGGCGACGGCTTAAGGAATAGTTTCAAGGTTCGAAATGTCTCTGGATCGCTCATCAAACCTGTCTATATCGTACCGCCTGATTTGAAAACTGGTGATTGGTGGGGATGTCGAAATTCACGAGCTTCAAAGTGGGCAAGCCAGGCTTGGTATGAAAGACCGTTACAGACATGATTTGGTGCCATTGGAGGGAATGCTTTTCATTGTCTCGGAGAAAGAAAGAAGAACTAGCAAAACAAGAGCAGTATGCATCTCTTTCCTGCTCTGCTGCGAAAGAAAGCTGTCTGCGAGGTATCCCGGATTTTTACCTAGCCTTGCAAAAGACTGTCGCATCTATCGCTGTCGTGTTGACAGTAGGTGGCCAAAATCCCTAGACTATCTATTTACTTCGGACGTTGCTGGGGGGTAAAACTTTTGCACAACAAGTTCCAACTACACGTAGACGAAAGCACTTCGACTGGCCCGATCTGCTTCTCTCGTGGTTGTTTTCGTATATACATCATCGACCTTTGCGTAATCTGATTTGGAAAAGGTTTTTTCTAATCGACAATGAGTTAGAGTGGGTGAGTGAGTATTCACTGGTGTTTATGGCCGCGGAGTGGCTCCGAGGACGCCCGTGTCCTCGCTGGACGTGGACAATTCAAGCCTCACTCCCATGTTGGGAGACTTCGGACCGGCAACATACTTCCAGAACAGTCCATTAGGAACGCCCACACTTCACGGCTGCAATCGGTGCACGCGGAGTAAAAGAGTGTCACCGGCTGATCCGCTTACGAGAATTACAAGGGCCTCGTTCACTCCTGCGCCGCTGGAACAGGCTTCCAAAGATGGAATGGAGTTGTGTGCGTTGACGGAGTGCTTCGCTGGGCACGCGCAGCGTCTAGAGCTGTTCATATGTAGAAAGTCGTGGGGCCAGGAATGGTCCTCGAAGTGTCCAAAGAAATGGAACAGGGAAGTCAGCTGTGCGGCAGTCCCTTGGTGAGAGAAGTGGCTCCAGAAAGCTCACAGATTCGATTCGAAAAGGACCTAGCCAAGAAATCGAGGTATACGGGCAATTGTGAAGGTCGAAGTGGTCATCGATGGAATCTAGTCGGACCAAGGATGTCGCGGACAGCGATGGTTGAGATGAGGTACTTGGCAAGCACAGCTGCATAATAAGGCTCCCTGGATATCTCTCTCAGTTCTTCTGCTTCTATTTTGGCACCAACAGACTTGGATGGCAATGCTGTCCCTCAATGAGACGTACCGAGGTAAATAAGTATGAGTATACTCTACCGTTCGCCTGGAAATTGAGGGAAGAGGCATGCCGTGGTGCGGCACCCCGAAATCATGACTCTGGCAACGAAATACTCGCGTTCAGACTGTCAAAACCCCTCGCCAGCACCTCCTCGCCGCCGGCTGCTTCGATCTCCAGCTCCACGTCAGGCTGCATCTCCCGATACATTGCATGATTCTCACTCGCCATCTTGCAGTTGTAAGCGGCCTCCTCGTCGCTGATGTATTTCTTTTGCAGGCCGTTCGCACACGCAGCCTCAACCTGCAGCTGGATGGCGCAGCTGCGCTCCATCAATCCGAAGATGAACCCGGCCTCGTCGACGGTGTACCCCACGCTCAGAAGGCCGTGGTTCATGAGGATGGCGCCCTTGTTGTGCTGCCCCAGCGCGTCTGCGATCCGCTCGCCCTCGTCAGAGGCGAAAACGATTCCGCCGTAGTCCGAGTAGACAGCGTGGCAGTTGTATAGACTGCAGACGTCCTGGGTGATCATCTCAAGGGGCTTGGCAAAGACGGACCACGCCCGTCCAGCATGTGTGTGAGCATGACATATGGCGTGTATATCTGGACGTCGCTTGTGCACGGCGCTGTGGATGTAGTAGCCGGCTTTGTTGCAAGTGATCTTGCCGGTCACGGGATTTGGATTTCCACCAACAATGCGTCCTGTGGATATTTCGAGCGGGATCATGTCGCCGGCCGTCAGAGTGCCGTAGTGACGGGAGAGGGGATTCAGCCACATGATCTGTGGGAACTCAGGGTCGCGAACGGAGATGTGCCCTGACTGCCCTTCGGCGTAGCCCATCCGAGACCAGTTCCTGAAGACGGCAGCCATGTGAACAAGGATGTGCTTCCGCTCTGCTGCGTAGCTTGGGAAGGTAGGAATATCTATTGGATATTAGCCAGTTTCACAAGAGAGACGTGCGGTTGTCGAGAAGGCTCCGGGGTTTGGACCTACCAGGCAGGACATCTCCGTGAGATATGGCCTCAAGAGGAGTCACCTCTGTCTCAACCTGCTCGGTCGGCTGTGATTTGGTGACAGCAACGGTTGCCGCTGGGGCGGGTTCCGATACTGCTGACGGTGCCATTCTGTTCCGAAGTTGATATGAGGGAATGGACTACTGCGGAACGACAATAGTGGTGAAGGTGTCTCGTTGAGTTGAATATTCTTGATCCTGAGCTGGTTGTTCTTAATTGATGTGAAAGGAGTCAGGTGGTCTAAGCCGTGAAAGAGACGCCACCCGGTATAAGAAGACGGTTAAGCGGCAGTTACGCTATCAGTGAAGACCTTTGCCCGACCTGGACCCGCGCCAAGAACATGCCATACGCCGGCCCGGAATCCCAGGACCGGACCGGCCCGGCGATCGTGGGGAGCCCGTAGGCTTGCCGAGGACGGCTTGACAGCACAATTCCTGCTTTGAAAAAACGACGAACACAATATTTCAGAAAGTCGTCGACGCATGTAACAGGAATAACTGGCGCTGAAACTCAAGCTCGAATCCTCTGGGAGCGAGGGGGAGGCGGGTGGGGAGGGGGGTGAGGTCGAAGAATAGATGCCCGGCTCTACCCAGTCCACGCTATCTTTGCAAGGCTCCTTCCCTAGCGGCTATGAGAAGAAAGATAAGACTGTTGCCCCTCGGAGGTCCAAATTACATCCAAGGGCAAGAGTGTCGCACTCCTTGGGGGTCGATAGACGGACCGGGTCAGACAAGCCTGATCAGTCAGTCGCCTGCCATTTGAGCGCAGACTTGGTCCATGGTGACTTCGCCTGTTGACTGCGCCTCCTTGGAGAGGAGATAGAAGAGTTGAATATGTACTAAGCTAAGACTTGAATGCAGCCTTGCGGGAGCAGACAGGACTTCTCGTGCTGCAGTCAAGAGACAAGAAGCTTGCATTTGAGGCTGCTGTGACTTATACCATCGCTATCTCAACCATAGCTCCCTATGTGAACAGATTAGTCTGATGCTTTGCTTGCAGAAAAAGAAAAGGACGAAAAAAAAGGACAGGAGATCATTGCGGTCGCCGATAGAGTAGTGCGATTATTAGAAATTGACATTAATCAATGTTGGACATTGCGGCCGCCCCAGGGCCGATGAGTCTTGAATCGAGCCGGCCATAGGCGCTGGTCACGAGCCTGGGACAGAGAGATTTGCCTCAGTTTCGTAGAATGGTTCTGATATGATATTGATAGACACCGTGGTCGTAGCCGTATCAGCGTCGCAATTTGGCATGTATTGTACTTGCTCACCATGACACGACTTCGGCCAGGCCTGGAAGGTTGAAGGAAACGCGCCCACAGCGCGTCGTACTATACAGCTCAGCTTGGCGCCAGCGCCCCTTGCTTACCTAACCATGCTCCAGCTATCGCCTATCGGCTAGCTGCCCAAAAGGAGCTTTTTTCGAGGGGTCCAAAGCCTGGGAAGTAAACAGCAGTGCCAAAGTCGGTCTTTACTTTGATTCCGGCATCTCGAACTCTTGCAACACTTGCCTATCCTGCCCCGCGTCGCATACTCGAATCCCGACCGACAACTCACAGGAAACAGCCAAGATGCAGGCTCCAGTCGTGGTTATGAGTACGTTGGCCCCGCCACGAAGCTCTCAGGCAGCTCGACCGATCGAGAGAACCGACAGAGACTGATGACATGGCGATTTTGCAGACACCGGTACCGGTGAGAGGCAGACCGGGAGGAAAGCCCAGCTGTCCAACATCCATGCCGCTAAGACGTGAGCATCCCATTCCATTCCGTCCCATCCTACCCCGTCCCTTCAGAGACAAGCATTGAAGACGCAGCTTGCTGACCGCCTCGCGTGTAGCGTCGCCGATATCATTCGATCGTGTCTCGGCCCCAAGGCGATGTTAAAGATGCTCTTGGACCCTATGGGAGGTATCGTGCTCACCAACGACGGTCATGCCATCTTACGAGAGATCGAGGTGTCCCACCCCGCCGCCAAGAGCATGATCGAGCTTAGCAGGACCCAGGATGAGGAGGTCGGGGATGGAACCACGACGGTCATCATTCTAGGTGAGCTCGGATTAATTCTGGTATACATCACCATGCATGGGGCAACGCTAACTCCGTGCGCAGCCGGTGAGATACTGGCACAGGCAATGCCGCAACTCGAGCGAAACATCCACCCGGTCGTCATCATCTCCGCCTTCAAGCGCGCCCTATCCGATGCCCTCCAGATCATTGAAGAAATCTCCCTACCCATTGACATCAACGATGACAAGGCCATGTACGGCCTCATCTCCTCATCTATCGGCACCAAGTTCGTTTCGAGGTGGTCAGAGCTCATGTGCGGTCTTGCCCTGAAGGCCGTACGGACAGTGTCGTGGGAGGCTGGCACCGGGAAGACGGAGGTTGACATCAAGAGATATGCTCGCGTGGAGAAAGTGCCCGGCGGAGAGATCGAGGACAGCAGGGTTCTAGACGGTGTCATGCTCAACAAAGATATCACACACCCAAAGATGCGGAGGAAGATCGAGAACCCAAGAATCGTCCTGCTCGACTGCCCATTGGAGTACAAGAAGGGCGAGTCGCAGACACAGATCGAGATCTCAAAGGAGGAGGACTGGCAACAAGTATTGCAGATTGAAGAGGAGCAGGTCAAGGCCATGTGCGATGCCATTTTGGCGGTCAAGCCTGATCTCGTTATCACCGAGAAGGGTGTGTCTGGTAAGTGCTGACACTTATGGACGATTGACCAGGGCAAGGGCCACTACTGACAATCTGCTGCCAGACCTGGCACAGCACTACTTCATGAAGGCAAATATAACCGCCCTGCGTCGCGTGCGGAAAACAGACAACAACAGAATCGCGCGGGCTACAGGCGCCACCATCGTCAACCGGGTAGAAGACCTCCAAGAGTCTGATGTCGGCACCAAGTGTGGTCTCTTCGAGATTGAGAAGATTGGCGACGAGTACTTCTCCTTCCTCACCAAGTGCCAGGATCCCAAGGCCTGCACCGTCCTCCTCCGCGGACCCTCCAAGGATGTCCTCAACGAGATTGAGCGCAACCTTCAGGACGCCATGGGCGTGGCACGCAACGTCATGTTCCACCCTCGCCTGTCACCAGGCGGTGGTGCGACCGAGATGGCCGTTTCTGTCAGGCTGAGCCAGATGGCGAAGAGCATCGAGGGCGTGCAACAGTGGCCGTACAAGGCCGTGGCCGATGCGCTGGAGGTCATCCCCCGGACGCTGATCCAGAACGCGGGTGCGAGCCCCGTACGCGTGCTGACGGACCTCCGGGCCAAGCACGCCGAGGGCAAGAGCTCGTGGGGCATCAACGGCGACGCGGGCTCGCTGGCCGACATGAAGGAGTACGGCGTGTGGGAGCCGCAGGCTATTAAGCTGCAGAGTCTCAAGACAGCTATCGAGGTATGTATTGCAAGGCGATCTGAGAAGAGCTACCTACAGTTCCCTGATTCCTAGCTAAGCTGACAATTTTCATAGGCCGCCTGTCTCCTGCTGCGTGTCGACGACATCTGCTCTGCCAAGAAGGCGCCACAAGGTGTCGGTACCGGCGGAGGCGATGACTGAGGTTGCTGAGGAAGAATTGTGAGATTAGACCTGGCGCCTTTGAGAGGGAAGTGGAGATGATGTGTCGGCAAAATCATACCCTATGTATTAAATCCCCATAGACGTCGGTCCAGGTAGAGGAAAAGATACAATCACAAGCACTTTGGGCTGAGATGCCTCTACCCTGTATGTCTTGCGTCCTGTGACGTTTCTGCTGCCTGTGCGATCTGCTATTGTTACGACATGCTTGTGCCCTGCCGCTCAATCGTCATCGTGTATGACCAGACCCGGAGCGCTAGGATCGGTAGCCCCGGTGGCGTCTCCGGTCTTGGAATCCGCGTTCGAGTTGTCGTTCTCTGCCTGGTCGTCCGGGACCTGGACCTGCTTGTATGCGCCGTCCAGCCTGGGCTTGAGACCACCGCCCGTCCCGCCGCCACCACCAGCAGTCGCGTTAGCGCCAGAGCCATTCTTTTGCTGGGCGGCCAGCCTGGCCCTCTCCTTCCTGGCCTTCATCTTGTCCCTCTTTTCGCGGTTGCGGCGGGTCTTTTCGTCGTCCTTGCGCTCGGCGTCGGCCTTCTTGGCGGCGAACTCGCTGGCGTCGGCCTCACGGCGCACCTCGTCGTCCATGAGGCGCAGGCGCTCGTACTCGCGCCGGCGGGCGGCCTTGTAGACGTGGAACTCGCCGGAGCCGGCGCCGGCCGAGGAGCCCTGGACGTTGGTGACGATCTCGGGCGGCAGCGGCAGGCGGCGGGCCGGGTCCGGGGGACCTGAGGGCACGCGGATCTCCTGGTCGGGCCGCGCGAACAGGGCATCCAGCTGGCTGGCCTGGGCCGAGGCCGGGCTGAGGGCGCGCCTCTTGACTGGCCGCTTCGAGCGGGGGTCCGCCGAGGTGGGCACCGAGTCTGGGCCTGTGCCTGACATGGTTTGGGGCAGAGGATGGGGCTGTTGTTGTTTTTGGCCGGGGTGGTGGTTGCGGTTGCGGTTATGGTCGACAGTGCTGGGTTGCGTGACGCTGGTCCATGCAGTCGTGGGACGAGGCTTGCGCTGCAATGCAATGCAACGCACTGCGCCGCGTTGCGATGTGATGGGACGTCGTGATAGACTGCTTTGCGCGGTAGGGATAGGTGGTGGTGGACGGCAGCACTGACGTTGGATGACTGGTTATGGTGGCTGGTAAGAATGTGGAATACGGCAAGGCTGGCGGAAAGGAAATTGCGCGCGTCGGCCCGCGCCTGGTGGAAAGCCAACGTGCCCGTTGATTATGGGCTGATGGGTAAGTACTACCCACGTACCCCAATTACCCTACCCAGGCCTTACTCAGCATCTGAAAGCGCCATACACAACGCTACACAGGATGGTCTTTTTGCCGTTGTTTACTATATCATGTCTCTCATGTTCAGACAGTCTACTCTAAGCACATAGGTATGGTGCATGGGGTCCATCCGAACAGAAGACACTTAAGACAATTGAGGCGGAGCACAGCGGGCAGCCCCCCCCCCCAAAGTCCAGTAGGTAGTCTGCTGTATACTTCGTAGTGCTGTGGCAGTCTACCTAGGTATGTCGGTGGTGGCCGGTGTGCAGTGCAATGCGCCTGCCCTAATAAAAAAAAGGGGGGGAGGGGCAGTATATGTTACTTGCTACAGTACACATAGACTATATGAGCAATCACAGGGCAACGCCGACTGCGGATGAACCAACCATATTCTGTGAGTTCATTGACCTGCCCACAAACTGCCACATCGGTCTGGATCTGCAATGTGGCATCGTATCTGCCTGCACGTGCATGCATGCGTGTATGCGTGTGTGGGCGCTTATTATTATGTACGAGGGCGAGAGATAGCCGCGCACTATGCACTCCCCCCGCATCTGCCGCTGTGTCCGTGTCAGTCTCGACTAAGCAGTGTAATCAATCTCTGTACTTTGCAGGGAGAATGAAGCCCAGGCATGTTGCTTAATCTCTACGAACACGAGCACGCCACCCATCTCTCGTCAACGGCCTGCTCAGCGTGAAAACGAAACGGGGATTGAAACAGACCAGGGCGAGGGTGGGTGGACCGATAGCCTACCCGATTTGCCGGCTCCTTTCAGCCTTCAGCCTTACGTTAGCGAGGTTATGGTTGCTGCCGAAAAAATGATGCGATCGGCTCCTCCTCCTCCGGACTTCGGCGATCAAAGCACGATACACCTCGGCCATGACACGATCGACGGCGGTCGGGCGGCTAGCCATCGTGCGACGTACCGGAGGAGAGGAGGGGGCCGGGGGGAGGGGGAGGGGGAGGGGGAGGGGGAGGGGGAAGGCAGTTGGCATTCTTTCTTGCCTTGCCCTCCTGGTCTGGGTCTCAATGGTCGACTCGACTCCAACGTGTCGATGCTCTGTGTGTAGACTGGTAGACTAATAACTACATGCCAATAGCCTCGATATTGTGCACTTGTACTCCGTACTCGGTGCCTATTCAGCCCATGCCCAGGTTGTGACTAGTCCAACGCCAGCAATAAAGTTGGAAATCGAAACTTGGCCAGGGGCAGCTCCGGACGGCGGCAAAATGGGCAGGCCCTCCCAGCCCCAGGGCCCTGGCCCCATACCCAAGGCCCCCTCGACCCCTAGCCCCCCTCTGCCCTGCCCAACGAACCCACTCCCGCATGACGAGCAAGCCAGAGTCACACCAGACCACAATATACAGTAGAGATACATCACCTGGCTAGGCTAGCTTAGCCTGGGCCCGCTGCTGGCTGGCTGGCTGGCTGGCTGGCTGGCTGCCTGCCTGCCTGCCTGCTTGCTAATAATAATGCCGTGCTGCCCTGTCGCACATTATTCGCCTCTCCTCGTCCTCACCACCAACCGCATCTGCAATCTGCACCTGCATTCTGCCAACACTCGTCGTGCCAGTTCTGCGCACCCGTCTGTCTGTCTGTCTGTCTGTCTGTCTGTCTCTCACTCGGTCTCTCACTTTTCCCCTCCCTCAGGCCATCCTTACTGCTAGCAGCAGGACGATCCCGTTTCAGACCACGCCATCCATCCAACCGGCCAGCTCTGTCGTCTCTGTCATCCCATCAATAGACTTCGTCCCCCCATAGACGAGACTGCCAACACCACGTCTCATCCGTCCCAACACTTTTCTCTGTCCATACACAACCCGTCCTTGGGCTGATATAGACTTCGGTCGGATGGCTCCTGCCCGTCCGCAACGCAAAGGGGTACATTTTCCAAACAAACCAACCGTTGAACTTATTGCTCTAAGCCACTAGCCCAACTACCTGTCGCCCTGCACACCACACCTGCCTGCCCTTTGTGCACGACGTCCCTTCCCCCCACACTACAACACTCGCTACCTCGTCCTTGCCACTGCCTTTGTCTTTTGTCTTCGCTATTGAATAGTATCTGCTGTATATTTCCCATTTCACGCTCCAACAGACACCCAGCCCATATTCGCTGCCTGTCCGCTCTCTTGCCTTGCATCCTCGCCTTGTATATATTTACCCGCCTTGCCTTGTCTCGCCTCGCCTCGCCTCGCCTCGTGCACTGCTTGGCCAAACTTTCCAGGCTAGGAGAGCAAGCTGACCATGGCGAAGCCTCGGCTCATCATCCTTATCAGGCATGCCCAGTCCGAAGGGAATAGTAAGTCCGAGCCAAAAGACCCCTACTCGACCTTGACCCCCTTCTTGCCCTGGCCCAGCGACCACAAGCCGCTGACCCAGCCTCGCGCCCCCTGCAGAGAATCGCGAGATCCATCAGACGATCCCTGACCACCGCGTCAAGCTGACCCAAGATGGCTGGCAACAAGCATACGATGCTGGCAGACGCCTGCGCAAAATGCTTCGCGCCGATGACACACTACACTTCTTCACATCGCCTTACCGTCGTACAAGAGAGACCACCGAGGGGATCCTGGCGACCTTGACTTCGGACGAGGCTGAGCCCTCGCCCTTCAAGCGGAACAACATCAAGGTCTACGAAGAGCCTCGGCTTCGCGAGCAAGACTTTGGCAACTTCCAGCCATGCTCCGCCGAGATGGAGAGGATGTGGCAGGAGCGTGCCGACTATGGCCACTTCTTCTACAGGATACCCAACGGCGAGAGCGCCGCGGACGCCTACGACCGCGTCAGTGGCTTCAACGAGAGTCTCTGGAGGCAGTTTGGCGAGGATGACTTTGCCAGCGTCTGTGTTCTAGGTATGCCAACCCTTTCCAGTTCCAGAGCCACACCTACACCCTCCCTGATGTGAAACGATTGTACTAACCACAACTTCAAACAGTTACCCATGGCTTGATGTCGCGCGTCTTCCTCATGAAATGGTACCACTTCAGCGTTGAGTACTTCGAGGATTTGCGGAACATCAACCACTGCGAGCTTCTTATCATGAACAAACAAGATAGTGGAAAATACGTGCTAGAAAATAACCTACGGACGTGGTCCGAGCTGCGCAAGGAACGGGCGCTAAAGAGAGGAAAGGAGAAGGAGAAGGAGAAATCTGACACGGGCACCCCAGGTGGCAAAGACACGTCCAAGCTCGAGAGGGCCTTCTCCGTGGACTCACCTGCGAAGCCTCCGCGAAGATGGGGCGGCTGTCCCAACGGCTGTTCTCACGACAAGTCCTTCAAGCTCCGCTCCGCCCTCGCCGAGTTGGTGCATCGCGACGGCACCTCCGTACATCCAAACCTCTCTGCTGTCGCCTCGCCAGTGTCGACAACTGCCAGCGCCAGTTCTTCCCTGGCCGCCCTCGGCTTCGCCACACCCCCAACCACGAATGGTACATCCACACCATCTTCCAATCTCGGTAACCGGCGTCCAGCAGCAAGGCGCTTCCAGTCCGAAGACGACGATCTCTCTTCCGACGCCGAAGGTGAGCGTAATCGCACACCGCAGATAGATGTGGCCAAGGCCCGCGATGAGGCTGTCTCTAGCCCAGACGGGACGCCGAGCTTCATTTCCGTGGACGACCGCCTGCGCGCACAGGACTTGAAGAGCCCGCCGGCCAACGGTAAGACCCCTCTGGCCATATTGCCGCTTCTGTCTGCGAGAGGCCGGGACTTTGGCGGTACACACAGCGGGCAGACGTCCCGCGCGGGCAGTGACGTGGACTCGTCGGAGGATGACCGGGCCAGGCAACGGAAACAGAGTAGCCTAGGGCTGAAAGTGGTCACGTCGCGTGTCGCCGAAGTGAGCCTCAACGGCGATGGAGACAGCGCGCCCGGAAGTGGCAAGCGAGATCAGTCGGGCATGGGACGTGGCACCATGGCCAACAGGTTGGGCGACTCGCCTGTCAGTAGCAGCTCGGGCTGCTGCGAGGAGGATCACCATCAGCGAGGCGAGCGCCACAACGAGAACGACCACGCAGATGACGAGCGGGAGAAGGGAAACGCTGACGACGAGGATGACATGTCCGATGCTGACATCGATAGAGCGGAGAGGGAGGACCGCAGCATCAAGGGGAGCGTTTACTAGGCTTTCTGTGGTATATCCTGGCTCCCATTGGCTTTGTTCTCTACAGGCTACCTATGATTGGGCAACGATGCGCCTAGGTAAGGGCTTCGAGGGATTGGATACCAGGCGTTTTTGGCCGGGACGTTGCATGTTCGTGGAGGAGATACCACCAAATTGAATAGCATCTGTTGGCACAAGAAACCCATGGGTCATGGTGAAACAGCCAATTTGGCGCACGCGGGCAAGATGAGTAGGATGAGGCACGAAATGCAATACGAGCTTACGAACATACGAACATCATTGCACACAAATTTCTTTCTGAACCCGTGTTACTATGACTTCCCGACGGGAAACCCCAGGCTGGACCCACTTCTAGCTGCGCGTTTGCCCTGTACAGACCCAACAGATGGGCCTTTCCCGCCCGCATTTGCCTCTCAAGTCCCCAGACTTGGTGGTGGGTAGGACGACAGATGGTCCCGTTTCTGTGTACGGCAACTTCGTATAATTTGATTAGACCACAAACGTGGCAAATGCCTATCAGGTGCAGGAAGAACAAGGGCGAAGAGGAGAATACCATGAAATCAACTCATTTTTTTTACCCTTCGCCCGAAGCCTATCCCCGGCCCTCCCTCCTCCAGTTCCCTCTCCAATTCCCAAAACTCCGAAGTGGGTTCCCATCGAGAGTTCTTTAAACGAACCAAATAGCATGCCAGCCGTGCCAGCATTGACGAGACCGTTATTATTGCCCTCAGTCTTGAGACAAGTGTCCTCGCAGCCTAGTAGCCGAATGACGATCGATGCTAGACCTAGAACAGCGATGAGAGGGAAGAAACAAGTTAGGCGCCCCAGCCCAACTTCGCATCTTGAGTCCAAAGCCCCCACAGATGTACATTGAAAATGCTTGACTTGACTGCCGATACGTCTTCCTCCTCGTTTCCTTCATGCTGCTTGTACGCCCAAAAAGAAAAACGAAAAGAGAGAAAGAGAAAAGAGTAGAAAACAACAGATCTCCCAACCTCAGCAGTGTCTGTTCGCCTGGTATCCGGGTCGATAAGGTGGGCAAAAGAGAATGGTATTTTGTGTGTCAATTGGTATCAGGGGAGTTTGTACAAAAGAAGATGGAAAAGAAATATGCTGTCTCGCTGTGTGAACTCTTTGGCCACAAGCGATGATGCTGTCTGGTAGGTAGAACTACCTCAACGGTAACGCCAATAGTATGCATGTGACATCTATTCGTTTACTGTGTCCCTGTTCGTTGCCTTTGTCTGAGATTCGATGATGCCTGGCATCCTATGTTAGGTTCAGGCTCAAAAGAACTTCGACAGAGCCGTTGACAAGTCAATAAAGTCCACCGGTTTCGTAACATAGTCACTGAAACCCGCCTCAACGCACTTCGCCTGGACATCGGACATGACATTCGCAGAGAGTGCAATAATGGGCATGTGGGCATGCTTGTTCTCGGCTTCCCAGACCCTGATCTCGCGACACGCCTGGTAGCCGTCCTTCCGAGGCATATGAAGATCGCACTAGTCTACTGTCAGTATTCGGTGAAGCCACACGATGGCAATAGTGGTTGGAACTGACCAGTATCAAAGAGTAGAAGCCGTGATCATGGCCGAAGACCTTTGTTGTGCACTCCTCGCCGTCTGCAGCTAATTCGACTTCCAACCCAACCTTGATCAGGTACTTCTTGAGAACTTTCTGGTTCACCGGGTTGTCCTCAACAAGGAGCACCTTATAGCCCTTGTTGCCCATTCGCTTCTCAACCTCCTGATAACTCTTCTTCTGGGTCTCAACTATTTGCTGGGCGGTAGATCGATTGCGGTCGACGCTAAGATCTCCCTCTTTAGCCGGATCAAAGACAACAGCCAGGCGTGATGGCTTTACCGGCTTGTAAACATAGGTGACCCTGCTGTCCGAGATAGCATCCGCAAGGCTGCTGTCCTCGACAAGCTTTGCCAGAGCTTGTCGCTGGATAGAGTCAGACAACAGGACGATTTTCGTCTTAGTGAGCAACGTCGAGCTGCTGATCTCACTCATCAATGCCAGAACTTCTTCGGAAGACGCAAGGTTGATCAGTATGTGAGTGAAGATGACCGGATCGTCGCGGCTGATGAGTTGCTTGGCTTCTTGGGCACTCGCAAGTGAGGTGATCTGATGAGGAACATCTTGCGGCAAGGTCATCTCGATATGTTGTGTGGTGGCCTCACGGCTATATTTCTGGGGGCAGATTACCAGAATCGAAAACATCGGCGGCGGGTGGAACTCGTTGGCAGCTACGGTCTTGCCCGGGTGCTCGGGGGTTGGCGTTTGTCCGGGTGAATTTCGCCCTGATGGCATTTCCAACTTCATCTGAGCCAGATCCTGGCCGCTGGCCCTCGCAGCCTCACTGAATCGGGCTAGGCCGACATTCACGGAAGAGATTGAAGATCTTCCCGTGACACGCGTGCCCGTCGAAGTAACGGATGGGTTCGAACTGCCACTAGAGACAACCGCCGATGAGGATTCCTGCTCGGCATGACTCGGGCTGGCAGCTGAAGAGGAACGGTGCTTTGTGATGGTAAACTGCCTGAACGGTTGGGTGGGGATATCCTCGAGGACTGCGGGAGTATGTGGTAGCTTTGGGCTGGCGGGTACGTCTGGGTGGTCCTCTGCAGTCGGCAAGCTAAATTTGGCCGTGAATGTGAAGGTCGCCCCTTGACCGGGTACAGCTGTGCCGTCCATCTTTCCACCATGCAGTTCCACCAGCTGTCGTGAAATGACGAGGCCGAGGCCGCTGCCGCCATGAGCTCTCGTGCTGCTGCCGTCAATCTGACTGAATGGCTTGAATATGAGCTTCGATTCTTCCTCAGTGAAGCCCCTTCCGGTGTCGATTACAGAAAATTCGAGCATGACCTGTTGTTCATCAAGTCCAGATGCACTAGTCCTGACTTTGCATCGACTGAAAACTTCGCCAGCGTCGGTGAACTTGATTGCGTTGCCGATTACGTTCAGGAGAACTTGTCGGAGTCTCACTCTGTCCCCCTTGACCCACGTCGGCACATCCTCCTCAACAATGTAGTTAAGCTCGAGTCTCCTGGCAATGGCCATGGCCGAGACCAGCTCATTCACGTCTTCGATGAGAGCCCGTGTATGGAACCATTCGTGATTCAGCTTCATCATGCCAGCATCGACCTTTGAAAGATCAAGAATGTCGTTGATGATCATGAGCAGGCTATTTGCGCTGGTTTGAATAGTGTTGGTGTAATCTCGCTGCTCCTCATTCAAGGTGGTGTCCTGAAGGAAGCTGACCATGCCCGAGATACCAATCAGTGGTGTTCGGATTTCGTGCGACATGTTGCTCAAAAAGCGACTCTTTGACTCCATGGCCTCCTTCAGCTTGGCCTCGAGCAACTTGTGGTCATTTATATCGGTGGCCGACCCAAAGTAGGAATTGACGTTGTTTCCCATGTTGTCAATCTCGACACAGCGCACCAGGTGCCATCGATATTCGCCGTTCTTTGTACGAAGCCGGATTTCGGTGGAGTACGATAGCCTGCCGTTGCTGTCGGTTCCGACCTTGACGACACCGTCCCTGGCCAACTCGGTCAGATTCGCAGAGGGAAGTTCGTAAACGGAGTCGCTACTCGAGCTGTTTTGTCGAGAGAGCGGATAGTGCACGCCTCTTATATTGCTCTCGACATGGGTTGTACTCTTGGGTTTCGGATGGTCAGATGGCTTCTTGGCTTTTGTCGCTTCTCCTTGACTTTTCTTGCCCATGCTGGCACGACCAAGGGGCGTCGTTGCAGGATTCTGGCCTGAAGGTATGCGACATTTGGCCAAATCATCCGGGTGCACGTAGTCCATGAACCCCAGGCCCAGAGCGTCGCCCTCGCTCTGCCCAGTGTAAGCGAGCCACTGCTCATTGGCAAATGTTATTCCCTCGTCCTCGGTGGCCGTGAAAATGATCTGTGGGATCAGGTTCGCGAGGAATCTGTATTTCGCTTCTGAGGCCTCGACTTCCTGTTGCCGAACAACTTTAAGCTCCGCCATGGTCTGTTCATGAATGTCCGTGTAAGAACCCAAGTGATACACAATTTCGTTACGCTTGTTTTTGCACGCAACAACTCTTGCTGAGAAGCATCGAAAGGCCCCATCGAAACGGCGAATCCGCACATTCATCTGGAAGTCTGTGCTTGTCTTTACTGCACGTCCCCACGCTTTGAGATAGGTCTCGCGATCTTCCGGATGAAAACTTGCGTGGGGATCTGCATGGAGTTCCGCCAGAGACTGACCGCGGTAGGCAAGATAGCGACTATTCACCCAGACAATCTCGCCAGTCCTTGGTAGAGTCACAAAGAGCTGCGCTGGGATCGAGTCGAGAATGAGATCTTTTAGCTTGTCCGTAGGTAAAGCCATCTCGGATGTGTTCGTGGGCATGGTGTCGGCCCGAGATGGAGTACCCCTCATTGGAATGGTCGAGCCAGGTGGTAACGATTGGAAGGTCGTTGCGAAGTCTCCCCCATAAGAATGGAGCTTGACGTGGCGGTGAGGGGTTTGAGCTGACGCCCTGCTCCCCTTGAGCTCGGATGGCTTGTCTTCTTTGCCTTCTGTTGATACTTCCTTACTCGCCGCTCGCTTTGTGGATGCTGATGGGGCAGGGTCTTCTGGTGCCTTCCCTGTAGTTTCTACAGGCGTGTCCTCTTCGTTGACATCGGGGCTCAAGCGACCAGACTCCAGCGCCATTCCACCGGTCAGTCGAACAGAAGAGCGCTTCTCCGATGTTGTGCTGCTTCTGGAATTGCGCCTGACCCGCTGTTGAATAGCAGAGGAGTACTCGGACTTGCTATTCGTTTTGGACTTTGTTGTGAAGTAACTGTCACCCCCCGCAGGAGCGGGGCTTGAGACCGGAGGTCTCTTGTCCATCATCGTCCCGAAACCTGTGGACTCCCAACCTGGTGTGCCTCCGGGAGTGCCCGTCACACTTCGTGATTGTGTAGAATACTCACTTGGACTTGTCATACTTCCAGCCAGCGAGTTGTCTGCAGCCTCCTCGGGGGCTGCGTAATTGATAATTGCTGGATCTGTGATCGGCCGGCCTTCAGGATCCACAGCGCCAAATCCGGCAACCCGTGGTCTCCGATGATGCATTCTGCTGACCTCGGCTTCCAGATTGCTGTAATGGCGGCACAGCGCAAATGATGTCGCGAGATGAGGTGACAGATGCTCAAGCGAGTACCGAAGATTGGACGGATAGGGGATAGTAGAGCTGAGTATAGACAGTATGGCCACGGGGGTCTGTTTTTCTTTCCGAAACGCGTCCGGATCGACATGTTTTTCAGCTTCCGGGCCGCTCTCCTTTCCGCGGCGCGATGACTTCTGTTCCATGAGGGTAGTGTCCAATTTGAACCCGTTGGACGGCTTCGAGAGTAGTGGGTGTTTCAGGGGAATGTGCAGAACGGTCCAGGCATTGTCTACTCCGATGGCTTCTTGCGGCCCTATTGCAGCATAGTCCGGAGTCGTCTGAGTGGGATCGAAAGATGATTCGTCGACAATGGCCTCAGTAAAGAAAGGGTTGTCTTTCGGCTCGGCTCGGATTGCAGGCGAGGGTGCTGGCGATTGTGACCAGGGAGAAGGGGGTGCCTGCTCGTACTCCTCATATTTCGGAGTCGGTGGTCGTCTGGGCTCTCCTTCAGAAATCATCTTATCAATATTTTGCGTAGCTCTCCGTTCATGAGGGTGGGTCCTCATCGGATGAGCCGAGCTTAGGATGTTAGACAACTTTGTAGAAGAGTCGTGCCGCATCCATCTGCCTTTCTTCTTGATGTCTTCCGGCGAGTGAGCGCGGCCAGGCACCTTGCTGTCTGCAGGTTTGACCTGGGCAACATCCTCAAGGTACGGATAGCTTCGCGTCAATGCAATCACGCGGCCTCGTTCCAGCACTTTCGCCACGCCATGATGGTCGATCAGCGGGTCGGCCTCGTAGTCTAGAGCTTGCAGCAGTTCAAAGACTCTCCCCTGGTTCTCCTTCTCTGGCGCCGGCGCATCCCATCCACCAGCGAACTCGGGCACTTCTGCATCGTGTTCCTCCAAGGCTTGTTGATTCAATCCCACGTGTGGTGTTGGCGTCTCGGGATAAGTGCTCTTGCTTCGAGCCAACACGCCCGGTCTCTTGAAGAAGGGCCGCGGCTTAGCTGATGATATATCCCTCTGTTTCTCCTCTTCAAACGCCGTGAAGGAGTGACGAGTGTGTATTTGTGGGCGTGAAGGAGTTTGCAGCCGAAGAGTATCATCGCCGGCTGGGGAAAGTACTTCCGACACGTCACCCAAGCTACTAGGCACAAGACTACTGCCCCTGGCCATGTACTCCATGCTTAAGCTATCTTCTGGCCGTGCGTTGTAGGTTGCTTTCTGACCCCATGGAACATTTTCCAGGTCAGTTGAGTCAGCGGGTACAGACAATGTCAGCCTTTCAGCTTTGAAGCAAACGGTCATGATATAGACAACTGTCTTCCACCAGGCCTCCATCCCAGGTTCGGAAGACAGCATCAACGACAAGTCGTAAAGATTCGGAGTTGGGAAGTCCGGATCGTCCCCTGGCGGGACTGCACCTGTAGGATGGAACGTTACGGTGGATGCAGGTGTCGAAGGATTGGACAGAATCTTATCCTGTGGTCGAGAGGTACCTTGATTGGGCGTACCTCCAGCGGACATGGAAGGCAAGTCATACGCGTTTCCAGTTGGTGATAGTGTCGTGAAAGGCCTATGCAAAGAAGAAGGGATGTATCCAGACATGCTAGCCATTCGAGGAAAGGGGTACGATGGTGTTTTGGCGACGAAGCCGGGAGTGACACCACCCCTGATGGTATGGTTAGATTCTGGCGAGGCATTAGTTGACGCGGTAGACGGCCCAGACGACACCACCGGGCTGGGCGTGTCTGTCGCAGACGCAGCGGCGTCCTCGAGGATAGGCGAGACTCTGTTTGGCTGTTGGGCCTGAGCTTGGCCGGGTTTTGTGCCGAGTCCTTGCCGTTGAATCTCTCTCGTCAGCTTCTCGCGATACTGGCTGAGCTGACTGGCAGAGTCCTTGGAGGACCTGGGGGGGTTGGGCTCCGGCTGGCTGGCTCCATCATCACCACTGCTGCGTGCAGTGTCGAGCGTGCTGCTCGACTGGTCCCGCGCTAGGGATGCAAGGCCTCCGGCTGACTTCGCACTGGCACCAGCGGAGCTTGGAACGCTTCTACTGACGGCCAGAATTCTTGGGTCTTGCAGAGGCTGCTTGCCCTCTCCTGCGGCTTTGGGGCGATCTGACATCACGGCTCGCTCATTTCCTTGCGACGTCGGCGACGCATCTGAGTGTCCAGGCTGGTCCCCCTGCGGCTCGGGTGAGGGTGCCGGCGGAGCTTTGGGAGAGCGGCGCGTATCGAACAGGTCGTCCTGATCCTCAGCGCTTTGAATCGACCTTGGCATGCCTCATAGGTGCAGTTCCATGGGGAGGGCGTCGGGTACGGTCTGAAGTACTAGGCGTGGCAGTCTGGTCGTTGCAATTGGATGGTCGTGATCGCTTCACAGCATGTACGTAGAGCTCGTTGGGACGAGGCGGTTTTTTGGGGGGAGGGCGCACACAGCGGATTTGCACCTGGCAAAACTGGGCAACACGGGGCCGCGAGAATGGGCAGGAGGGAGTAGAAGTCGAAAACGGGTTTAAAGGCAAGCAAGGACAAGGACGAGACGAGACGAGGCTAGGCGAGACGAAGACGAGTGCAGGGCGCGGCGTGGAGGGGCGAGGACAAGTCAAGGCCAGAGGCAGAGGCAGACTCAGAGGCAGCTGTCGAAGGCCGCAAAAAGTGGAATTTTGAGTATGACTTTGTCGGATTCCCAGGAGACAGGCTTGGTACGAACGAAGATCGAACGAAGTAGGTAGACCGGGCCTGCGCAATACTGCAATTGCAGCTAGGAGGCGGGAGGCAGGAGGCAGGTCCAGGGTCGACCTTACTGCCCAGGTGGAGGGCAGCAGCCAGCGCAGGTGGTTTTGGGTGTGGTCGGTATGACGTAGGTGTGCGGCTGCTGTTAAAAATAAGAAGGAAAGGGCAGCACGGGCAACCGCCACTTGAACCCGAGACCAGAGTCCACAGTAAAAAAAAAAAAGTGCTTACTGCACATGTGCTCTTGCATGGGGAGGGGCGACTCTGGGCGTGCGACAGGACTGGAGGGGACTGGAGTGGAATGGAGTGGACTGGCTGCCGGCTAGCAGGACGTCTCTGCACTGTAGTCTAATTCTGTGGTCCAGGCCGCTGAGGATATCACGGCGCTACCTGTTCTCATCAAAACCTGGTCTGGGCGGGATTGCCCCTTTCAAAAATTGGAATAACGATCCCCAAACCAACCACCGTAACAGCGTTGGCAGACTAGTCTACAGTAGGCCGCCAAGTGCTGCTGGTGCTGGTGCGCTGGTGCTGGTGCTGGGAGGTTTTTCACGGCTGTGGGTCCCTGCCGTCCATCCAGGTTTCTGACGCTTCCTCTCCCTGCTTTGCCTACTACTAGGCACAGTAGCGACCTTCTTAGGGTTCTCACGGCACCGGACAGGGAGGGTACCGGCACAGGTACTCGCCTCAAACACAGATGTTCCTTCCATTCCTTCACCCAGAGATTCCGGAGTTTATGTGTGGACTCGTGCCGTCTCGACTGAGCTTCTGCCTCCGAGCTTGCAGACAGCCTGGAAACAGTGGGTGCCAGTCCGCAGGAGGATCTTCAATTCTGACCCCCGAGAAACATGGGGAACCTGACTACTATGCAGAACTCTGCTTTTCGGTATGCCAACCCCCATCGAAATCACTGTGTCACCGTCAGCCATCATCAACTCGTCACCGTCGCCCACACATGACCAGAGAACGCCGCGACGAAACTATTCACTGGCCAAGTTGCCCCAAATCACCTTCACGGTTGAGATCGAAGGCACTAGCCATATTTACTTCTCCATCACGCGAAGCCCATGGTCAAGGCCAAGGGGGACACACGTGGGATCAACAAAGTTGGTTCTATCCACGGCTATCCCAAGATGATGGCTACCATCTCCTCGCGACCCCAGGCAATCTGCACGCGTGAGGCGTGCCAAAAGGTACCATGCAGGCCGTCTCCCAGGCGCATTGAGCCTCGGGACGACCCTGACTCGTTGTCCCATCGAGATCAGGCTGGGGGGGGGGAGGTCTAGGCAAACAACCAACAACACAACACGCACGACTTGACGATGGCAATGCCACACAGAGATTGGGATGGTAGGCTTTCGGTCTGTTCGTTGAACGTTTCGCCGGCAAACCATGTTGCTGCTCGCCGCTGTCGATCCCAGGTCAGGTCGCGAGGTGGCGGGTGCACGGGGAAGGACAGGAGGCAAGCAGCAGGCAAGCAGCAAGCAGCGACGTTGAGAAAGGGAGCCAAGGGGGGGGGGTGGGTGGGTTGTTGTCGCCGGTGCTGTGGGACCGCGGCCGTAGTTGCACAACGGTCGTCGACGCGAAAGTGTACGTACTGCTGTTGCTGGACCGGACCATGTAAAAAGGGGTCCCTGGCGGCAGTCCCTGCCGAATATGGAGAGCAGAAGCTTCAGGGATGACGTAGCGTCAACGTCACTGAGATACACCCAGCGGCCCAGTATTGGTGGGAGCGTCTGGACGCACCAGAAGGAGCAAGATGACATGTAGCACGCGCTCAATTCCGAGTATACCTCACCCTGTCTAAGCGCCTGCGTACACATGCCCCCAGGTTGGAGGGTGGAGGTACCTGGGTGGGAATATCCCTGCAGACAGTACGCAGTACCTGCCGGATGAGAAATGCCAGGTGGGCCCGAGTCAGCTCCAGCAGCTTCCGAGCAGGCCTCGGTAGGAAGAGCCGCTCAAACAACAGGATCCAATACCTCATCACCCAACTGCAACCACTGTCACCACTGTGCTGCAGACGCGAGGAAAAGGCAGTGATGGTATTTTGCATGAAACGCCTTGCCCTGTCTAACGTCCCTTCACTGGCCAGCGCTCGCCAATCCCAGGTTGGCCGGGAATCCTCTCGTCGGCGGGCAGCCATGTTCTGTGACAGCCTTGTTTCTCCACGACCGTCCGCGAAAGCTCGAGCAGTCTTCCCGAGAGACCGATCCTCCCGAGCCCCACTACGACACAGTTTCCTGTTTGCGCAAATGAACGTGGTCTGACGTCTCGGCCTCTGCAACCCTCTGCCTCACGCACTACACCATTCCGATCGGCCAACTTCTGCCCTCATCAGGGTCTTCAGACAGATGCCATTCCTCACGGAACCGCTGCGGCTCCATGAAAACCCTGCCCAGAAGCACTTGGCCGTCTTGTAATCCTCGTCCCACGCAAGAGTGCGAGTGCAGTCATCCGCAGTGTTGCAGCAAGGAGGTAGGCAGGAGGTAAGCAGGATGCCCAGGGTGGGGACATGAGGTTCTCAGGGTCACCGTCAGCGAAACACCGTCGTGATCCCACGCGATCTGGAGGGGCACATTTCCGATATCCAAAAATCATATCGGAGATGAACCCCTAGATTTTGCCCTCCCCCGGCCCCGACCTGCCGTGGGCTGTGCCGATTCTGTTCGAGGGGCCCGGTCACACAAATCGGAGACAGGCCTCTCTTTCTGCTACCATGACCGGGACACAGCAGGGTAAGGTATAGACAGGGCCTTGCCAGGGAAACGAGCTTCACCGCGGCTTGCACCCTCCCCCTCCCCAACTTACCAGGGTGGAGAGCACTCGCCGTGTCTAGTATAAGTCGAGTTTGACACAATGTCGACAAACTCGCTTCAAGAGTAAGACCATCTGTGGTCCCAAAGTGGAAGGTATGAGTATCATTATCGTCTTCGACTTCATCCTTGTCACCGACGACGTTGCCGCGAACACTGGAGCAATCGGCCCTCTTCACGTCGCATTCACTGCGACCCGGAGGGGTAGTGGCTCGTTGGGAACTCGGCTACAACCTTCGCTTGTCAGGTTTTCAGTTTGGTTTTTCGGTTCTTTGTTTTCTTGTCGTTCCTTTCTGGTGTGCAATATACGCCTGTCAATAATTTGTGAAACAGCCTGGGCAATGAATGACCCAGCCCCCCTTACGTACCTAGGTAGTGACATGTAATCACCGCTCGAGGGAAGCTCACTCAAGGTTAAACGTGCTGACTCTCCACTGCCCACCGTACAATGTGGTTGCATTCGCATAAAACGTCTAATGAGCCTCGCATGTATCTCGAAGACGCAATCAGGCCTCTCTACACCATCTGGTCGTTCGGCGCATCCTTGTTCGGCCCTCGTCCACGTTCCCCCACAGGCAGTTACTCGGCTGTCGAACATCGCAGGAGTGCGCCGGGGAATGTTTCACGTCTGAGGCAGTGGTTCCTGGCGTCGTCTGCAGAGTCTCTATGCTGTGGCCCGGCATTGCTACCAAGATACATCTGTCCAACAATAACTGGGAGGGCCAGCAAACTTTTGCCGAACGATCCGTCGGGAGTCTAGCGGACAAACCCTTGACAGGTAATCAGGAAATTCGGGGTCCAAAAGGGGGGTGAGGTAGCAGACGAAACCTGGCAGAAAGAAAGCGTCCTGTGTAGAAGCTGTTGGAATCCTTCCAACAGAGCGAAATACGGCGTCGACTGAACAAGGTTTCCGCTGCCTGGAATGGCAAACACTTGCTGACCAGGACACACAGATGTGTGGCGCTCGGACGGGGTAAGGTTGGCGAAGAGTGGACGGCATTTGGTGATGATCATCATCACTGGAGACATCAGGACGAGGTAACAAAGTTATTTACCTCAAGGCCGAAGACAGCCTTGCTTTCGGTCTAAGACTAGCAAGTAACAATTCCAGAACAAGACGTTCCGCCAGCTTGGAAATCTACACATCGTGTTTAGGCAACTGACAATCTGGTTCTGGGAGTTCACAATGACCTCCTCATAGCTGACCAGTGGGACGGAAATGAACCCTTCGACAGGGCATAAATTTCACATTGAATTCCTCGCGACATGAATCAGATGATAATGATGCGAGCTTTTGAACAGTCTGTAAGCTCCTGACAGAGAGGTGACTATGACTTTGTGCCATGGCCCACGTTCCACCAGCCACAGCGAAACGTACTGGCTTGTTTTATACAAAATCTGCTTATGACCAGGTCGCACTCTGATCAACTGACCGATGTGCTGCCGCGAAGACGTGGCAGTTGACGTGCAAAGCACGTTGGATTGGTATTGAGGCTCGAAACAGAACGATCTCACGATCTCGTTGCAAAATCAGGGAGTCAGTGTCTAGGGTGCGCTGGTTACCAGGCGGTATGTAATTCACGACGCCGAAGCACCTTGCGAAGAAACTCCTGGCCTGGGCAGACAATACATG
This sequence comes from Diaporthe ilicicola, assembly GCA_023242295.1. Lineage (NCBI taxonomy): Eukaryota > Fungi > Ascomycota > Sordariomycetes > Diaporthales > Diaporthaceae > Diaporthe > Diaporthe ilicicola. Next base: position 155,921 of record JALPVH010000036.1, on the reverse strand, counting down.
AGCGCCATGATGAACCTTGGTATGGCTGGGATGTAGATTTGTAATGTCTGACATGAGACAGGAGCCTTCCTGCTGTGGATGTCCGGCCACGGGGTTGCTCGCGCAAACAATAGCTTGGCCCACGCCTGTGTCATATGCGATCTGTGCTAAGGCATCCCTCCGCATTCAACGGTGTTCTTTCTGCACGAGATCCGTCTGTGTGTCCGTTCGAGGCCGGGGGTCCTCGTTTCCCTCGTTCCCTCGCCCCCTTGGCTCTCAAGTACCAACTTGTGTACGCAAATTTAAACACAGACGACTATGCGACCAGGCAGTCAAGGAACATTCGACAGCAGTGAGGACACGACGAACCATTTCTAATATCGAGATGGGGACTAGCAGGTCAGAAAATTCACGTGTCAAAATATTCGCCTTTTCCCCATGAGACCACCCTTTCGTAGGACAAGGCCTCTTTCGCCATGCTGCAGAAGAACACACAGTCTCCAGATGTCGGATCCGCCTCGCCATACTGAGTCGCGGTGTTTCCTTTTAAACATTCATGTCAAAACATCATCACACACATACGATTCTCGGGCTGCTTGACCCTATGGTTGAATCTTTGTTGAGAGTGATGGCCGGCAGCGAGAAGTATCAAGTGAAGACTCGGCAACGTGTTCCGAATATCCACAACAATGCTCAACTTTCACCCAGTCCATCTTTAAGTCGAAACAGGCAAGCCGTGGAGAATAGAAATGGTTCCGAGTGATCAAACTTTCCTGATTAACAGTATACTTAAGTAACTTTGTACTTGTCTGGCTGCCAAATCCAATGAAGGAACTAGACCACCAAATATTCTAGCAGCCTGAAACCCCGAAGCGTGATGACATCGTGAAAAGCCCCATGTATGTGCGAAACCTCACAGTGCAAGACCCATGATCGTATTTTAAGTAGAGATGCGCGACGCACAAAGTCCTCCAAACCCATAACACCAGAAGGCTTGACAAAAATGATCGACGTCCTCAGTCCTCAGTCCGCAAAACAGCCCCGAGGCTCCTGCACTTACAGCACCATCCATTACCTCCATCAATGACGACCGATGTTGAGTCCGAGCTTCCTCGGGTGAAGCCTGGGGTAGACTCCAACGACAATGAGCGCAATAGCGACAATGACCGCCCACAATCTTATCTTGAGCACATTGACATTGAAATCCGTCCACACGGCGCTGATGACCGTGGCTAGTATCAGCAGGAACAGGAGGTACCCACTCATGCGATGATACTTCCACAACGCCTTCGCGTTGTCGATGCCGCCAAACACGCCCGGCACTCCCCACATCAGGAACCCGAAGACGTACTGCACGAGCAACACCACGCTGGTAAGGACGCCTAGGTAGCCGTGCACGGAGTGGAAGTGGCTGTCGGGGCCTTGCTTGACTACATGCTTGTTAGCAACTTGTTTACAATACGTTGTATTAAGAAAGAGATAGGGTCTTGAAGGTCATCGCGTTATTGTCTTTCAAGCCTCTCTTGCGACACACAATCACCCCCAATACTGTCCCAGGACAAGAACAGTGTCCCTTCCGAGACGGCTTACTTTTGTTTGCCTCGATTATCAACACACCGGCCGCGAAAATAAGGAAGGACAGGAGGTTGAGCGAGGCGTGGGCGCGGGCACCAATGATCTTCTCGCCGGCCGTCCATGTAGGTTGGAGGATGAGGATGGCCTCTGCCAGCACGAGCACGCCGGCGCTCTGGAGGAGCGGGTGCGGGCTGAAGAGCGGGATGAAGGGCGGGTGCTCAAAGACGGAGGACCAGACGAGGGCGACGAGCAGGACAGCGCCGCCTTGGGCCAGCCAGCCGGTTCCTAGAGTTTGGAGGTTTGTCAGTCAGCAACCGTCAGGTACAGTGGACAAGGCGAGTGGGGAGTTCCGGGGCGTGCGCACCTCTGTAGAGGTTGTGGAATATTGATTCTTCTGGTCTCTGCAGGACATCGCCCGGCTCGCCGAGCAGAGGTTCGGATTCTCGTGCTTCGTGATTGCTCTCCGGAGGGTGCTCCGGTATGCCGGTTGCTGAAGCCATCTTGGAGTGGTTCGTCTACGTGGGCGGGGGGGGGGGGGTGGGAAGCTGTCTCTACAGTCCTTGGTTGCGAGTTGATTATTGCGTTTAGAGAGATGGAGGTCGTCGAGAAACCTCGAGGTGGAGAGAGAGGGAGAGGGAGAGGGAGCGAGAGAGCGAGCCAGTGATACAGGCTGACGCTGACGCGGACGCAGATACTTGACGTTGGAGATTGGTTACCTAGGAAGGTAGTACGGGGACGAGGCCTGGGGGGTTGATCCTGGACTACGGGCCTTGCGGCTTAAGTACCTAAACATCAAGAGCAGCCACGCAAAGCTACGTGCCGTGCGAGTGGACTCCAAGCGCGCACCTGATGGGTTTTGAAAGCGCCCGGCTAGCCTGGCCGTGCAATCCGTGGTGCATAAGCTCGCTGCCTTTGCCCCAAGTAGGCAAAAGAGTAACAACAATGCGTTGCGGACAAGGCAACAATTCTGTTGATGCCATACAAGTCGATGATGAGAGCACTCTATGGGCATGTGCCCATTGGCCTATGAGAGGTGCCGCATTACAGGCCCCCCACACCCCTTCAGCCTGGACGCACTGGACGCATTGCATGGGGCCACTGGGGAGCGGGGCAGATCCAGGTTAGCAGCAGCCTCGGGAGCCCTAGAGCTTCGGATTATCGAGATAATAACCATGGCCGACCCGCCAAACGCGGCCATATTTCGTAAACGGGTCACCTGGCCTCGGCTCGGGATCGAGACACTGACCTGTGGCGAACGGGGCTGCTTGCAACAGCAATTGAACCCGAGGGTGCACGGAGAACTGCACGAGAGTTTGGCTGGTCCTCGTTGGAGCAATCAAGCAAACAAAGAAGTGGGAGGAGACAAACAATGTCTGCATGTCCGACCGAGGCACGAGGCTCTCAAGACCCGGGCTCCACACAAGCGGTGTCGGCCGCTGCCGATTCAGTCCGGGCCGGGGCCGGAGCCCATTACTCGATAGCCTATTGTCATTAGACGCCGCCTATCACTTGGTACCGTCAGCTCAGATACAATCACAACAACACATCCCAAGCCCCCGTACCCTTCCGTCGATGACCATATTCTCCCTTGCCTCTCGGACCATTACTCAACTCCGCTAGAATACTTCAACTCAATTTTCCCAAGGCAGACATGGCAGATGAAATCCAGTATAAGCTCGACAACGTCGAGGCCACATCTGTGGCTTCGGGCGACATCGACCAGACATTCCGCTCCTCCAGCATAGGTACGAGAGCAGGCGCTTAGAGGCCAAGCAACTACAAGGCGAGGCTGTAATTCCGTGTTGATGACCTCAGAACCACGACGGAACAGAAGAAGGCTGACCAGGAAGCAGATCTCATCTCGGCCGCCCTCGGCGGAAAGGTCCTCGGCTTCTCGGACGAGTGGTTCGCAGAGGCCACGAACCTCATCACGCCCACGCCACCCATCAGCCAGCCGGGCAAGATGGTGTACACGGGCGCCTGGTACGACGGCTGGGAGACGCGCCGGCACAACACGGAGCCCTTCGACTGGGCCGTCATCCGGCTGGGCGTCGCCTCGGGCACCGTCGATGGCGTCGAGGTCGACACCGCCTTCTTCTCCGGCAACCACGCGCCCTTCATCTCGGTCGAGGGATGCTTTAGCCTTGACGACGCCGAGGTCCTCTCGTGGAGGGGCACGCGCGGCGGCTGGGAGCCCATCCTCGGCGTGCAGGAGTGCGGGCCCTCGCAGCGCTTCGCCTGGAAGCTAGGCCAGCCCACCGCGAAGCGCTACACGCACGTCCGTCTCAACATGTACCCGGACGGCGGCATAGCCCGCTTCCGCCTCTTTGGCCACGCCGTCCCCGTCTTCCCCGACGACAAGGACGCCATCCTCGACCTCGCCGCCGCCCAGAACGGGGGCGTCGCCGTGTCGTGCAGCGACCAGCACTTTGGCACAAAGGACAACCTCATCCTGCCCGGCCGCGGCAAGGACATGGGCGACGGCTGGGAGACGAAGCGCTCCCGCGGAAAGGACCACGTCGACTGGGCTATCATTCGCCTCGGCGCTCCCGCGCTCATCCAGCGCCTTGTCGTCGACACAGCTTACTTCAGGGGTAACTTCCCTCAGAAGGTCAAGGTGGATGCGATTGAGTGGAAGGACGGCGGGGAGCCCTCAGCGGTGGCCGAGGCATGGCAGGAGGTTGTGGAGCCTAGCAAGACCGGGCCCGATCAGGAGCACGAGTATTCCTCCAAGATTCAGGACAAGCCCTTCACACATGTCAAGTTGACTATGATACCCGATGGAGGTGTAAAGAGGATTCGCGTGTTCGCTAAGCGTGCTATTTAGTGGTATGAGACGGCTTCATATAGCTAAAACTCTCGAGACAGCTTTCAACCGATCACCAAAGCTCACTGTTTGCATTCAAACGAGCAATTGGCAACCCCCAACCCCCTAAACTGGCTATACCGTGAAATCCTGGAGCTTTCGACCCGTGTAGTGGGAGTACTCCGAGGCAGTGAGATCGTACTCGCTTGACTGGACCAAGATATCTGGTCTGTACCTGTGGAGCGAAGCCTGATGGAACTACTTCCCAGCCTGATCTATTGCGGTCAACGCTCGAGGTTCCCTGAGCCAGCAGTGACTTCGCCTGACGAATCGAAAAGAAATTACCACTTCTGTTGAGGATCTACGCATGCTTTTCAAGTACTTGACGTGCTTTCCGACGTAATGATACTCTGCGGTCTCCTTTCCACTTCGAGTGAGGGACTTCAGATGCGCACCGGCGCTCGTCCCTGGACTTACGCAAAGAGCCACTTGACGAGATTGGGGCAGAGCACACCCATGCCCAGAAGAGCTATTCAAAGCTCACATCCGAGGAAGGGAGAGCCGAGTTGCAATGGCTTGTAATGGAGACGGGCGGGACAGGACTCCGCAACGTTGAATGACAGGACACGATGGCAGCTGAGAACTTGAGCATGGTCCTTTTTTGGGGGCATTTCACAAAGAGACCCGGCAGCGTGAAAAGCATGAGAAAACCATTGGGGGCCTTTTCTGGAAAGATTGGAAGCAATAATGCGTCTTGGCCAAAGGTCATCGATGCGGGCCTCGTTTCAAGTTCAGTCATCCATCCGATATCGTCATTCACTCTCACACGGACAACAAGCAAAGAAGTGGTGAAGGCGGCATCACTGCCACTAGTATATTGATGGGTGGGTCATAGTTCCAAAAAGAAATCCCAAAAACAAAATCCCGGGTGACGCCCGGGCGACGCCCGGGCGAGTTTTTGAGACATGGCACACGCCTGCGGGCGAGCTACATGCTGCATTTGGGCCACGCGGGCCACGCGGGCCACGCGGGCCACGGGGCAGAGACCGTACAGGGAGGGTTGACAGAGCGTCAGGACAGACGGCCGAGAACCACCCGTTCTCCTTGGCCAACTGATCCAATGAATTTCGCCTGCGTTGGCGTGCAAGACGAGGAGACCGGGGACGTGCAACGAGCTTCCACCGACTTGTTGGGACCAGACACATTGAGGCTGAAGCTTCCGCGTCTGTGTGACCACATTCTTTTCGAAGGTTCGAACTTCTTTGGGATGTCGGGGTAAGCTTAATGGCTGAACTTAACATCCGCTACCGCGAATGAAATTCGGCAGGAATTGGACAGAGGTTAAACTCTCTCTTTCTGTGCAATGTAATACCCGGAGAAGAACACGACAAATGCTTCTCGTCGCCTTTGACAGCAACCTAGGAGGTCAAGACGAGTTACTGGACGTCATTTGGCCCAACATCAACGAGCAGAAGGACCCCAATCAGTGGGGATGTCTCTCCAGGGGAAGCAGCCAGACACCCCAACCTAAGGCCTATCATGCTGTGGTACCCAAGAAGCTCGATTTGGGTTCCCCAGCGGGTTCACCCCCGAGAATGATTGCAGAACCCTGCCGTCAAGACCTGTGAGGTGTCAACCATAAGGCTCGCTTCTCGTCGCCGTGTAACTGTGGCACGGGCTTAGCAGATGAAACCGGGGTCAACGAGGTTCCTAGTGCTTCCTGCAGAGTCTCAATCTACGTGCAGAGTGTGGTCACACATCAGCCACTGGATCAACAATGAGCCAACACGCTCATTACAGCCACTGAGAGGTGCAGGCCCTGCATGCCCGACTGCATGACCTCTGCACGTAAGCCGGAACTTTGGTATACTTACAGGACGTCCGGCCGAGCTTCGCACAAGCGTCATCCACAACATGCATGCCCGTCAATGGAGCGCCGAGCCTATAAACAACCACAACAAAGTCACAGTCAGAGCCGTTTCCCAGTGTGTCCATCCGGGCGCAGGGAACCTGGTCCAGGACAAATAGGCCCGCGTCTTGAAGGCGATATGGTCTGACCAGGCCAAACTCATGGATTTCATTGCGAGCGATATTACTGTGGCTTGCAAGCCGCCACATATCTGCTGGTTTTCGCTCGTGTACAGCAGACGTATTCGCCCGCAGTGCTCGCGCGCCCGAGGCAAGACGAGAGTATGAATATGGATGCCCGGAAGTCCGGCCGATTTGCCCCACGATATGGGAGACTGATGGTAATGAGGTTTGAAAGCGGGCGCTGTGCCATCACTCGTAAACTTGGTGCCAGGGGAGGCAATCGGTGATGAGCGCCAAAGCCATGCTCATCCACATGCCGTCAAGTCGTACTCGACGGATCCGCCAAGTCGCTTGCGGCAGGATGAGGCGCGTTGATCAACGGTTCGGGGCGCTTAGCCTGAAAGAAAGATTATTCTGACAAGTGACATCCAGGGCCGACTAGCCTGAGAGATGAGCTGGGGCGACCGTGGAAGCCAGAACGTGGATACACAAAGCAGCTTTATTATTAGTCGGGGACCCATCCTTGATTGCTTTTCCCCAACGAGTCACTGGCTGCTCCCGGGCTGACCGGCTCCGGTGGGTTTGATGAGCGACGACGTCTGAAATTGGAAGCGCCGCCCAAATTAGCGCAGCTGTGGCAGCTGTGGCAGCTTCTGGCCTCTTGGATCGGGTATGCCCAGGAACTCTGGTGTGTTTCAGCGGAAATTGAACAAGTCCAGCTTCAGGTGCAAGGAGTCGTGTGTGAGAGCGGTCGCCAGCTCATCTCGAAGCCTGTGACACCACGGCAAAAGCCGTGAGTTTTGATGAGAGGGTCATGGCAGCCGTGATTGAATATCCCCAAGCTTAGTCACCTTGAAGAGCCGAGCCTCCGACTTGTACGACAGCTCCTTTGTTCCTGAACCAGGAAAACAAGCTTTGATTACGCGCAGTAACTCCAGCGTAAAAGCTCCGGCCCAGCACGTCCATGCGTCCGTTCAGCGATGCTATGCAACCGTTGCTAGGGTGTTGTTAATGGGTCACTCAACCTCGGAAATCAAGGCCAGAGGCGGGCAGATGGGTCGGTTGCGGATGACATGCGGTGTGCTGCCGGGGGAAAGAGCATGTTTGCCCACCTGACTCTCTAATAGCAAAGCCGACACCTCGGTTGGCTGTACTAAGGTAGACTACCGGGAGGAGTCAGTATGGGGAGGTGGTCCCCCCGTCAGCTGAGAAGGGGCCGGCTCATTTTGCTTGTTATTAGCAGTGGGATTGGATGCTCGATCTCGAAATAAGGGACGGATGCGTGCACGCCCTGCAGGGTAGCATCGCGAGAAATGGGGTCTTGTTTCAAATATAGTCAGGGAGGGTTAGTCAGCCGTTGACAGGGGTTGCAGGGCCTGTGGTTCGATTCGCAGAGTGCAACAAAGCCACAGTTCAGGCCAAGGCGGGCCCGAAGGGAGGTTCCTGGAGATGGTGGGGAGCCCGAGGAGGGCGGCAGAGCGGCCGCGAGCAAGCCACATCTCGAGGGGCACAGACTCGAGGACTCGACGCTGGGTTGACTCGATTGCAGACCCAGCCAAACCCCAGAGTCCAAATGCGGGCATACAGCCAAGGTAAACCAAGGCAAATGATTGGCGCGGCGCGACGCCAGGGACGGACCGCCCAGACCGGAGTGACGATTGGCTTGTGTGTTCGCGCGTCGGGCCTGACAAGCTGCAACGGGCGACCTGGCCCATGATTGCGTCGTTGCAGCCCGATGTCTCACCGCTAAAGAGCGCGCCGACGGCGTCGACATCATTATCATTATCATTATCATCATCATCCTGATGAATGATGATGGCGGAGCAGGAGCGGTGTTCTGGACGGTCCCGACAGCGGCAGATGGCAAATGAGGAAGCGTGACGTCCTTGGCCTGTGGATCATTGATCGGATCTCGTTGAGCGGACCTGTCAAAAGCCAAGCAAGCAACGTCCGATGTGTATGCGCGCCTGTGGGGTCGTGACTTGCAGGAGTGCGGGCGGCACTGGACACTCATTTCACTGACGCCCACCCGCCCTCGTCGCCCTCGCCCCTCGGCCTTGCAGCTCGCAGCTCGCAGCTCGCAGCTCGCAGGCGCGGCCGCAGCTCGCAGCCACCGTCGCAGCCACCGTCGCAGTCGCAGTCGTCATTCCCCAGCGAGGGCCATGTAGCAAGCAAGACTGTCTGCTTGTAGAAAAAACCAAGAAACTGAGGCGCAGCTGGTGTGACCAGCAGGGCATGGTTGTCTGATACATCCGTTGGCGCTCACCCGCGGTAGCGAGGCTAGCATACTCCGCACGCGGTCCGTATTTGGGCTTGCAAACAAGCCGTAGTCTACAAGGTTTCAGTCGTCAGCCTGATCATCAACGAGCGGACCCACCCCGAGTTACCCACGCTGCGGTTCTGCTGGACCGTGCGGTGTGAGGTTTCCTCAGCCCTAGGCAAGGCGGTCGGTCCTATGGGCACTTTGCACCGAGCGCTGGCACTTTGCACTTTGCACTTTGCACATGCTCTGGCAGGCTGCAGCGCACTCGTGCCGGCTGCTGCTCCTGACGGGAAGCGGCATGGATAGGGACAGGAATGGGGAGATGACCGGAATTGCCCTTATCTCGTCGAGACTCATGCCCGTGGGGTTGGCTTCGACGGGCTGTGTGCAGTAAGTAATTGAACAGCGGGCCCGGCCTGGCTGGCAGGCTGGGCAACCTTGAGAGAGCTAACTTACTGTACCCCGGTACATACTGTACTATAGTGGGTACGTACCCGGATGCTGTGCACTGTAGGACTGAAATGGCAGGAGCTGCTAGAAGGGTCCCCCCTGCCTGTGTAGCACCGCGCTGCTGTGATGCACCTCACAATTATTCCTCCCCGACCCAACAGCTCCTCCTCGATTTAGTCTGACCGCAGCACGGCAGGAGCTTGGACTATTACGCTACTACGGGCTGTAGCATACGTACACAGTCATCCATAGTAGGTAGGTGCCGAAAACCCCGCCGGGCTAGGCGAGGGCGAAGATGAGCTGAGTTCTGGGGCCCGAGCCATCTCTCCTGTCCTGGGCAGTAGTGCAGTCAGTCAGTCACTCACTTGGCGCATGCTGTTGTTGAGGTCTGGTCCTTGTTCCTCGCAGTGTCCTGCCATCGTGTGCGCGTTACCTGCTGAGCCCTGGCGGTGGGCAGGCAGGCAGGCAGGCAGCTTGTACATAACGGCACGCAGCAAATGTAATGAAGTGCCCCCCAAAGACCCAATCTTGCCTGCATCGGCTTTCTGTCATCCACCCAGCCGGCCAGCTGCCAGCTGCCAGCTGCCAGCTGCCATCATCGCCAGCCGCATCCGACTAGCATGAAGTACTTCACGGAGAAAAAGAAAACAGAAAGGGGGGGAAAAAAGAAAAAGAAAAAAAAGGGACGGCGAAGCCCTCGCTTGTACCATGGCCAGGCATGGGACGGCACAAGCACGGCATGAGCACGCCTTGCCATGTACTACTGTACTGCAATATCGCGTTGGCGGCCGTCGTCTCCTGTGGCTGTCGCATGCTGCCGCAGCGACCCTGACTTGACGACTTTCAGCTGGGCCTGGCGCAGAGCTCGCGGTGCTATACTGCATCTGGGAGATGTCGCGGGCTCTCAGCCACACCCACCTCCACATCCACCTCCACAATAGGTGGTGCGCTTTCACCAGGCCTGGCCCTGAGTCCCGACCCGCGTCTGGACGGGCATCGGTTCTGGTTGGGTCTGCTCACCGCGAACCGTTGTTTCAGAATCAGCCCCTTCCTGGCCTAGCCGCACTGCTACGCTGCTACGCTCCCATCTCCCTCTTCCCGCCTGCCCGCACATGCAGTGAGCAGGATGTCGACCTACCTGGCACCTGGTTAGCCGGCCCAGGTTGGGTAGCGCGAGCGGCCAGATCCAGACCTGGACCCAGACCTGGACCTCACCTTGTCGGGCGCGGAGGAAACATTCATCTCGACTTCGGACTGATCGCAAGATCGTCTTGGCCGGATGCCCTCCAGCAGTCCATGAGCTTCAGCCAGGATTGTACGCCTCGGAGGAAAGAAGACGACAATTATGCTCACACCTGCCACACATGGCCGTCCCCTTGGGATTGGCATCAGCCAGCCGTCCAGCCATCCAGCCTTCCAAGCAATACAGCCAGCAAGCCAGCCAGCATGCGCGCCGTCTTCTTCTCTGAGGATCTATGTTCTACGCATACCGCCACTGGCCCTCCTCTTCACATGCAGGAATCATAGCACACAACTGCCATCAACCTGGGTCCACTTCTCATTACCGCGTCTACGTACTGCGCCGCGCCAATTTCTGCCGGGAAGGCATTCCGTGCAGGTGTACACAACAGCCTGCCGGCCATGCGCCAGCAGCAAGCCCTCCCCCTCGCTGCCAGCTCATGCTGGTAGTAATAATAATAATCCTCCTTGAGCCAGATCGAGCACAGTCTCGAGCCGTGCTCCTCACCCACTCCACCCTGGCGGATGTGACTCCACAGAGCTCGCTGCGCTTGGCGGAAAGCCTAAGTCAGGACCCCGCCCACGGGCAAAGCATGCAACGCAACAGCACAGGCTCACTCTGAGGCTGCCAGGATGACATTGGTCTGGGCCAGCCATTCTTGATCCGAGCTTCTCGCAGGCGATCGACATCTTTTTGAGATGATGTCGTCTGGCCCCTTGCTTGTTTCCGATTCGAGAATGTACCTCCAGAGTCACATCCTCCTGGTAGCATATCGCCCAGCATCATCGACTCTGCATCTGCCAACTAAGCTTTGGCTCTCGGGTACGAATCTGATGCCAGGCCCCGCTTCGCAGACAGCATGCGGGCGTGCACTGTGCTGTGTTATACAGTATGTACACCGCACGTAGGAGACGCCAGAGGGACTTGATCTGGCCGCAACAGAAGACAGCACGAATGCACGTGTGGATACTGCCTAGACGCCCTCATGCGAATTCATTCGCCGACGCTGGTCCATTTCGCCGTGCGCTTGTCTAGGGATCTACCCTGCGTCTAGGGAACCCACTCCAGCGTGTGGCCCCTCCCTCCCTCATCTCCCTGCCGGGAATTGGACGAAGGGGGAAGCGATAATGGAAACAGCACCAGAATCAGGAAATGTCTCGCAGGGTACCCCAAGGAAGTCTAGGGAATCTGGACGGTTCCGGGATGGCGAAGCACTGCTTAAGTCCGTCTCGACAGCTAACACAACGCGCATGCGTTCTGGGCCAGGGAGAACCTATCTCACACGGATTGATGTTTCTCTGCGAGCTGTCGGAAGGGAAACCTTAACTCGTTTAGGCAACTCACGCGCCACAGCAGCTGTGACCCTGCTCCTTCTGCTCTGCTCCCGCAGCTCGCACTAAAGGTCCCTCCCCTATCCGTTGCCCGTCGGTCGCCATCTGGCGCAAGCTGCTTGTTGTCTTCGAGCTGGGTGTCAGCACGCGTCTGCTCACAATTCCCCCATCCCCGCCTCCAGCATGGCTGGGGGGTGGACATGTACTCTATGTATCTACATTGGCGTGGCTGTCAGGGCCTGGCAGGGCCTGGCAGGGCACACCGCCCAATCTAGTCAAGACTCGCACGCAAGCCGCATTCTCTTTTACACTTCCTGCGCCATGGCATCGGCCTTGTCACTTGTCGTCTGAGGCCCTTTTGTCACTACTGGGCCATCCAATGTCGCGTGGTCCAGTGCTGTGCTGTGCTGTGCTGTGCTGTGCTGCACTGCGGGTCAAGGCTAAATTCGTCTCATTCTCAAGAACCCTGATACTTCCCAGGTTGATATCGCCCTCCAAGGCTTGATCTTCATCCAACCCTGGCGTCAATCTCTTCTGATACAGACTGTTTCCACAAGAAATAAAAAAAGGTCCCGTCTGCTCCACCGGCTGTGCTCTTCCCCTCCGTTACTTGCCTAAACTGGCCAGGAACGAATCTAAGCCGTCCTTCGTTCATCGGATCCACGTCTAATTTCCTCACCTTACCCTTGGCTAATAGTATCCGCTGCCATTACTGTGTACCTCCCGTTACCTACCCTGTCAGCCCAGTCACTTCGAGACTCATCAAATCTCCTCTTCTGGAGCGAGCAAGGCAGCAGATCTCGACAAGGGTCGGCCCCCCTCCCCCGTCCTCCACACGCGGCTTCACTCCACCTTGCACGGGTCTGGGCCCGTTGGGCTTCTGGGAAAGAAAAAAAATAACAGACGACTGGGTCGACCATTTCCCTTCCTTAGACAGTACTTACTACGCAGTATATCTCACCCGGTTACAATGTCCAAATGAGGCTGGGCTGGTTCATTTCGACGTTTCATCACCACACGCCCCGCCTGCGTCCTTACCATTCTTTACCAGGCTGGCCGCCACTCCCAGCTTCCTTGCAAAAAGGTTAATTCTACTTCCTTCGTCTCCTTCTACCCGTCCACACATCCTCACCTCGCCATTGGCTTCGGACTTTCCATTGCTCTTTTTTTTCTTTCTCTCTCTCTCTCTCCTTTTCAGCCCTCTTTCCTCCTTGTGAGGTTTTCCCTTCCATCATTCCCTTCCCGTACTCGGGCTTTGTCCCTGTCTCGCGTCCACACTGTAACTAGCTCGGCCGCTCGCATGTAGACGACGATGCTCACCATCAAGCAGCCAGTTCATTACGGCTACAGGTCGATCCATGATTTGCCGACGCCGCCCAGCACGTCCCGACCCTCACCTCCATTGATGTACCAGGATTCCTCACACAGAGCAATACCCGCTGTTCCTCGAAGCCATAGTCCGCCGGATCGACTCATGTCTGGCTCTCACCGTGGCTTGCCCCCTCCATCGGCGATGGGACTTGGCCAGCCGTTGCCCTCTGGAGTTGCATCTCATCCTCCACCGTCTCATGGATCTTCACTCGGACAGGGTCCACCACCGCCTCCGCCTCCGCCATCCCAAAGTCAGCAGCAAGGCCTTGGGCAGCATCTGGGTCAGCTCCCCCCGCCGCCACCAGGATGGCAGGGCTCGGAGGACTCCATGCGAGCGTGGCTGCAGGCGAAAGCGGAGGAGGACAAGAGGAAGCAAGAAGAGGAGAGGACCAGCCAGGAACGGCTGCGCCTCGAGCAGCGACGAACCGAGTACGACATTCTGCGAGCGTCGTTACAGGGGGGTGTCCCACCACCTTTGGTGCCCGTGGTTTTTGCTGGCATGGGAGGTGGTAACCTGCCGCCAGCAGCCCTGGAATGGGCCCAGCAGTTCATGTACTCGCAGGCGCAAGGGGGACCACCGCAACATCTTCTGCCTGGCCCAGCTTCGCCCGAGTATCGTCGTGACTCCCAGGCACAGGCCTATGGGCACTACTCGGGCTCTGGTGGCGTTCCGTCGACGCCAGGGTCTGCCCAGGGTGCTCATGGTAGCTTTGTTGGGACGCACCCAAACTCTTCACCACGAGCCCGAGGTTACAGCATGCCAAGCTCTGGCAGCCGTCCTCTTGGAGGGGGCCCCGGTCTCTCCAACCTGAACACGAGCGTGCTTCCAAGCTCAGGTGGCGCATCTGCAGCGCAGACACACCCAGGCGTCGCCTCAGCACAGCAGCAGCAGCAGCAGCAGCAGCAGCAGCAGCAGCAGCAGCAGGAACCGCAGCAGTCCCCGTCAATCTACTTTCATATGTGGCAACCCCCGACGAGCCAAGGCAGCCAGTCCGGCTCCAACCAGCCGGCAACACCCTCCGGTGCGTCCAAACCCAAACATCGGTCTTGACAGGGGAAAGCGAAAGTCGGGGGACTAACGTGGCTTGCAACAAGCAGTAGGGGAATCGCCACGTAAGCGGAAAGCGACAGGGCCACAGCCAGCTGCACCTCCACCGAACACGCAGCAGAGATTCAGATCTCCTCCGTTCTCCCACAGCACGGGCTCGACAATCTCGAATCCTCCGCCAGGGCGCAGAAGGGGCCACTCGCGCCAGAGGAGCGATGTATCGACATACAGAGGACGCGGCCGGGCTGAGACGATCGGATCGACACGTGGCATGTCGCCGATGACCGTCTCAGGGCCTGGGACAGCAAGAGACAGAGGTGGTGGGTCGGCAGAGCCATCTTCACATTCGCAGCCGCAAGCGACGCAAGCGACGCAGACGCGCATCGCCGCGCATTCAGTTTCATCCCTACTTTCTTCAGATGACCAGTTGCCGCAAGCGGCCCGTTATCCGACTGCCCCAGTGGCAGAAACGAGAGGTCAGCAACGCAAAGAGGGCTCACGACAGAACTCCCCGCACTCTTCAGAGGAACGCGCAAAGTCGGAGGCGCAGGATCCACGGCTTCGCGGGAACGAGACAATGACCGAAAATTGATATTCTTGAGGGGAGGGTTGAGGAGGGGCTTGCAACCCCTGGATTTGGATGGGTAACTCAAGCAATAGCAGCAACGCTGCTATCGGGGAGAGGCCCAGTCTGTGGCATATTCCGCTTGAATTTTAAGGAGGCAGAGGTGGATGTGTTCTTTTTGAAAGTCCATCTCAGCTAAGGGACTGGGGCTTCATTTCTCCTGGACCATTTGAGGCTGCCCAACTGACGATCTTCATCGAACCCCTGCCCGCCGGCTGAGCGACACCCTTTTCGGAGAAGCCAACTTTGCAGCTGGCCTATGCGGATTCTCCCTTCGGCCACTCCGTCATTCTTCACAATCCAATTCTTCTGCGCGCCATTTGAGCGTCGCACGCCTAGGGACAGGAGTACTTTTATTCTTTTTGATTCTTCATCTTCGTTCTTGATCCTCCTTCACGCTTCATCCTTCATTCTTCATTCTTAGGGAATTTTCACTTCGGGGCATGAATGGCGGGGCATTTGGATGGTGAACTTTGGTCCAATTGCCGTGCTTTCTTCTCCTTCTCGCTCAGCGACACTTGGGCCAGCGCACATGGCCGGGCATGTTTGGTTTTGTGTACCAACTTCTCTTCTACTTGTACATACAGAATGCGGAGGCATGCATGGGGAAAGCAAGGATGCTACGAAAGAATTGCACACGGAGGCAAAATGGAAACGAAAAGAACGAAAAAGACGGGAAACAGAGGCGCAGGCGAGGAAGGGGGCTGGAAAGAACGTCGTCTCGATGACTCGAGCGTCCGGCTATCGTGGACTGCGACATCAAGCAAGCTCCCTCCCTTTGCTGAGAAGCTCTTCTTCTGTACTCATGTACCTAAGATACCCCCGGCGTGGAGTGGATTGTGTGTGTCACAAACGAGTGGCCACAACCACGACGAAGCTCAAGCTTTTCTTGCACAATATATATCGTCAACACGCCGGCAAAACCTGGTGTCGTAACCACCCTCCCGAGACAGCATGGGCAGACGCGTAGGAAATTGTGAGACTGTCCTGTCCCCAGGCAGGCAACGCGGTGACATTGGGGTGACCTCTGTGCGAATTCTGCCCGGGTGATGCAGGCTTCCTGAAGCGGCCATGGCTCTTGCAACGAAGCCCGTAATAAGCATCCGGAATCAGCTGATGGATGACAAGATGATGCACCTTGTGGTTGGTGTCCGATTGTGGCCGCCAGCTCATGCTGGCCGTCTGCTGGGCACCAATCACGCCCATTGTCTTGGACGCACAGGCCCCCTTGTACTTTCGCTTTCTTATTCGGCCCCGTCTTCCTCTTCCTGTCCCCGCCACAGCTGTTCCGTGCGCCGAAAGCTTGAAAAGCTCTCATGCACTACGACTACAACCCTTGTTTTTCTTTTCTTTTTTGTTTAAAGTCGCGTCTGCAATTACGCACATGAACAAGTACTCGCGCGGCCCCCCCCCCAAAAAAAACTCAAAAGGAAAAAGAAGAGGAGATCTCCGGCCCCCAATACCTCTCGTCCAATCTTTTCTTCAATCCTAAGTCAGCCAACAATCATATCTCTCGTTCGGGCGACCTGTCAGTGCCCCCTCCTCCCCTCCTCCCCTCCTCCCTTCCTCCCCTCCTCCCCTCCCCCCCTCCCCCCCTCCCCTCCCTCGAAAGCAGGATACGCCCGCCCGTTTCGGCGCGAAACGCAGAGTGGGCAGTGCTCCGTGCGGCCCAACTTCCCCGGGCCCACGCGCCCAGGACGGGTTGTTTTCGATTGATGGGTGGATAATTCTTACGGGACCCGGGCACTTTTCTTTCCCCCCATGTCAGAATATTTCCGAAGGGACAAGGGAAGGAGAAAAAGACCAAAAAACAAAAACAAAACTTTGCATTGAAATCAACCCGTTGCCCCGTGCGGGGACGTCTGTGCCCGTTTCAACGCCGGCAGGTACCCTACGCACATATTAATCTATGTGTAAATGGGGCCAGAATCCAGAACAGGGTGCCCACATCCGGACAAACCCATTGTAGTGTCCTGCCGTTCCCGCCGGGCAGGCACCATGGGGCAGCATAGCCGGCCCAACGCGGATGGTAACTTGAGGTCCCCGCGCCCGGCTTATGCTTTCCTGCTGACATGTCACCGACGATATGCCCTTCAACGATGCCGTGGGCAAAGGAGAGAAAATCTAAAAAAGAAAATAAAATAAGATAAAATAAAAAAGTACCTTGCCAGCTCCGCATGCGTACACAGTAGGTTCTGCCCAATGGCCAGAGGGCTACAGAGGCGTGGAGAAACCTCATGGGCTGATGGGGGTGAAAGCACTGAACTAAGCGGCCTGCTTCTCTTCGCGGTGCGGCTCGGCTGTGTGTTGCGCTTTTCGGTACCAACGCCGGGGATCAGCGTGAATTGCCATCGCCTGAGCGTGATAGGCAGAGCAGACCAGGGCAGGGCGAGAGCGACAGAGGGAGAGGGAGAGAGAGAGAGAGGGGGCTGGACCGTGCGCCATACTCGAGGACGTCTTTCCCCGGGTCATAGCATGCATTGATTGCAAAGTCTCCACGCGCATACACGCGTACTATTTAGGTGCAAGCCGCGAGTTCAGATGACGCAAGCATGGGAGAACATTTAGCCCCCGTTTGTGGCTTGAAACCCGGCCTAACATGATGGCACCAAAGTATCCGAGCTCATGAAGCTAACTAAAAAAAAAAAAAAACCCCTACCAAAACCGGCCTCCGGGGCGGGTTGAAGCCGGTCCATACGGCACCGATACAGGGAGCGGACCGGTCCGCGCCGAGCCGTGCCGGGGGGTAGCTGATGACCCCTCTCCTGATTGGCTCGTGGCCTCCATTTCGGGCAGGATCGGGCAGGCACCATCCATGGAGAGCAGCAAACCACCCAACAGCCTGAAAGGAGCCTAGCACCTACCACAAAAGATCATCTTAGTCTCCGGCCCACCATGTGCGTGCACGGGGTCTGTTTCTGCTCAGCCACAGTTCGCTGTTCGTTCTCATGCATGTGCATGGGCCTTAGCGGACATGGATGGACGGCAGACTTGGACGGCCCGAGCTGCGATCGCCCGTCAGGGAACCCAAGCAGCACACCATGTTTCGTCCGATCGTTTCTTAACATCCCACCTTGGCCACTATTTTCGTCCCAAGTTTGGATAGAGGACATAAGAAAGAGGCAAAAAATCAGACTAGCATGCTTCGCTATCTCGGAGAAGTCCTCTGTTCATCATTAGGATTTGAATTACTGTTGCGCGCACTCGACGCTGCCTATCGTGCCGTGCTAAGTATAAGACAAAAAAAAAAACCAATGTCCGTCCACCGCCGAGAGTAGCCGGTCGCGTGGGTGTCGGTCTGAGTCGCCAAAGCGGGTATATAACGAATAGTCCTCATCAAATGCACCTCGAATAGCCAACGCTCTCCCTGCTGTCCCGCTTCAAACGAGCCAACGATTGCTGGTCATGACAAAAGAAAGCCGACGCCATCACGCGCGGCTGGCAGGAGGGCAACGACAGCCAGTGGCCAGCGGCCCCGTTGCTGCCTCGCTGTCCCTTACGCTACCCGGACCAGCTTCGTGACACACCGCTCCCCATAGCTGTAGAGCCACTTTCTGCCGACGACAGAGTGTCGTCCTCCCCGTTCCCCTCCCACGGCCCGCCGAGAGCCAAGGATTGCCCCTAGCTTCTCCTTTTCTTCCGGTGTGTGTTCCACTCCGCCCGCACCACATTCATGAACTTGTCTTCATCCTTGACCGGCTGTGCCGAAGTCAAGGCTTTCATCACGTTCTCAAAGTCAGCGTCAACGATGAGCTCCTTTTGTCCATCGATGAGCGCAGCACTGGTTGCGTGAAGTATTTCTAGCCCGCTGAACGTCGCTTCTGGTTCTTTCTCCTTCGCCAAGCTCGCGTCCTGGGATGGCGACGAGCCTCCCAGCAGCATAAAGACGTCCCACACTCGCAGCTGTGCCGCGAACGGTATTGACAAGTTGAACAGCGTCAGGTACCACCGTGTCCCGTATGCCGTTGGGTCAATACCCATCTCATTCTTCATAGGCCAACGTCAGCTGCAGTGCACGCGTCAGGACGGGGCTGCTTTCGACTTACCAGCTTCTGGGCAGCTGCTTTCCCATGCAGCCAGTGGTTCTCGAGGTCCTGCAATGCCAACATCAGGCCAGCAAAGCCAGGCTGGTAAAGCCTCTCCAGGCCCCGGAATTGCCATAGCCGGGCCAGCATCACAAAACATCTCTCCTCGTCATAGTAGCACAGCATCGTCGCTGCAAGACCGGCCATGCCCTGAACGTAGCCGGTTTCCGGGAAGTAGAGCGACATTGCGTGCAGCACGCGGAAAAGCAGCCGCTGGCCTCCGCGATACCGCTTCCGAAACATTATATGCTTGTTGATGGTCCTAGGCACGTCCAGGTCGATCTGTGTGTCGTCCGGGGAGCTCATGTCTTGGAGGCGGTGGAATTCGGCGAAGAGCTGCTCTTCTGTGGTGTCTGATTTCGCATTCTGGGCGCTGGCCGACAGGAAAGAGTACCAGGCCGCCCCGCGCCAGCAGTCCGGGATCCCCTTCCACGTCCTCTCAATCAGTTTCGGGCTCTTGACATCGAACTCGATCACCGTGCCTTGAATTTCGAACTGATGCGCGCTGTCTTTGCTCCTCTTGACCTTGGCTATGTCCTCCACGGCGAACATCATGCCCTTGCCATCTCTGCCCTTGGTGACGGTCTTGGCCATCCTCCTCCATTTTTCGGTCCTCTTGACCTCCCTCTCGTGGGCCTCTTTCATGGCCTGCTCGCTCTTTTGCTCCTCTTCGATGTCCATCAAGCCGGGCGGGAGCCCAAGCATTTCACCCGCTTCGTCAATAACCTTCCTGTCTCGGTTATGTGGAAGCAGATTCGCTGCAGTTCGAATCCCTGATCTGACAGTGAACCTCGACGATGTTGAGACTCCAGAGGTTTGCGTGTTCAGCGACCGGGCCGAGACCTTCCTACTAGGTATCCTGCCCAGCGTGAGCGGAGAGGAGGGCCCGTCATTCCTCTTAGTCAACACATTTCGGCCGTTGCGCCTCCCGACCGTTGAATGTAGCGAGTGTGTTTCTGTCGGGGTGCTCCGTCGCGAGCCTGGCCTTTGGATGTGTATGAAACCGTAGCGATCGACGTCGTCCACTTGGACATTTTCCCAGTCCTCGATGCCGCCAGCAAGCTCGTATTCGCTGCGACGTGTGTTACCTTGTGGCGACGGCAGCGAAGTGGCCGACAGCGGAGTAGTGGGACAGAGGTACAAAGCTCGGACGCTTTGCCGCCTTTTTCTTTCTCTGCGAGTGTGGGGATTGAGCGTTAGCGGACACATTGGACATGCATAGAACGGAGTACCGAAGGAAAACCATACGCGACAATATCTTCTCCATCTGATGGAAGCTGATCCCCTGACTCGACGGGCTCACCAGAGGGTGGCCCGGGAGCCCCATCTTGCCAAGTGACGAAGTCGCCAGATTCATAGAGCGATCTCACCTTTTGTGACTCCCTCTCTGTATCTACCGACATGACTCGTATGTTGGGCAATGACAGCTTCCTCGCAGAGTCCCTCGGTGTTGGTTGTGGGCTGGGCGCGGCGGGCTTGGGGTCTGTCGCGCCGTCGGCCGTGGAGGCAGCCGGGGCGGGTGGCGCCGCGCGCTGCGGAGACATCTGCATTGGGGAGGGGCCAGGTGCAGGGTTCGGGGAGCTTACGGCGCGCTTGCCTCCAAACAAGATGCTTCCCCTCTTGGAGAAGTTGAGGCTGTCGATGTCATCGAGGAAGCGACCCTCGGGGATGCTGGTGTTGATGGGGTGGAAACCCTTTTGCGGCGGCTGGGAGTGCTCAGATAGGGGTCTGGGGCCGCTCGGGTTTGGAGATTGCATGTGGCTGTCAAATTGACGGATCTCTTGGCGACCGTCACTAAGCGAATCGGGGTCTTTAGGCGAGGGGGATAAATGGGGCGCTGGAGATGGCTGGGACAGGCCTGAGTGGTGAGACTGGGGAGAGTGCGGAGGAGTGGGTGCGACCACAGCCTCGGTCAGGCTCTTCTTCCTCAGTCGCTTCATGGGCGGTGGGGGCAGCTTGAGGCTAAGACCCTTGACAATCCTCTTTGTTGCGTTGTCAGTGTTGCTGTTGTTGTTGTTCTTGATGGATGCGATTTCCGACATGTCGGAATCGGTGACGGACCAACGGCTTTGGAACGAGGGGCGACAAGTGTGCTGGGGGGTGCAGGGCCCGTCCGAGGACAGGGCCGGGGTTGGCTCGTCGGTGGAGTAGATGGAGGGAGTGTCTTCTACATCAAGCTTGACGTGGTTGTAGTCGTAGCGGAAGGCGTCGCTGTCGTCTTCGTCGTCTTCCTCATCCTCTTCGTGAAGGGTGGCCGAGGCAGAAGACAATGTGCCCAAGACCGAGTCCCGTCGCCAGTCGGCGCAGGTTGAGGATGCTGGTGTTGAGGCAGTGGTTGAGGTTGAGGATGCAGGTGAGTGATTGCTCTGGTATTGGCGCCGGACAGCGGGATGCACAGGGAAATGCAGGTGCAGACGCAGACGCGGGTGCTCAGCCTGGGCCTGGGCCGGGGCCGGGGCCTGAACCTGGTCCTGGTCCTGGTCCTGGTCCTGGTCCTGATTCTGCTCCCGAGAAGGGACAGGCGGGGACACGATGTCCAGGTCTGTGGCAGTTGTGGTGGTGGTGGTAGTAGTGGAAGCGGTGGTGTTTTCTGGGGGGTGCTGGGGTTGGGCAGAAGAGGCAGGGCCGCGGCGGCTGGTTCGAAGGGGGTTGCGAGGCGGAGGAAGGAGAATCGGGGGCTGGGCCTGGGCCGTCTGCTCGTAGGGCAGGGCAATCAGGGCAGGTGCGGGTGCGGGTGCGGGCGCAGGTGCAGGTGCAGGTGCAGGTGCAGGTGTAAATGCAGGTGCGGGCTCGGCGCCAGCATCAAGGGTCGTGGTGATAGTGGTGGTGCTGGTGGCAGGAAGAGCGTGTGGAATGTGGTGCGGCCCAGTTGCAGGCGCAGTCCTATTGCCAACCCGCAGGCTGGCAAATCTCTGTGGTGTCATTCTCGCCCTGTCCTACTTCGCTGTATCTTGCCCGACAGTAATTGGACCACCGGTCAAAGAGGTCACTCTGGTTGCCGGGCCTGGCTGTGCGACATCGAAGTGCTAGGCCTGGTGGCTTGGCACGTTTGCTTGTCTCCGACCACCAGTGAGCTCTCGAAGCAGTGCTGCTGTTGTTTGCTGCAAGGGGGCCAACCAGAAGACGGGCAGGTCAGGGCAGGTGAAGGAGGGAGTTGAGGGGATGGATTGGGGGTTCCGGTGTGATGTAAATGTGTCGGATGTGATCCAATCCCTTCTCTATCTGGGGAAACCAGCAGGACCGAGTGAGACACGGCAGCGATGTGCGTGTGTAAGTGGGCAAGTAGACCGATATTGGATTGAGATTTGGATTGAGATGAGAGGTGGTGATGAGATGAGGTGGACGATACGGCTTCAGGTGACGTTCGACGGGGTTGTACAGGATCAACGCGACAGGCCCAATCTGTTCGAAACCCGTTCGAAAAAGGGAAGACCAAGAGAACAGGGCAAAGGAAAATGGAAGCAACGGAGATGGCCCTCATTTACATATCCCGACCAGTCGGCCCATCCTCCCCGACAGACCACATGGATAATAAACACACTTTTTCCCCCGGCGCGGGGCGGGACCGCCCAGCACGTAAAGAAACTCGGTACTACGCAATACAGATGACACAAAAAAGGTTGCCTACGATTCAGCGCGTCGGTACTTGGCAAGCCTGTGTGTGTTCTGCCTTTGACATGACTGCATGCTAAAGGTACCTACTTACTT
The DNA here is from genome assembly GCA_023242295.1 of Diaporthe ilicicola. Taxonomy (NCBI): domain Eukaryota; kingdom Fungi; phylum Ascomycota; class Sordariomycetes; order Diaporthales; family Diaporthaceae; genus Diaporthe; species Diaporthe ilicicola. Next base: position 133,409 of record JALPVH010000036.1, on the reverse strand, counting down.
GCCTTGCTGGGTAGAACCTTCTCAGCACACCTCCTTCACCTTCACCACCACCACCACCACCACCACCTCCTCCTCGTCTCGATCCGGACCTAGGGGTTCAGACCCCGGCTCCCCTCGTGCCCTCCTCCCTCATGAACCCTTTTGCACCTCGCCGGTTAGGATTGACTTGTCAGGGAACAGGTAGGAAACGGCTGATCTGGCCTCTGCACCGCATTCGACCACACAGAGACACAGTCTCACACCTTGGTAGCAGACATGTCGTTGTGACTGGCCCGACCTTGGAACGCCATCTGTGCTCCGAGACACACCCCTCGACACCTCGACAAGCACCGGCCAGAAGAAGCAACGCAACACAGCTCGCGACGGACACACTCCATATACGGATATTGGCTGAGCCATCTGGGAAAACTCCCAACTTTCTGACTGACGTGGCCTCCTGCTGCCAGCCTTTGCCCAGCCAGCACCTCCCGCAGACGGCCGCCTCTGGCTCCGGTCCCACTGAGCGCTGCGGACAGCCGGCCGTCGTCCCATGGTGCATGACACCTTCATGTCTTCTGCGAGCCCAGCGTGACTCGAGGCCGGTCCGTTCTCCCACCAAGGGCGTTCAACCGCCACCACTCTGGACAGCGCACCCACAGCCGCCCGCCTCTCATGCTTCCGGCAGAAAGTAAAGAGATGGGCCGCGCCGCGATCAGCGCTGTCGTTTGTGGGTGCGTGACCTTGGGCGTGCCCAGGGTGCGGAGGATAGGTTCCCGAACAAGGGCCAAGGGTTTCGTCGGAGCGTCCCGATTGGAGGGTCTCGCCTCTGGCAGTCGTGCTGGCCGTCAAGATCTCTTGGCTACCATTCCGCTCTCGCCTGTGATCCGAGGGACCGGGCTTGGTCGACAGGATGCGACAGCCTCCGCCTCCCGCTTCGGGCAAGGACCAGGACATCGGCCTCAAAGGGTCTTCCCTGGCCCCTACGCCTCCCCCACCTTGATGTGAGCAAGGATGGCTTTGTATTCGTCACCAACCTGTGCGTTTTCGTTTCCCTACTTCGATGTGGAACGTGCTTCTCTTGTTCCATTTGGCACTGCCGAAGCCTGTCGCATGCTTTCGGATAGAGAGCTTTTCGTGACTAGCCTTTTGTCTTTGAGTTTATCCGACCCTCTGAGGGCCTATCAATTTTGTGTTACAGGACAGCTGTGCTCGAGTAGTACCAAAAGAAAAAGGTTGTTCACAGAGGAGCTTCTAGAACAATCTGTGTTTCGCCCTCCTCCATTGCCGAGGGAAGTCGCCCAGTCGCTGGACGCCGCACAATGTCATATACACAGCATGCTCCAGGAACGGCAGATGAAGAACCAGGCAGATGGCCCCTATGAAAGGCCAGTCAGTAGTGGGACGGTATGAGGTCAAGGCTGGACCTCGTGATTGTGTGCCTGCCCGGTGAATGAAAATAGACACGGCAATCCCGGTCTCCCGACCTCTCCCGCAACTGCGTAGGGCTACGACACTGTCCACAACCATTCCAACAACAATCCACAAGACAAATGCGTAGCTCATTAGGCAGGTGAGGTCGCCTCACATCTGAGGCGACAGAAGCCTTAGCTTGACACCGGCTGGCCCTATCACCACCCGATGCGCGACACCCGTCTGCGGAAGTGCTCCTCCGCTAGTGTCCGGGGGGTTCGGCCGGTCTGAGTTAGACAGGCCGGCCACGCAGAAAGAGACCCTTAAGTTTCTCAAGTACCGAGGATCAACAAGCATGCCGCACGCGGGCTCGTGGGCCCACACCGGAAAGGGCCAGAAAGGGAAAGAGGGCAAGAGGAGTATGTCTTTGTATCTCAAACGAGTCCAGGTCTCATCGCATTCTTCACTCGCCCAGTGACGCAAATATACGGTTGAGTGTCACCAAAAGCGGCTGCAGTTGTCTCGATGCTTCCCAGTCTCGGTACCTCAATCATGGATGGATCTTCTGCCCGTACACGCCGGCAATTGTACAGTGATCGACGCAAGCCATTGAAGATGATATTAATTGCGTTACAACGCTCACCAATGAAAGTGACGCTTATGCCCCTATCAGATTCCCTTCTCGTCTCCATCTCCAGAAGTGGCAGTCACAGACGGCCCACGAGTCTCGCTCGTTTCCTTGTTGCTCGCCCTCAGCAGAGTTTCCGGCGAATGGGTGTCCCCTAGACGTCCTCATTCGAATCCCAGTCTTGCTCGCCGTACATCGGCCGCCTGTTATTGTTGCTCCCGCCACCCACAACCTCCAATTTTGCCAAAAACTCGGGGGGTACCGTCGGAATGTATTTCCTCTCGCGCTCGCGGTTGACGCCGCCGAAGCCGGCCCCGAAGCACACTAGCATGTCCGTAACCGACGGCAGGGTGAATGGCAGCATGAACGCCGGGTCCATCAACAGGTTCTCGGGCGCATCCTCCTCCTCCTCCTCGTCCCCGGGCGTCTGCGGCTCTGTCCCGCCGTTGGCAGGTTTCTTGGCGTTCCGCTGAGGCGTAGCGGGCGCGCTCTCTGGTGCTGAGCTGCGTGTCGGGGACGAGAGCGAGGCGGCCACACTGCGGCGGTTGCTCTTTTCCTTCTCCCTCCGCACCTCCGTTTCTTTCTGTATGGCCACGAGATACTTCATTGCGCTCTTCGGGAGGCCCTTCTCGCCGACTTCGGCGCGGTAGTGGTTCGCAGCATGGATGAGCTGCTGTGGGCTGAGGCTCTTGAGCTGCTGCAACGTATCAACCAGCGCTTCTAGGTCGTCCGCCCCAAGCGACGAGAAACACTGCAACCACTGCAGAAGTTGGATGACGGGGCTCATGTGCCTCCTGGCTGCTTCTATGGTGTTCTCACCATGAGCCTGCATGTCGCCGTGCTCGTAGTGCTCAGGCTGCCTGTTGTTGGTGCGCGCCCAGTCCTCCAACACTGAAATGTTCATGCGTATTTGCATTGCTTTCGTACGAGCCAGGTATTTCCTGTTGGACATGACCCGATTAAACAGTTCCGCTCCCAGCCAGTATAGTAGTTGTGCAATGATCTGTGCGGTGATCACTGAATGCACGTCGTAAAGGTCAAGGACGAAGAGCGTCGAGGAGAGAAGAGAGGTGACATTCCTGGGTGCCGGCTTTGCCCTCTGCTTGGGCGATGGTGGCCGATATTTCCGCTCTGGTGGTTCTTCCTTCACCTTCTTCTTGGTCTTGAAAATCTTCCACTCGTTCTGGAAGGTTATGCCCTCGAAACCCGGTATTGTCTCATGATCTAGCATCGCCGCATCAAGGACCTTGTCCAGCCGCCTCTCTGCGTCGCGGACGATCAGAATGAAAATCTCGTTGATAAGTTCGGCAAGCTGGGCCTGGAAGTTAACAGTGGCCTCAACCAGCCCAGCATCCTTCTTCAAATAATGGAGCAGCAAAGTGGCGTTGGAGGCCCAGAACGCCAGAATGGTCATGTCCCACTGGTGATCCTCGACGACCTCGTTTATCCTATCCATGGCCTTGATGAGCAGCTTCGCCAAGAGATCAGAACTTGCATGATAATGGGCATATCTTGCGCTCAAGAATATCATGTTGGCCGGGACAGGCTTCTGAGCTGCCGATCTCTGTGGCGTCATGTTGGTAACGATGATGTCCAAAATGCGGTCCAAGTCGCCCTCTTGGAACACAAACATCTGGTCGTGAAGGCATCTTGCCCAGTCAAACTCCTGTTGCTCTTCATCGAATTCATCGTCGGCCTGGAGAAGTTAGCATTTGGCGATTGCGGCACAATAAGACGGAGACAGGTCACACCTCTGGTTGGTCGTCTATTCCGACGTTGCCCAGATCTACCTCCAAGTCTCGCGCGCTTTCCATCATCATGCGCCTCCGCAGTTCGCTCTCCATTAACTCCTCCTCGAACTTGTCCTGCGAGAATCCGGGCTTGTAGAAGTCGTCGTCACCAATACCGGCACTGCCAATGTTGTACCCATTACTATGTAGGTAAAAGGACATATCACTATCAGGGGCGACAAAATCGGCAGCGGTCCGGCCAGAGCTGGTCTTCGCGTCTGAGGATGCTCCATTGTCCAGGAGAACCTTTGCAATCTGTTTGTGGCGATTTGTCATGGCCCACATGAGAGCGCTCCAGCGATTGCGGTCTTGTTTGTCAATGTCGGCTCCAGCTCCGATCAGAGCTTCTACGACAGCTTCATGGCCCTGCAACCGGATCAGCCCCTGGGTAAAGTCACCAACTTGGTCCAAGAAGACCTACGAAGCAGCTGGCGTATATCAGAGGAGGTGTGCCGTCCTCGTCCGGAGCATTAATGTCAACGTAGTCCTTGGCCTTTCCTGCCAATATGCGGTTGACCTGATTCACGTTGCCATTGCTCGCTGCCATGTGCAAGGCTTTCTGCAGCATCTTCTTCTTCTCTTCCTCCGACAGCTCCTCGTTTGTCGCGATGGCGGACTCGTCTTCGAAACCGGGGCCAGATGAGTGCGCCGCTTGGGCTGCCAGCATCTCCATCAGCCGCGTGTCACTGTCGGAGATTCCCCTTGTGAGGTCTTCGTCGTAGTTTTTGTCGTCTAGGGTGAGTTCGCTAAATTTGAGAGGCTTGGCAACAACCGGAGAGGTCAAGAATTGGGATTGTCCTTGATAGTGCTTCATATCAGCGATCCAAGCCCCTGTGACAATCAGGAGAGGAAGGGAGGTGCCGCCAACCTTGCCAACCGTCGTACATCTCTGTCTCGGGGACGGGCTCCCTGGGCATGCGTCTATCATCAAGGGATGTGGGCAGGTCGGCCGGCAGGACTTTGGGTCTCTCGTTGGGGCCGCCGCCGCCATCGTCCTCGAAAGGACTGCGAGGCCCACCGGTCGAAGGCTCAAAGTCCATCTCGGAACGGGTATCTCGCTGTCCACGGGGGGTGGCGGGGTCGTCCGGGATGTCCGATGACGAGTTTGAGGGTGCCTATCTCTTGCTTGGTTCGAGCATCAGGTCATTGCTTGATGAGCCGTTGGAAGGTTTGCTGGTATTCCCGGTACAGCTGAAGGGGGAGGTTGTCGTCGAGCTACGGTGGTGTGGTCTGGGGTGTTGTCACCGCACAGGAATACATAGCGAGTAGTCTTCGGTACCTCCTATGGTAGGTGGTCTCTAGGCCCCCTGTCCAACTCGGCCGCCCCTGTCGGGCTGCACTGGCCCAGGAGCACTTTGACGGCGGGGCTGCACGGACCACACTGGCAGCTTGTCGGCAGTGACGTACCGTCAGAGTACTCAGGCAATAGGTAGGGGCTATATTACAGTACATGTACATGTGTTACCCCTAAAGCCCAGATAATATTTCCGGGCGTGCCAGGTTTAGGAGGGCAAGGGTTATTGCTGCAGTGAACTACCTACCTACCTAGGTACCTACCTAGGCACCATAGTACGTGTATTAGGAGATGTCCTCAGCAGAGACCCCAGTAATTTTCATGATACCTGACCCCGAGACTCGACATTGATGCCAGGCCGCATATAGGGCGGGACAACCATGCGCAGACCGGGCTCGCCTGTCACAGTATTCTCGCAGCTGTGCTGGCCAAGCCGCTGCACGCAGTAATGCGTTGTTGTGGGCTGATACCCATCCTACAGTATTTCCCATGCAAGCAATGCAGGGTTGATGTGGTGGGTATGTGTCATCAAGCTCTTGTTGCCCATTGCCGCAGGGGTGTGCTGCAGTCTTCCAAGGTTCTTAGTCGAGAACACCGCAGACCCGTTGTCTGCCGCGTGCCTGCTCCGGCTATCTATACGTACTGTGCTGTGGTGCCTCGGGGCACGCAGAAGGTGCCAGGGCAGAGAAGGTATCAAGTTCTTGGCCGGCCGATCGGAGATGGCTCGCACCTTATACTCGGCGCTCATGACGACAAAATATGGAGGTGCGCGTGCGCCGCCCTGCCCTGCCCAGGAGGGCAACGAACGGCTTCTACGGATGTCGACCAGAGAGAATCGGAGAGAAAAGCCCGCGCTGGAAGAGCGAAAAGATACCAGGATTACATGGGTGTGCACTAGGCCCAACAAGGATTGCTTCAACAACCTTGGAATTTGTGCGAGACCATCCGAGATCCAGGCCCAGTTTGACAGACTACTTGTTTCTCGCCTGCTCTCTCATGCAGTACGCATCTCCGCCTGGATCTTCCAGTGACGAACCTCTCTCCACTTCTCTCCCGTCTCTAGTCCAGGTGGAACTTGCCTAGCTGCTGCCCGTCGTCTCCGTGTGTGTGCATCTCATAGTATCTAGCTGTTTCCTTTCCTCTGGGGCCCGCAACCCAACGCAAAGCGCATCCGAGCAGGTCGACAAGACAGCACACCGTACCAACAGTAGACAGACTAACCACAGTTACTAGACTGTCACTGTGGAAGGCGAGACGCTGCCCGGCGCCCTCGTTATTCACCTCGTACTACCTGGGTACGCTGTACAACAAGCAAGCACAGAACAAGCCCCACGTTCTTTACCCGCGCCGTTCCCTTTGCCAGGGAGCTAGGCCCAAGAAGCAAGCGCTCTCTGCGGCGGCAGCATCATCCCTACCGCAATCGTCGGTCGTCACCAGATACCCGCGTGCGCCGCTTCCGACACCACCACCACCAAGAGCCCAGCGGACAATTCAACGACCGACCGACCAACCGAGCGACCGGCCGCCCAACCTCTGGTAACTCATCACCACCCGGTATCACCACCAAGCCATGTGTCCAAGTAGGCTGAGACCGAGATCAAAAACCTGAGACCTGTGTCTCTCGATCACTCAAGCTTCGCCGGCTCGGCCCTCCACGACCATGGAGGGGTCGGCAATCCAAGATGAGCAGCTCGACTCGACTCTCGATCCCCCTGTCCGAATCTTCGAGCGCCTCTCCCAGATCGCCGGGTACACCTGGGACGAGTCTGCCCCCCTCGCGCATTCGAGCTATGACAACTGGTTGGTGTGACCCTTTCGTCAATTCTATCATAGCATCAGGCTGGAAGACCTTGTGCCCGCGACTGGAAGACTAATTCGTGCGACAATGACAGGCATGTATTTGGTGTGCGTTTCGCCCCAAAGTATTCTAGCCAGTACTCCACGAGCCCGACGTTCTTTGCCAGGAGCCCCCCTTCGAGTTCGAGCCGCGTATCTCCCGGCGAGCCGCCCTCGTCGACCTCCAATGGACCCCTCAGCGAGACCAGCGCCACCGACGACCCGAATGCAGGAGCAGTGGTCGAAGAGGCTGTTGTCGCGAGGGTCTCTTATCATGTCCTCCGGGAGGAGCGCGCGTTTCATATGATGAAGAATCTAATCCAAACTGCGGATCCGAACCAGGACCACACTATCATGCCCCTTGATCTGATCAGGCTTGCGCCCCAGCCTGGCGACCGGGGCCAGATTGTTGTTTCGATATACCAGTCACCGGGACAGAGCCTGTTGCCCAAGATAATGGACCTGGGTCCTGCATTTTACATGTGTCGGAAGGTCGAGGATAGATGGGTTTCAAAAACACAAGACAATAACCAACTAGGGCCGCCCATCAGCCTGAACCTCTTCCTCGATTTTGCGATTGGCGCGACTCAATGTCTTGAGATGATTCACCACGGTCTTGGGATCATACACGGCGAGCTCCGTGGTGACTCCTTTCATTTCGGTGAAGAAACGAACAAGGTGAAACTAATCACTTTCGGGTCTGGGTTGCGGTCGTTCGAGCATGGTCTGACCAGCACGGGTTGGTCGAGCCTTTCGAAGGAACTAGGAGCAAAGCACAAGCTGCTTCACATCAGTCCCGAGCAGACAGGTCGCATGCCCGCGGAGCCAGACACGCGAACTGATATCTATTCCCTGGGCGTTCTATTCTGGATGTTGCTGACCCAGAGCCCTGTCTTCGATGGCGACAGTCCCCTGGACATCGTTCAAGGCGTACTCGGCAAAAGAGTCCCCAATGTATCCACCATTCGGCTCGACGTGCCCGATGTGCTGGGGCGAATTATTCAGAAGTGTACGGCTAAGAATGTGGGAGACCGGTATCAATCGGCTAGCGGCCTCCGTCACGATCTGGTCAAGGTACAGGGATTTCTACACGATAATGACTGGATGGCACTCAAAGAGTGGCGTATAGCGTCCCGGGACGTCAGCTCATTCTTCATGCTGCCATCTATGATGATCGGGCGACAAAAGGAACGGGCAGAGCTCTTGAAGGTCATAGACCGCGTGGCAAAATCTCACGCAATGAGCCAGAAGGGAACAAACCGATTTTCAGACGGATCAACTTTGTCAAACGACATCCTTGATGGAGGGGACCTATCTAGTGAAGGCGCCAGCTCGGAGGGCGGGAATAGACAGAGCGGCACCTACTCTGCGACGACGGATCCCAAGTCTCGTAGCAGTATGATACCTTCATTCTATTCCACTGAATCCCAACCACTGCCCGGCGCGGACACTATGTCTCTGGGGAATTCTACTCCCCAGAATCGCACAGCGTCAAGAGTGTGGGAAAGGCACCAGTCTGTCCCGTTCGAAACGAGGAGTTTGGTGAATAGTTTAGAGGAGCGACCAACTCCCGAGTCTTCATCAAGTCTGTCCAAACAACTAGGGTCAGCCAAATTTCGGAGGCGAGGCCACTGCGAGATTGTCACTGTCGAAGGAGCCGGCGGGCTAGGAAAAAGCTGCCTCGTGCACTCTGTCCTTGCGGATGTCAGGCGGAGCGGGTATTGTGCGACGGCGAAATTCGACACGGCTAGGAGGACTGCTTTCGGGCCTCTGCTCAAGCTGCTTTCCTCACTCTTCCGCCAGGTGTGGGGCGAGCGGAATACTGAAACCCAATTCCACCAGACCCTCAAGACGTATATACGCCCAGTTTGGCCGATGCTGCACAAATTACTTGGTCTTCCCGAGTTTCTGATCGGGCCTGTCGATGTGACAGTTTCTAGGACTATGTCGAACTCTTCGGGCGCCACGATACAAAAAACTCGGGGCCCAGGAGCTCTCAGACGACGAGGTTCATCTCCGGGCGGCACGTCGACGCCTCCGAGATCTTCTTATCGAGGATCAGCTATGTCCACGTCGGGCTCTCAGGACTTCCTGCGGACTGGTGCTTCGACCAAAAGCCTTCGGCTCATGAACACCTTTCTTGACGTCCTGCGGATGTTTGCCCAACACAAGTTCATCTGTTTTGTGCTGGAAGACCTACATTTCGCCGACGATGAGTCGATAGAACTTATTACCCAGATAATCAGCGCGAGGCTCAGACTCGTCATGGTCATGACTTACCGCTCTGACGAGATGCCCCCAGACAAAGTCAACAACATTATATCGCCGCCTGAATTCGACGACCTGCCCAAATTCGGATTGCCCATCGTCACGCGAATACCTTTGTCGCCTTTGGGAGAGGAAGAAATCGTCCAATACGTGTCGACCACGCTATGCAAGCCCAAGGAAGAGATCCTGCCTCTTGCCCTTGTAATTCAATCCAAATCTGGCGGGAACCCCTTTTACATGCGGGAAATGCTCTCTGCATGTCACCGGAAACGGTGCATCTGGTACGTTCACAGTTTTGAGCACTCGGCGATTTCTTTCCCTTCTAGCTGGCGGGGCGGGGCGCGATTGCTCTGAGGATAGCAGCTTTCTCGCCACGGGGCAAACTCAGGAGCAGGTATAAGGTCCACCGTTCCGCTCCAAGAACTCGCGGGAAAAGCGGAAGAGGCAATCGCTTTCTTGTTCAATGAAGTCCCTTCTTGGCCAATTTAAGACTCTCCGACGACTTCTGACATATTGACTGACTTGCGCAGGTACGACTACAAGACCAATCAGTGGGTGTATGACCTTGACCAGCTCTTTGACGAGTTTCAGGGCAAGCAGAATTATGACGTTCTGGACACAAGTAAGTAAATTCGCACCGCATTTAGTTTTTCATGAATCAGCGTCTGGTCGTAGACATTTGAACTAGGAGCACATTTGCTCATGACATCTTTTCTACGACCGAGCACCATACTCTAGAGATGGAAATCCGTTGACTCATAGAACTCAAGACTTCGTCACTCGGCGGCTTCATGAAATGCCCGAGGCCTCAAAGTGTCTCCTGGCATGGGCAGCATTGCTAGGTCATTCCTTCTCATTCGAGCTCATCTGTCATCTCCTCAGTGGCGAATGCCAAGAGGCTTGCGGGCAGTCCCCAGCGGAGCACATCCACAAGACATACACGCAGGAGGAGGCTGTGGCGGGATTGCAGGCTGCTATACAAGCATACATTATTGTTCCGGGCGATGTAGACGACCGGTTCCGATTTGGTAACTCCACCCCCGGAAATTAGCGTACTTCGCGTGTCTGGTGGCATACTGACAGAACGGCCAGCCCATGATCATCTTGCGCAGGCAGCCAGGCAGCTGAAGATATGTGAGGCGCGTGCGATGCACTTCACCGTTGCTCAAGTCCTGATGGTAAGTGACCGCAGATACTTACGACCTGGACCAACGCTTACACTTGAGCGGTAGAAATATTATGCGGAAGACGGAAAGACGAAGGACAATATAGCCTCGCATATTTGCGAGTCTGTGGACATCATCAGACAGAGAGTTCGAATAAGGCGACCCTACCGCCAGCTGCTGTTCGACTGTGCGAAGCTCAGCACAGAACGGGGTGCTCGACCGACGGCTGCGAAGTTTTACACCAATGCCGTTGCTCTATTGCAACCCGACCCGTGGAATGATGATGCCGAAGATGTGTCCTATGAGGAGACTAATCAGCTGTACCTCCGAGCGGCAGAATGCTACCTTTACATGGGAAATCATGGTGCTGCTAACGCTCTTCTGGGAACAATCTTTTTATCCGCTAGATCAGCGTTTGACAAGGCACCTGCCTTCGTTCTGCGATCAAGGATATTTGCGCAAGCAGGTGACGCTGAAGAGGCACTAGCGTGTCTGACACAAAGCCTCAGAGAACTTGGAGTGCCCTTCGATGACAATCCGACATACGAGAAGTGCGACAAGGAGTTCGAGAGGTTGGCAGAGAAGATTCACTCGATGGAGCGCAGTGAGATCATCAATCCGCGCCAAACAGTCGACCCAAACTTGGCTTCCATAGGCGCCGTGCTAGCCGACGCCATCAGCTCAGCCTGGTGGAGCAATTGCCTCATGTTTTACCATCTCTCCCTAGTGATGGTAGATGTCCACTTGACTCGTGGGGCTTTCCCGAGCTCGGGGATGGCATTTCTCCACGTCTCTATGGTCGCTCTCAGCAGACACAGTCTGACAGAGTTGGCCCTCGACCTCGGCTCAATTTGTCTGGACTTACTAGATAAGTATCGTGACGCCTTCTCTATGGCTCGTGGATACATGCTTTACGCCAACTTTGTTGGACATATCCATTACCCTCTGAGCGTCGCAGTCAACCAAGTCGAAGGCGCAGTTGAATATGCAACTGTAGCTGGCGATCGAACCTCAACAATCTTGAGCTTTGGACTCCTGGCCCAGCTCAAATTCTTCGCTAGTGAAAATTCTGCCGATCTTGAAGCTTTCTGTCAATACGGCTGCGAAGACATCCCAAATTGGCACCAGGACACCAGGGGCGGAACACTTCTTATTGCAGTTCGGCAGGTGGCTCGGGCATTGCAAGGCAAGACACGCAACGCGATTGCTGATGAGGTGATGAATGATACCCAAATCAGCCATAGTTCTGCATCATACAAGGCATGGCTAGAGGCGAACGCGAAGAACGGCGGCAGATCGTTAATATGGTACGAGACCATGGAAATTATACCCCTATTTCTGTTTTCCCATTACGAGAGAGCGGCGCAGATAGGCAAACATTGCGTTGCCAACGAGCATATCATCTGGTCTGCCCGGAACACCAGGTCTGCCATGCTGTTCTACGGCTTGTCTCTCGCGGGCCTTCTTTTCCGCAAGATTGAGGACCCACGCACCCAAGACAACGATATGGAGGAGCAGATCGAAGCGACTGTTGAGACGCTGGAGATGCTACGCAGGAAGATCACTGACTGGGAGGTCGTATCCGACGTCAATTATCTGCCGTGGTCCAAATTTCTCCAGGCACAGATTCACGAGCTTAAGGCTGAGCATGGGTCAGCCATCCGTGCATACGAGGATGCTCTAGACCACGCATCAGAGCAAAACTTGGTGTTCGAGGAGGCCCTCGGAAATTATCTCATGGCGGGCGTTTTTATCAGAAGAGGCGCGCGGAGATCAGCCAAGTCGGCGCTCAGGGACGCCGTTGGCCTTTTCCGATTAATGGGAGCCACGGGTCTAGCCGATCGGATAGAAGAGGAGCACAGTCTCCTGCTTCACGGCCCTACCCGTAATCCTCGCACCGCTGAAGCCTCTGCCCAGACGGACTTCGCAGGTGATGCAGTTCCAGTGCAGTTCCACTCTGTCGATGGGGAGACTGAGGAGCCCGGCCAACCCGCGCAAGTCGGCATGGGTGAGCTCAAAGAGAACAGAATAGGGGCCTGGCGAGGCTCCATGCACCAACCTGAGGCGGGTGCCGGCCTGCCTCCCTTGGATATGATCGATCTGCATGCCATTCTGGTGTCGTCGCAGGTAATTTCATCAATCTTGGATGTCCAAGAGCTCCTCAAGGTATGTTATGTTGTCCTCGTCCTCCCAGGCACTCACACTCTCACGCTTCTGCCGCCGGATTCTTCCTTCAAGTCCTTTCCCATCTTACCTCTGGGATGATCTCTTAGCCTTTTCACCTTTCAACCTTGTGGTCCATTGATCCCCCAACTCATAGACCCCAAGCCCCTGCCACTTTCCTATATCATGGCCCCATTTTTCTGTGCCCATGCCCCTGTTCGAATAGGACGCCAATCACTGACTTGATTAACCAGACAATGTCTGATGTGGTACTCCAATGCTGTGGGGGCACCGCCACTCTGGCGGCCATCATCGTGGACGAGAAAGACCAGTGGTGCGTTGCCGCCAGCGGGGACCCAGAAAAAGGCGCACAAGCTCACAAGCCCGGCATACCCTTGAGCGCCTCTCAGCACCTGGTGGCTGAGAACGTGGTATTATATTGCACTCGATTCAGGGAGGCGGTCTTCAGTGCTGATATCATCAACGACGAAAGATTTGGCGTCAGTGAGCAGTGGCTTCAGAAGAATCCCCAAGGCAGAGCCATAATCGCCTATCCCATATCTCATGGATCGAATCCTCTTTTGGGTGTCCTCTACCTTGAGGGCAATCCGAACGCGTTCACGGATCGAAATGTCACCGTCTTGCAGCTCCTTGTCAACCAGATTGGCATTAGTTTCTCGAATGCACTGTCGCTGAAGGCTATCGAAAAGGTCTCGAGCGAGAATGCTAGCATGATTGAGTCGCAGAAGCGTGCCTTGTTGAAGGCTCAGGAGGCCGAGACGAAGGCCAAGGCTGCTGAAGCAGAGGCCAGGCGTAACGAGAAGCGAGCGGAGGAGGCAGCGAAGGCGAAGTCGATTTTCCTTGCCAACGTCTCCCATGAACTTCGAACACCACTCAATGGTGTCATTGGCAATTCGGAGCTCTTGAAGGACTCCAATCTGTCCAAGGAACAACTCGAGATGGCTGACTCGATCAGAGTATCTGCTGACCTGCTCCTTACCGTTATAAATGACATACTGGATTTCTCCAAGATGGAGGCCGACAAGATGAAGCTTTACATCACCGCCTTCAACCCGGAAGAGATGGTCCGCGAGGTTGTGCGAGCTCAGTCGTACAGTAATCGAGAGAAGACAACGCGAAAGAATGTCAAGATAATCAAGGACATCAATCTACCGCCGATGCTCATCTATGGCGACCCGATCCGTCTCCATCAGGTCCTTGGTAACTTGATCTCAAATAGTCTAAAATTCACCGAGGACGGGTCCGTGACCATTGGTTCCCGTTTGGACTCAGAGACCAAGGAGCGGGCAACGTTGACATTTTGGGTCAAAGACACGGGCATCGGGATCTCGCCGGAGCAGAAGGCCAAACTCTTCCAACCCTTCAGCCAGGCCGACACGAGTACGGCTCGAAAATACGGCGGCAGTGGTCTGGGTTTGTCCATCTGTAGGAGCCTGATCGAGACGATGATGAAGGGCAAGATCGAGCTGGACAGCCAGCAGAATATCGGCACAACTGCGTGGTTCACAGTGACGTTTGACAAAGCCAATCCCGATGTTACCGCAGGCGACCCTAGAGCCCTGCCCGAAACATTCTCTCGGAGATCCTCTGATAACGTGAATCGGGAGCCGTCGCCTAATCCTTACCTCGATCTGTCACAGGTACCCAAGGACTCACTTCGCATCTGTATAGCCGAGGATAACGCCATCAATCAGAAGATTGCCATCCAGTACACCCAGAGACTAGGATATAAGCATGTGGACGCTTACGACAACGGGCTGAAAGCAGTCGAAGGCTTGCGCCAGAAGGCGCTGGAAGGGCAGCCTTACCATGTTATCCTCATGGACGTGCAGATGCCGGTGATGGACGGCTACGACGCGACTAGGCTCATCCGGAAGGACTCCCTTGAGGCGGTCCGAAAAATCCTGGTGATTGCAATGACGGCGAGTGCTATACAGGGCGACAGAGAGAAGTGCCTGGCTGCTGGGATGAACGACTACTTGGCGAAGCCTGTGAGATCTGATGTGCTCAAAAAGAAACTGGACACCTACACCGGCACTCAGGTAAGTTCCGGCTAATAAGGATCATATCTACCTAATAATAATATTGGACTAACACGAACTAATCACAGGCACCTCCGGACCGCAAAGTCAGCGATGTATCCGTAGCTAGTGTTCAGTCAGCCACTGCGACAAGTCCGCCTCCTTCCCTGCTCGAACACAACGGCGCTTTCATTCCAATAAAAGAGAATCGGCAGCTTTTGTCAGGCGGCGGCAGTCACCACCAGGGCAACCAAGACTCACCCGGTCCACCTAGTAGAACCTCGAGCGACAACCGACTATCTGATGCTGGCTCGATAGAAAGTGCCGCGGGGAAGGTTCGGAACAAGCTGACAAAGAACCGACTGAGCCAAGACTCAATTGGGGCTGCTGATAGCAAAGGGAAGGAGAAGGAGAAGCCCAAGGCGGTGCTGAAGAAGAAGAACCCACAGGACAGGAGGGAAAGCCTCAGCATTGATCCAAAGGAGCAGCAGTGAAGTCGCAGAGTTACATGAGTTCAAGGACCTAGGGGGTAGAGATGGAAGGATCTCAAGGCAGGGGTTTTGGGGTTATGTGAAAAGAGAAAAGGGCCAATTCCGGGGTCGGAAGGGAGGTCGGGGTCTTGGGGGAGGGCACTGGGTTTCACGACACGAGTTACTGGACGTCAGGGTCTGCGTTTTCCTGGGCGGAAGGACAGAGAGACGGACAGACAGGCCGGCTTTATCAATAGACTTATGAGGTCTTTGTACGCTCGCGGTGCTCAAAGTGATAGGCATCCGCGCGCGCAACATGGAATTATAGCAGAGGCGCGGTCCGTCCCATCAAAAAACGAGCTCGCCGATAGAAAGGCACGATGTTATGTTGACATAGGCTGACAGGGGCGCACCGCAACAGTCGAGTCTGCCTGACTCAAAGACCTGTTTCTCGAAAGCCGTGCGACGCCGCAGCTGGGGCCCGCGTGTGGTCACCGCCCTCCAAACTCTCCGGAGGGGGCCGATCGCGGGCCCACCGGAGTCTCGACTCAGACAGAAGACGACAATTGAGAAGCTGCCGCATGTGCCAGTTCTTGAACTCGATGACGTCACGCGCTAACAGCTGCGGCATTTTGAGCGCCACAGCGAAGAGGCGATTAAGATGACCTGTGGAGATTGTCGTGCGAATTCAGGAAATAGCGTTGTGAGCACTCATTAAACACGTTGGTGGGCTGGGTGGAGGCTCTCGTCAAGGCGGAAGAGGCTTTCAAAGGCAAATGCCGCTAGGGCAAAGTGGTCTGGATGGTGTAGAATCTCTATGTCTATCGAATCATACGAACCATTGTACCAAAGGCAGGAAGAGGAAAGGTCAAGTTCCCTGTGTCTCTTCTATCCGGCCCTCGCTCCTCCCACCGCCTCGGTTTTTTTCCCGAGGGTGATGAGGATGCATGTCCACGGAGTGGTCTTTTTCCACTTCGCAATGTCAACCTAGTATATCCGTCTTGTAATTTCCATGCAACTCCTAGCCTGAATCTAGCAAAATCCGCCCATATGTTCGTAATTCACGTGCGCGCACCGACGCCCTTTTTCTGATTTGTAGTGGGACACGCAAGCTCAGTTGGGAGGCTGGAAGAATGCATATGACTGCTCCAGACGCCGCTCGGTGTTCGCACGGCTGTTGACGAAGTCAGGGTAGTTGAGCGTCAGCTCGACGGCGCCGTTGACGATGTGGTCGGCGGCCTCGACACCCAACATGAAGGAGTGGTCCTGGTTGCCGACCTCGTACTTCCAGCTGCCGAATCGGCCACGGGAGAAAATGCCCTTGGCTTGCAGCTTGGGCAGAAGCTCCTTGAGGACACCGTCACGCTCCAGGGCGGGTGTGGGGTATCCGTGGTCGAACTTGCGGTGGTATGTGGACACGATCTCGTCCTCAGGCAGGATCATCTCGGTGTTGATCAGGCCCTGGATGCAGTCCTTGAGGATGTTCGCCTCGTCAACAGGCTTCTTGGTGGACTGGGACACCTCGAGCATGATAGACCAGTAGGGACCCTCCTTGGCCTCGCTCGAGTCCGCCTTGCTGCCATTGGCCTTGTACAGGGTTGGCAGCTTGACGTCCTTCTGAGGTTGGTTGTAAGGAGAGTAGTTGGAGAAGATGGTGGCCCGGTAGAATGGGCAGTTGTCCTCGGGGAAGTACAGCTGAGGAATCCTAGTTAGCACTGCTCTCTCTGGGGAGGAGTTTACGCCAAGACTTACCCAGCACTTGTCACCAATGCGGTCAGGTCGACCTCCTCGGAGACCAACGCCGATGACGTGTGTCGAGGAGTAGTAAAGACCCTTGGAGATGCTGACAAGCTCCTGGCTGCCCATCTTCTCAACCAGCTGGTCGACGTTCATCGTGGAGATGAGCTTCTTGTAGCCAATCTTGGAGCCATCTCCCATCGTGACGACCTTCTTGTCGGCATCGACCTTGGCGACCTCACCCTGCTTTCCGAAGCGCTTCTTCTCCTTGGGCAGAGTGTCGGCAACGGCGATCCAGATGCCACCAGTACCGTCACGGGCAGGGAAACGGAAAGTGGCGTTGGGGCCCCAGTTACCAGCAGTCTTGTTCAGAATGACGTTCTTGGCAACGAGCTTGACGTTGGGAGCAGCTACACGCTCGCCGAGCCAGTCGCTTCCCATCTGATTGATTATCCCATCAGTCTTGGATTCATGTGGAGACGCAAGGGGCACGGTGATGACTTACATCCTTTGTGGGGACGGCCCAGACTTTGTAGTTGTAGGGGCGCATGAAGATGTTGGCAATGTGGTCGCCCATCTGTCGCACGATCCACTCGTCAAAGTTCTTGGGCTTTGACTTGGTGACAGCGCTCTCCATGGCAGCATCGATGAGACCGTCGATGGCAGCGACCTGGTCCTCCTTGGGCAGCATGGAGATGTTGTTCTGGAAGGGGTAGGGGACCCAGAGGCCCTTGTAGCGGACGTAGGAGATACGCTGGTGGTCGAACCAGTCATCCTCCTTGGGTAGGGCCTCCTCGATGCAGTCGTCGAAGTACTTGTAGTGGGAGAAAATGACGTGGCCGCCCACATCGTACAGCTGGTGCATCACGGTCAGCCTGATCCTCTTGCTGTGGCGGCGAAGGATGGTTACGGAATACTTACGAAGCCTTCAGGAGTGACATCCGTGGCGGCGAGACCACCAGCCTTCTCACCAGAGTCGACAATCAACCACGAGGGGCCGTTCTACTCATCAACTGTCAGTTGGCGGTCACTTGAGCTTCGAGGCAGCATAGAATTGGGGAAAGTGAGCATACGATGTGGTTGAGGCGCTTGGCGGCACCCAGACCCGTTGGGCCCATGCCGATGACGAGAACATCAACGTTGCTGTAGTTGTGCTGTCAGTATGAAGCTGTCTCCGGGTCGTCCAAACCTGCCTGGAAGCTGACGGAGGGGTCATAGGGGACAACTTACACGTCAGCCATTGTGAAAGCTGGATAGAGGCACTGAGTGTTTCGTGAAGAGAAGGAAGGGAACTCGTTGGTTCTGCTCGCAGCTTTGAATGCGAAGCAGGCGTGGAAGGCAATGGCGTTGAAGACGTGGATAGCGATGGACAGTGAAGGTCAAGGTCGAGTCTAGTAGCCGGCGACGCGCAAGAAATCTTTTGGGATCTGGACAGTTTTCTTTGGTAAATGACGGCTTGCCCCCCCTTTCCCGACCACCACCAAGAACAGGTCCCCTTTTTTTTTTTTTTGGCCCTTAGCTGGATACGTACCCAGGTCACCTCTGGCGGGCAGGAGGGGTGAAGCTACACTCTTGTGTATGTGCTGCACGTCGGTAAAATGAATGGGGCAGGGATTGGGGTCCCCACCATCTTTTGGCGACGCTAATTTGTGCCTGGGCCCCCCGAGCAGCTGCGAAGACCGGGGGCCGTGGGCCTGCAACTTGGCATTCCTGTCAGGATGGGGGGTCCTCCGCTGGGCCCCAGACCCTGAGCCGGACCTGGAGGGCCAATTGCTGCAGAGAGCTTGACGGGCTCGAGGCCCACGGCGGCTCCATCCATCTGGCTCGGCAGCGATGATCTTGAACTCTGCATTTGATGCGTGGTCGACACCGCCTCCGTGGTCCGCTACTGTGTATCCTGGATTGGCTGCGGTAACACGCTTGTGATACTCTTGTCTGCAGTGCGGTGCATGCCATCTGTTCATTCCCTCCCCCCCCCCCTGAACGCGGTCCTGCCACGCCTGGACAGCCGACACTGGCAAGAGAGGCTCAAAGTTGCTCTCCTGCCCTCGAGGCATCGCAGCAGCCGGGGCCAAGTAATCCGACACGAGACATGCTTTGATGCGAGTCGTCACAAAGGAGGTCTATCAAGGTCTTACATAGTACACAGATGATAAGAACAATAGTCGCAATAATAAAAGCAGTAGGGCAGGCTAGTACGCAAGCAGAAGTCGAGTTAGGACCGATGGCGATAGTCGATGTGGCTACCGGGTCCAATTTTTAATTTCCTCCATCAAGCCAGCCAGCACGCAGTGATTGGATTCGTCAACCCGCAATTCTCCTAGGTGTAACCTTTTGTGATATCTCCCGGCTGTCCAATTTCCTCGACGAAATGAGCACTGCGGACTTGGAAGGTCGAGCACAATTTGACCGGGAAGATCAGATGGGACGAACGTGTCACAAGCAATTCAAAGTCAGACACGGGCAGCCGGCCGGCCTGGCTTTCGGTTGCATCGCCGGAAAGACATGGCCCACAGCAGACAAGATGGATACTATATGCCTCGAATACGGTTGATTTGTGGCTTTGGAAACATCGATTCCATAAAGTGCAACGTGTTCTTGGCAAGCATACCATGGCAGGGCCGTTGCCGGTTGGCGGGATGGCCCCAGACAGGCACATGGTGACATGCTGTGCTCTGTCGCACACACACAGACACAGTAGTGGGCGGACGGCAGGAAGAAGAGTTGTGGGTTGCAGTGAAGCGGTCATTAATTTTTCCCTTACCAGGAGCAGATGGAGATCCCTGGAGCCGGGGCGAGTCACTTTGCTGATCTCGTTTCACCATCGACGATCCGCGAGCGCGTGGGCAATGCGGAATTCCATACTGGTACAGCAATGCGCAGGACTGGCAGGGCCTGGCAGGGCTTGCTATAACAGCAGCGCAGGCTCGAGATAACAGTAAATGAGCGTAGACCGTTCATGGCAATCACCCGCCTTGGCCTGACAGGCGCGTGGGAGATGAAAGATGGAAGAGGCAAAGACAGCCTCATCTACCTCGCACAGCTCCGGGATCCGGTGGCGAAGAAGCAATGTGCCCACTAGGGCTCGCTCAGCCAGAGACTCCCTGTTCTTGTTCGTGGCAGTGGCGAGGGGTCTCGTATCCCGTCCAGCTCAGTTCAGTGCAGTTGGCCTTCAGGATGGAATACGGAAGTGATGGATACTGGTGGTGTGGTGGTGTGGTGGTGTGGTGCTGCTGCTGGTATTGCACCTGTTGACGGGAGCAACAACGCTGCTTGCCACTCTCAAGCAATGATTCGTGGTGAAGTTGGAACTTGGCCAGCTCCCGGCCCATGACTCGGACAATTAAGGCCAGGTACGACTCAGCCGGTATTGGTCCAAAGGGTGCTAATTATATGCTGCAACACACCCAAGCGATGGCACCCTTTTGTCTCCGAATTGGATGTGCTGTGGCAGTCTGCATATTGCGGTACATAGGATGACAGCGGTGCTGATGTCGTCTTTGGCCAGGTTGCTGTTCTACCGTGGAACATCTAAATCTGGACAAAACGTGCGCGGATCATGCGTCTGGCTTTCTCCCAGGGCGGCCCGTCACAGCCCGCCGCCTATTTCGATGTCTTGTACCAAACAGTCTGTGCATCACCGAGGGCGCTGCGCGATGGGTGCTGACGTAGGGCACTTTCTGGTTGGGTCTGTCCGAGAAGAGGCTGGGAGTGAAAACAAGACAATAATACGAGGCGCGAGACTTGTCGCGAGGTCGGTCTAGTGGCCGGGTGCGGGCTGCGGGTGGTCAAGAAGCTGCGACAGTGTCTAGCTTTGCTGCTTGCGGCGGTAACACCTACGGGCCGGCCGCCGAGGTCAGGGTCTTCCCGAACCTTGGCGTCTGCCCGTCCAGGCGCCGCCGCACATCGATCGTGAGGGAGCTCAGCTGAAGCAGAGCAGCTTCGGCTGCGGTTCCCAAGGTGCCCCAGTACACCCAGCCCAGCCCTCGGGGCCGATGGGCGGCCAGGTTCCCAGGGCTCGGGCTCGGGCTCAGGCTGAGGCTCAGCACAGATCGCTCCTCGGCCAGCAGGCGTCAACCCGCATCTTGATGATGTCCTTGGCAACGGGAATCCGAGCTTTTGCATCGGGACCTCGTCGCCTTAGCCTTGGAATCCTGCAGATGACACTAATGTAATGTGGGCTGGTCTGGCTGGACAATCCGGATCTGGGCATATGCCGGTAATGGACACACGATCACGATACGAGGGTAGGCAGCACGGTACTCCAGGTCCCTCAGGTAGCTAAAGCTATTCCGGTCTACATACTGTACTGCGAGCATGGCCAACCAGTAGACGCATTCCGCCGGCGACGTGGAGGCCCAGCTTACTGTAATAAGGGGCGAGGAGGCGAGGAGGCGAGAGGATAGGAGAGGAGAGGAATGCACAGGGGCTAGGATCGTTTCCCCACGCGGCCTCAACCAGCCGCATGTGGCAAGCAATTTGCTCGTCTGCTCGTTTGTGCGCGCGCGTGCATGCGTGTGTGTCTGTTTGTCTGTTTGTCTGTCTGTATCTATATACTATAGAGTACACGTGTGTGATGGACTGACGGAGGCAGTGTGCTGATCGCTGCATTCGCATTGGCTGCCATCTCCGTGGCCAGTCAAGCTTACCACGGGGGGCCGTCGTGGAAAGCGGAGCCATCCCTGTTGCGGCCAGCCCCTTTTTCCCACCCTATCCTGTTCTTCCAAGGTTGGCCGCGTTGCCAGATCGCCGCAAGATCCATCCTCTTGGCAGCTTATTACGGCGCTGCGACCCCTTCCCGCCGCCGACTTGGTTGATTGGGGAGACCCCAGGCCAAACTTTATGAGCCTTATCGGTATCATCCTCCACCCTCACCTTCTCTGCGCCTGCGCCTTCGCCTTCGACCCTCTTCCCACGCCCACGCCTACGTCCGCATCCACATTTCCACCCTCCTATCTCGAGGTCTTCTGCATCAGCCCGACCCAGTGAAGTCGCAAGGCGCATTGACCTAGCACGGCTCCGTACCCGGCTGTCGTCGAGGTTTATCTTCCGACCACTTTGTCTCGCACGCAGCTCGAGGCCTTCTATTCCCGGTCTCACATTTGAGCAACCAGTCCCCTCGTTACACAGCTTCTTTTCTTCTTGTCTCGGCCTTGTGTTGTGACGCCGTCTCTTTACGACAGCGACAGCGCACCTGCATCAGACATCCTTTCCTCTCCAATTCTGGTCCCAAGTTCGATCAACTCACCAAGATGGGTGCCGACGAGAAGACGCGTGTCTCTGGCGAGGTGACCCGAGAGCAAGACTCTCCCGTCCTGCCGACTGTCAACCCCGATGCCCAGAAATCAGAGCCGGCCAAGGCTTCGATTCACCCATCTCTCTACGTTGTGTAGGTCGAACCGCACCATTAGGGTCGCTTGCTCAATTAGCATCGCTGACGGGGCATTTGATGGTAGCGTTTGGATCAGCTTGAGCTCCTCGGTCATCCTCTTCAACAAATGGATTCTGGATACACTGCAGTTCCGTAAGTCAGACCACGACAGCAAAATCGCTCGGTATCGGGGCGGCACGGCTGACTGTGCAATTGTATAGACTATCCTGTGATCCTCACAACCTACCACCTGACCTTCGCGACTGTCATGACGCAGATCCTGGCTAGATACACCACGCTTCTCGATGGGCGCAAGACTGTCAAGATGACGGGTCGGGTTTACCTGAGGGCAATCGTGCCGATCGGGCTGATGTTCAGCTTGAGTCTGATCTGCGGCAACCTGACCTACCTCTACCTGTCAGTCGCCTTTATCCAGATGCTCAAGGCGACCACACCCGTCGCGGTCCTGCTTTCCAGCTGGTCCATGGGTATCAGCCAGCCCAGCTTGAAGGTCTTCTTGAACGTCTCCGCCATCGTCGTTGGCGTCATCATTGCCTCGATCGGAGAGATCAAGTTTGTCATGATCGGTTTCCTGCTCCAGATCGCAGGCATCATCTTCGAGGCCATCCGTCTCACGATGGTCCAGCGACTCCTGAGCTCTGCCGAGTTCAAGATGGACCCTCTCGTCTCGCTCTACTACTTTGCTCCAGTGTGCGCTACAATGAACTTCCTCGTCGCCCTTTTCTGGGAAGTCCCCAAGGTGTCTATGGAGGAGGTCTACCACGTCGGTCTGTTCACGCTCTTCCTCAACGGACTCGTCGCATTCCTCCTCAATGTCTCCGTCGTGTTCTTGGTAAGTCCATGGCGCCATACGCCCTCCTCTTCTGGCGGCTTGCTAACATACATCAACAGATTGGCAAGACCTCGTCTCTGGTCCTTACCCTCTGCGGTGTCCTCAAGGATATTCTGCTTGTGTGCGCTTCCATTGCGATCTGGGGCACCCAGGTCACTGG
This sequence comes from Diaporthe ilicicola, assembly GCA_023242295.1. Classification (NCBI taxonomy): domain Eukaryota; kingdom Fungi; phylum Ascomycota; class Sordariomycetes; order Diaporthales; family Diaporthaceae; genus Diaporthe; species Diaporthe ilicicola. The sequence continues at coordinate 110,242 of JALPVH010000036.1, read as the reverse complement.
CCTTCAGTTCTTCGGCTACAGCATTGCTCTTGCTGGCATGGTCTACTACAAGCTGGGATATGAGCAGCTCAAGGGATACGCCGATGAGGCTGGCCGCCAGTGGGCCGAGTTCGGAAACAACCGACCGGTGCTTCGCAAGCTCATCGTCATTGCGTCTGCGGTGGCTTTGATATTTGTGCTGTTTGGTGGTCTCGCCCCAACGTACGCCCCTGGATATATCCCAGATGTCCCTAGCGCGAACGAGCTCTGGAGCGCGGCTGCCAACAAGGTGAGCTCTCTGGGCTCGTAAAAATGGCAACACACACCGCCTTCGACGGTACCCCTTTGCGAGAACGACCTTACAAGTTTTAATGCTCGCGTCAACAATCCGCGGTTCAGGCGCCTTCCCGCCGGCCTGTCGACGGAGGCACAGCTTCGCACGTACATATTTGCCTATCATTCCTTTTGTCATTATCTCCGGGCAATCCACGGACGGGGAGTCTAGAGGATGGTCTGATAAGTCAAACGTCCCGGTGAATTCGGTAGGTTTGATCGGGAGCGGAGGTGGTTGTAGAATATCTATCGCATCAAGAGAAGTTTGATTCATGCGATGCATCATACACGGGTGTTTTGGGTGGGGGGGAGACGATGCTGGTCTGGTACACAGGTTCAATAGAGGCTATGAACAGCATAGCAATGTGACTTAATTGAAAAGTTAACGCTCGAGCTCGTCCGTCGTTGCTGGCAAGATCAAGTATGCGTGACAAGCTGAATACGATGCAATGTCACGAAGAGGTTTCTGGAACTCGACATACAATTGGAAAGAGCCGTTCGCTTGGGACGTGCTTCCCAGTCTCAGAAGCTCCGCAGACCCATAGAAGTCAAAGTGTTTGGCGCCAGGTGTTGTGGACTTCGCCGAGAGTCACGATCACTGCTTAGGCCACGGGCCCCAAAGGATCATGCTCAGACTGAGCAGTCGATTGGGAGGTCTCGGAAGTTTCAAGGACTTGGATTCGTATCTTCACATGATCTCTTCGTAGGTTGGTGGCCGCTTCCTGGACCAGGCGTGGCCCAAACCGGGCTCCCGCCCTCACGGCTGCGCTGCCTCGCGTACTTGCGTCCTCGCTTGCAACGGGTCAATGTGAGCCAGATATCGTAGTTATTATTCTTGACTACGACTCGTGGCTAGCCACGGCAACCTTTCCATCCACACACTCCTTTGTGATATGACGGGCCGTCACACTTGTTCCCCCCGACAAGAAGAACGCCAAGAAGGGATGAAGTCGACCTTCCTTTCCGTGTGGTCATGAAATTCGGGTCGTAAGCGCAGTGCAGCCTTTTCAAATGCCGTCGAATCTTGATTCGATGCTGTGTACATCCATACCATTTCGCCCCCGCCCAGCCGAAATCAAGCAAGAAATAATCTAGAATCCTGTTGAGAAAGTGCGCGTTAGCATCTTCGTCATCGTCGCCATGCCCGTGTCTCGCGTGCCGCTGTGGCGTCCTCGTTCCCGCCAAGGAGCCCTCTTGGGGAGAATGGACATTGCGCTGGCGCGGCGTCTCGGTGTGGGGTTGACATACTCAGAGGGGTGAAGAACCACCTGTTCTTGCCGCTCGTGTACCGCTCCTCCAGGGTCTTCTTGACCGTCTTCTTGGCATCCTCGCGCTGGCTGACCTCCTTGAAGGTGTCGGAGGTGATGGCACCCTTGAGGCCCTCGAGCTCCAGGGTGTAGCGGGTGGGCATGAGGTGGTTGTAGTTGACGACCTTGACGAAGGGCTTGATCTTGGATCGCTTCTCCTGTCGTGTCTTGGACATGCGGCGGGTGATCTTGCTGGGGTAGCGCTCGATGCCGGCGACCAGAGCGTGGCCGTAGGGGTGCGCCTTGTTGCCGGTGTCGACGGGCTGGATGATCACGACCTGAATTGCGGTAAAAGAAAAAAACCCAGTCAGCCTTCTACAGGTGCCAGCCAGAAGTGTTTGCATCCCAAATGCATCGGTTCCCAAGCTCTTGAGGTCGTCGTCGCTCCCATGTCCCTCATATCCCCACCGGACTTCCCAAATGGCCGCCTTCGCTCCGCATCGTTGCTCTCGCGCCAAACAATTCGGGGGGGGGGAATCGGTTTTCTCACCTTCTTTCCGGCGTAACGGCCACGGGTGATGATGGCAACACGGCCAACCTTGAGGAACTTCATTTTGGCGTCGGTCGGGTCGTCAACGGGGGTATGAAGGGCGGATGGTTGCTGGTCGTCGATAGGGGATCAATCTTGAGGTCGCTGCGTCCAGGCGAGAAAATTCATTCGGTTGTGGGCTGGAATTTTGCCAGGTCCCGTGATGTGGCTTAGTCAGAAAAAGAGGGGACCCAAACGCTCCCCCTGTGGTGCCAAGCCGCTGGGCCTGGGAGCTCTGGAGCTCTCTGTCTGGGGAGGAGAGAGAAGGGTTCTCATCCAGTTTCTACTTCATCTGTACGACTGTCTGCAAAAACCTCAGAGTCTGGCTACCAGTCCACTTATCTCAGATGCTTCGAGAAAGACTCTTCTGAGGGACACATTTTCCAAAGACACTATTCCAACAACACCCATTCTTCTCCCAGGACTGACCCCCAACGATGCCTGCGCCGACCTACATCATCAGCAAGGTCGCCGACCCGATCTTTGCTCTCTTCATAGGCCTGTCAGCGGCAGCGACGAGGATTAACCGCGAGGAAAAGGAGAAGGGCAGGTCAAGCTCTGAGACAATCAATGCTGGTTTGCGGTATGCACACTTTCTCATCGTGAAGGGGCTCCTCGCTCATCAGACCACTTGGGAACAACGCATGTATAATCACATTCTAACTCTACACCAGGAGAACCGGGCTGTCTAAGCAGGCTTCATAGGCCGCTTCATGCTTGGATCGATTCATTCCGATCTCTTCCATGAGTCAGGACTGATCATCTCGCACGAGAGAGAAAGGGACGTGAGCTTAAACGTCTCAGATGAATTGACCCAACGCCTGGCACCAATGGCACCATCAAGCAATATGCCCAGTCACTGGGGCGTAGACGCCCACGTTCCTAGCCAAAACACACCAAGGACCACCACCCTATGCGATCCGCTTGAGCCTCTGGGGCAGCCTCCATGGGACTAGCCTGCGACTTGTGCGTGGAGACTTCCCAGACTATCTGCTTCATCCACTGAACGCTGGGCCATACTCTTTCTTCATCGCCTCACGCACCATCTGCCCACAAAGTTTGGCCGTAGGATTCGTGCTGACCGCGAGACCCTTGGCAACTTCGTTGCCATATCGTCCGCCCAGGGCAAAATCTCGCGAAGCAGCCTCTTCGAAATCTAGTTTCTGCCAGCCAGTCTCGGCCCTTTCCGGGTCCACACCCAGGACACCGCCCTTGGCCAGCATCTTTGCGGTCTGGTGGTAGACCGCCGCTCTTTGCGTGTGTGCCGATGACAAGGTTCTTGCGGCTTGTCGAGACAAGCGCGGATAAGAACCGCTTGGGGTTAGGAGCGAGATGCAGGCATCAAGATCTGAAAGCGTTCGTTTAGCTGCTGACTGTCTCTCCGCTGAATCGCCATCAGCGATGAGAGGATTATCAGACGGCTCCAGACCAGACACAAGCATGCCGTCGCCGTGTAAGCGACGAGTCGCCTGCGCTCGGTTGTTTCTGGCGCTGGCATATGACGGATTCGTGGAGATCAGCTCGCTCAAGCCAGCAACACATTCCTCATATGTCTTCAGGGGATCAATATCAGTCTTTGGACCTGGCCCAGCAATATGGATCTCCGCTTGCTGCACTGCCAATACCAAGCGCCGTTCTTCTGCCGCAATGCGTTCGTACTCGGTGACATTTGTGACATTAGGATCTTTCGGCAACGACTCGTCCACCTGGACCACTTGAGAGGGGTCGAACTCTGGGTCCTGGATCTTCTCACTAGCAGTTGCTCCCGTCAGCCCCTCATATGACTTGTCCAATGCGAGGACTCGGTGCGTCACCCAACACAGCTTACAGGATGTTCAGATCGCGCGTGCTCAGGGACACAGAAGCCATTGTGGCATGCGGTTCCCAGCAGACGCCTGGTTCGAGACTTTACTCCGGGGCTTCTTGCAAAGCAGGCTTCAGTCAAGGCGAGAACAGAAACACAACACCTCGAACGATTGCTCTATCTATGCGAGATAAGATGGATGGGGCGATGTCAGGGGGCTCGAATCAGTACTGGAGGGCTGAAAAACTTAAGATCGAGGCGACCAGTCGACGATGGCAGTGATCAATGACTTGAAGCATTGAACGAGTGGAATTTCTGATTTCCTTGCCATCGAATGAATGCAGATGATCAATCTGGACAGCTCACCTTCTCCACTTCTCCTTGTTCCAGGACTTATTCAAGATGGACAGACTACTCGTTAAAGTTCCGGCGTGTCCTGGAAGACGTATGGTGCTCTCACCGCAGTAGTCGGGCAGACTAGTCGTTGGAGTTGGAGGGGCGACTGACATTCCGGGCGCGCGGCAACCGTCGGGCAGCTCGCTTTGCGACGGCTGGTGCAGGGCACCCTCGCTTAACGGGCCAGTTCCGCGCTCCGGTCAACGACGGAACGGCCTCAAGAGTGTCAAGCAACTCGATAGAGTTTGTTTGAATGCAAGCCGTTGAGTCGTCATTGTCACAGGCCGGGCGTCTTTAGACTATGCCACTCGTGGGCATACCGGGAAGGACGGAATCGAAACGTCGGCTTATGATGACCACGGCTGCGGAACAGCCCTTACGGCTGCCGCCAACTCCCCTATGCTTATTCCTGCTCATGAATATATACGTCCTACTCTTCGGCCGTTGCTTGGCTCGGATTTCTAGGCTCTTTGTTCTATACCAGCAATTCTCTCCCTCCTTCAGTATTTATCCCAGTGGCTAGACTTCGTTTAGCCCCTTTTGTTCGTCACTTTCTCCTCCTTTGAAACCGCAAACACCAATTTTGGTTGACATCGGGCACATCACAGAGAACCAGTCTGAGTGATAATGAGCCCGTCTGCCATCAATGACAGCCCACGAAACTCGGTAGCCTACCATACCAATGGTAGCGCTACGTCAACACACACAGATGCGGACTATGCTGTTCGCCATCCCCTCCCCAGCTTCAATGGCTACGACCATGTGACCTGGTGGGTAGGCAACGCCAAACAGGCCGCCGCATATTACTCAACCCTCTTCGGTATGAAGCCGGTGGCCTACCGAGGTCTCGAGACGGGCAGCCGGTATTTCACGTCCCACGTCGTGGGCAACGGTGACGTGCGCTTCGTCTTCACATCCCCGATCCGCTCGGCCGCCTACCTACCCGAGGATGAGCCCATCTCCAAGGCCGAGAAGGCCCTCCTCGCCGAGATGCACGCCCATCTCGAGCGGCACGGCGATGCCGTCAAGGACGTCGCCTTCGAGGTCGACTCCGTGGAAGGCGTATACAGCCGCGCCGTGTCGCAAGGCGCCGAGTCCGTCCAGCCCCCTGCTGTCCTCAGCGACAAGGGCGACACCGGCTCTGTAACCACCGCCGTGATTCGCACGTATGGCGACACGACACACACGCTTGTCAGCCGCAACAACTACAGGGGCATCTTTCTTCCAGGCTTCCGTGAGGCCAAGCTGCCCACCGCCTCGGTCGCCATGCCGGACGTCCAGATGGCCCGCATCGACCACTGCGTCGGCAACCAGGACTGGAACGCCATGGTGGCGGCGTGCGAGTTCTACGAGCGGTGCCTGAGCTTCCACCGGTTCTGGTCCGTCGACGACAGCCAGATCTGCACCGAGTTCTCGGCGCTCAAGAGCATCGTCATGTCGAGCTCCAACGAAGTCGTCAAGATGCCGATCAACGAGCCCGCCCTCGGCAAGAAGAGGTCCCAGATCGAGGAGTACGTCGTCTTCAACTCGGGCGCGGGCGTGCAGCACATTGCCATCCAGACGCCCGACATCCTGTCCACCGTCTCCGCCCTTAGGGCCAGGGGTGTGCAGTTCATCGACGTGCCCTCGACGTACTACGAGACGGTCCGAATGAGGCTCAAGACGGAGAAGAGGAACTGGCAGCTGCAGGAAGACTTTGACGCCATTCAAAGGCTCAATATCCTGATCGATTACGACGAGGGCGGGTACCTGCTGCAGTTGTTCACGAAGCCGTTGATGGACCGGCCGACGGTATTCATCGAGATCATCCAGCGGAACTCGTTTGATGGCTTCGGAGCGGGCAACTTCAAAAGCTTGTTTGAGGCGATTGAGCGCGAGCAGGCCGAGAGGGGAAATTTGTGACCAGGGCTCAGGGTTGGCTCCTACACGATAGTGAGATTGAAGCATACAATAGCATTTTAATAGTTCATTCAATTCATCTCGGACCAAGTCCAGTTTTGTCTCCTGCCCGGCTCGCCGTTCGTCTATCCAACAGGCCTGACCTCTTGTATATGAATACATCATGACCTAGAGCCTCAGGTATAGCTCTACCCCGTACCTCGTCAGGCAGTCGGGTTTTTCTTCGCCTAGAACGCCGAGAGATGTGGTCCGGACTCCTATACCTGTATCTTACAAAATGGTATCAAATAATTCCTCTGTCTTGAGAAGCCGTCCTCTATGGAGCCCGTAGTCCTCCATGTCTAATCCACAATCATGTCTCCGTTGGCATGTGTGACACCGTTCTCGGCTGCATCCATCTCTAGCTCCAGCTGAGCCGCTGATCGGGTGTCACTCTGGCATCCGGGGCAATTATGGACAATCTCGTGTGCAAAAACGTCGCAGTCGATGCAGAAATGGTTGCCGCATACCTCGCAGGCGTATCGGCCACTCTCGCTGATACCCTTGACCTTGTCACCAGCTGTCTTCTCTGCGAGCTCCCTCCCCTTGCCTCTCGATTTCGGTGCTTCGGGGAAGTTCGTCAAGCAGGCATAACATGCGATAGACTTGTCAGCTTCGCTCCATGGCACTTCGACCCAGTTCCGAAGGGGGAAGAGATGATGATAAGACCGTGCCAGGTGGGTTGAGAGAATCAGCGTCAGGCCACACGCAGGACATTCAGCTGGCAGACGGCACACCTTTGTTGAACACCGCGTGCAGAGGTACCCGTCTCGACAGGGTTTGTTGTGGCAAGCACAGAGGCTTATCGCGTCTTTTTTGTCGCTGGTAGTGCGGCCAGCTGCGGCCACATTATCCTTCACGCCGCCACTGGATTTTGTAGAGTCGGCAGAGCTAGCAAAGTATTCGGCTTTCGTCCGTGAGGGAAATCCCATCATCAGCAGGCTGGCGTTGCTGCGCTCGGTCTGTCGGGTTACTGGCGGAGTAGTACTGGCGAGGAATAAGTCGCGAAAGTGCTGCTCGTGCATCGCGATTGAATAGCAACCAGCATCGCCTCCATTGGTTTTTGAGCACAGATCGGCGCAGACGGCGACTTGCGCGGCAAGACCGACAATGGAAACCCTTATTTTATCTGCTATGAGGCTTTCGATGGTGTCGTGTATGTCGCCGGGGTCGCTAGAGAGAAGAGCCCCGTAGACAATGAGGACCTCGCGAGTGCCATGAGAAGGCGCGTGACTGAAGAGACCCAGATGTCAGCTGAGAAACTCAAGACCAAGGCGAGACAGAGTTGGAACGTACAAGAGATCACCGCGGCACATCTCCAGGGCATTCTGCAAGCTAGGGTTCCCCCTGGGCTCGAACTTCTTTTCCCAGTGCCTAAGCCAGTCGATGTGGTCCGCCGGGTTGCCGCTCATCTCACTGATGTGGACCGCGACACCGTCGCGCATAGCAATGATGCCCAGCTGCGAAATGGGGTTCTGCTCGAAGTACTCCCTCACAAAGTCCACCGCGTAGTGCATCATGAGTATGTATCGGTTGGGCAGCAGGTCCTTCTCGACCATGGCAAAAGACATGTCAAGCACCAAGACCATGTGCCGGATGATGCCGCGTTGGAAAGGGGTCGTATCGCGCAGCAGGCGTCGTCGCTTCTCAGCCTCAAGGAGAGCAGTGAGGGAGACGTTGCCCTCGGCATCCTCGGGGACGTCCCAGGTAAATTTGCCCTCCTCCCAAGCTGCGCGCTTCCCGTGCTTGCTCTTGTGCGCACGCTGTCGCTGGCCGCGGCTGCTGCTGCCGCCGGCGTTCTGGTGGGGTCTGGCGTCGCTGCGACCACCGCCGTGGCCGTGGCCTTGGCCGCTTGTTACTTGGTGGTCGGCGAACTCGTCATCGGAGATGCCTTCGATGTACTCGCCATCGCTGTCATCGGCCATGTCGCCGCTGGGTATTCGGGTCCGGGCCGCGGAGGCCTGTGTCGGGCATGTGGTAGAGAGGGCGATGTTCCGCTGAGGGTCTGAGGCGGTTGTCTAGACCGTCTCTGGATTTTCCATGACCGACGACAGAACACTCCTGCCTTGCGAATCAAAACCAGAAAATAAAAGAAAGTGCTAAGAATGAGCGACGCCGGCGACGGTGTTGAAGGAGGCACGGGTGTGCGCAATGGACGGTTGCAAGAAGATCAATCCTCACAGCTCAGGGCTGTTGCTGCAAGTGGGGCGGGATGTACTCCGTACCTCGTACAGCAGGTCTGTATGCTGCAACAGTAGTCAACGACGGCCAATGACGTCTCACCGAAAGCACGGCCCCCACCCTTTTTGTAATGGAGTTCATCCGAAGGGAGGACATAGACTATTTTCTCTCTCTTCACGAAGACGACCAGCCTGAATCTTGCTTCCTTCAACACAAAAAGTATGCCGTTTGATCTCAGCCGTCCTCATGAGGCAACAATAGCATGAGATCATTAGACCCCGGACTTGAAGATTATGTTGTGAGTTGTCACTAAGACGTGAAGTTTTGAAGCCGTCAAATGTCAAACTCGAGGCTGGTTCTGCCATCATGAGCTCTTTCTCCCCGAATTTGGCTTGCTAGGTCAAGTGCAGAGAGTTCATATGAGAAGGAATCGGCCAGCAGGTGTTTATTCGCAATTGTCGACTGGACTTCTACTGGAATACGGTACGTGGAGATCAGGACTGGGGCTTCAAGAGTTGGCCCTGACTCCCTCGAATGACAACTGAGAATTACTCCCTTGAATGACGGCCTTATGAAGGTGTTGCAACCACTTTGAAATTGAAAAGGCCGACAACTTCACAACACGATTGTACGGTTGAGACAGGCATCGCCTCTCTGAGAACATTGGCTGAATGCCATATCAAGCGAGAGCCGTCTAAGTCTTGAACACCTTGATAATTAGCGAGAGGTCAGTTCTGAACCTTGATGCAGAAGCTGCTTCACATAGAATGTTTACCAGAGATAAGTACCCCGTGGCTCATGGTTCCAAGGTGGATAATCACTTGGTATATTTAATTTCGATTTCCAGGTCGTCATACAGAAAGGTATGTATCCGAAGCGCTGTTACCAAATTTCATTATGGGTATGTTGCTGTCATGTGCTATCTAAAAAGACTCATTTCGACATTAAATTATCAGGTCAGTGGTTTCGCTCAATTAGTTGAGGTTGGCCGCATTACGACACATCTTCTATGGATAGTTTCCAACAGGCATGGGCCAGTCATCTTCGGTGATAGAGGACCAGAACACCCAGACCATGACCACCGAGAGCAGGGTAAAGAGAGTCTGGAACAATGCCCCATCGATTTTGCCGCTTGTGCCGTTGCAGATATGTGGGCTGATTGCATAGTTGAAGATCTGGCCAAGCGCGAAGAGGATAGCAGCTAGGGTAAGGTAGACCATGGGCCTTGTCTCGCCCAGCACTCGCAAGACCAGGACGGTTTCGAGAACGTAGAATGCGACGAGGAAGATCAGCGGCGCCAGCTGGTAAAGCACATACAGCGCTATATTCCGGTAATTTGGGCCGTCATAGCTCGATTGGAACTTGCCTGTCCAGTCGAAGCCCGTGTCAAGAGCGATGTAGCCCGTCCCGATCAGTAGTATGGCTGCGGATATCAAAATGAGGCCGAGCGACATTGGTGTGCCGTCGTCTATGAATTGATAACCGACGACGGCGTTCAGCATCAGCATCCAGGTAGTCGCAATGATGAAGCCGATGTGGATGCCCGTAAATGCTATCCGAACCGTCGAGTTCAGGGGGAACTCCCCGACCGTAAAGATTTCGCAAATCGAAATGACGATATAACCGACGAGGAACAATTGCATTTCCCTAGAATGGTCGTTAGAATCGAGAGCCTGCAGATGGGATAATGGGATAAGCAGGAGGCAGTCGAAAGGAGGCAGAAGGCTGGCAGGACAGGAGACGAAAGACAGGAGGGAATACTGCCAGTCTGCTGATATTACCGTCTTGCCGCCTTCTACCATCATTTCTACCAACCCCTCCGCTCCTGTCCGAATAATCAACGTACCTCCTTCCCACAGCCGCCTTTTTGCGCTCAGAGCGCAGGATCAGATAAATTGACGTGGCAATCGCGACACCACATAGAAGTATGGACCCCAAGTTGCCGAGCCTCCTCCCGCCGCCCACTGAGATACCCGTGAGTTCGCAGCCGCCCCATCCTCCGGTCTGGTTGTGATTGCTGGAGAGCAAGTTGCACACTGGGAGCGTGGAATCGCGACAAAAGTTGCCGAAATTCCCGAACTGTGTTGAGCCCATTGAGTCGGTTCTCGGATTTGCTCAGCCGCGGGGGCGGTGAATGGGATGTTGCCGCGACCGTCGGGACAGTCGTTGTCGATGTTCTGTCGCCAAAAAGTGAGCAGGTCAAATAGCCAGGTGATCTCGTAACCGGATGCCGACGGCGGGATCACCAGTCACCTCCTGGCCAGCCTCTGGCAATGGAACAATCGGTTACCTCTTGGCTGGTTGTTGCCACTGGGACAAACGGGAGACCTCCTAATCGATGACTTGACTTGACTGCAGGATGACCGGGTGGAATAATCGCACTTTTGGCCCGAGCAAGGCGGTGGGAGAGTGTCCTTGCCCGACGTTGGGGGGTGGGTCGCGGGAAGGCTGGAACGAGCCTACAGCAGGAGGCGCCTTCCTTCTTTTCACTGGGCGGGCTGTTGTGTTTTTAGTGGCAGGAGCTTGGGGGCTCCACTCCCAAGGTTACCTGGGCGTGTTCTGGTGGCGTGATTGGGTCGCTGGAAGGCCGACGGGGGGCGCACCGTAGCACGCGGAGAGCGTCGTCGGGGGATTTACCTTGGTTGTGGAAACAAGAATTTAAGATTATGCTGGGCCTGGGAAGTCTCTGAACAAGCAAATGGCGCCTGGCACTGGCAATGGTGTGCGGGAGTGTGGACGACGATATGTGTCGCAGGTGACACTGACACTGACATCAGTGCGCACCGGCGGGAGGACGGGCGTTTTGTTTTTGACGGCTGCCAGGCTTGGAATGCAGTCGACGATGGGCACGATGGCTGGAGAGGGAACGGACGGGCGGGCGGGCGGGCGTTGGTGTGGGTACCTGATCAGATATAAGCAAGTTTGAAACAGCTAGGCGTGCTGGGTGCTGTGTGCTGTGTGCTGCCAGCGCTAACAACGAGGCGATGCTGATGCGATGAGATGGGATCGGTGGGCACCTCTCAGCACAGGTGTGCTCGCCCATCCTGGATCAGGTTGGCGATCTAACTATAACCACAGCGTAATAATGCCTTGCAAGCAGCATGATTGACCGTTCTGCGGCCGGCATCCAGCACTGACCACTGATTTGATTTGATCTTCATGCATGATGAGCTGGTGAATGGCCCCCGAGGCTGGACGGGCGCATCTTGACTCTGTCTGTCTGACTGTCGGCTCTCGACGACCAGCCTTCCTTCCCCCCACCTCATCACATCCCCCGGACTCTCGACGGCCCCTACCTGCCGGTACTCACCTGCACTCGCCGATGCTACCATCTTGGGAACCAGCAAGGGAAAGCAGGCAGTCTAGACTATTCAATGCTTCGCCATGCTCACCTTAGACCCCCCACCACGCCCAATGCCAGCCAAGGGAGCTTGCTCAAGACTCGATCACGACATTCCCAGCTCGGCCTCCACTTGTCTCGGAAGCAGACCTATCTCTCTGCTCCTTGACTTCAGCTGACAGACGCAAGGGACGACAATGCCAAGCTCTCGTCGAGGTCCACCAGCTTGGAATCACTGTCGCACACCAACCAAGCGCTTGAGAGATGAGAATACGCCCTGTCCCACGCCGGACATTTATTCCAAGGGTGTTCTCCAGCCTTCTTGTCACACCTCGCTGACCTTTATTGCCGTTCCCTTCATGTCACCATCCGCCGCTCCGGGAGGGTACCAGTCAGGCCAGGTCGAGGATCGAATCCTTCCTCCGAACTTCTTCTGCATCTCTTACTCCCGCTAGCCACGCAGGCAAACAGCATGGCATGCAGAACCAGCCAACCTGCAACCCGAGGTTGGAGCCGCTGGGCCGCCGTGTCGTTTCAGCCACAGCCACATACGCCTACGCGGCGCGCACTTCGTGCTAGGCTGGACGCTGAATCCTGTTTTTTTGTGATTTTTTTTTTTTTTTGGCTCGACGGGACCGTGCCTTCGTGACCACTCGTTGCCTGCTGGCGACTTGCTCGCTGCTGATCACGGCACGGTTGTACAGTAAAGCCCGTCCAAGCTGAAGACGTCGCTCGCTCGCCATTCTCGTTATTGTTGGCGGCGGGTCTAGCCGTTTGCCCGCATGCTATTCTTTCTTTCCAATACAGCGGCCGAGATAAAGGCTCCCCCGCATTGGTCGGAGCCTGGCGGTGTGAGCCCTTAGCGGCAGCCGTCGGAGGACTCCCATGCCGCCGTGTCCACTCTCGAGATCCGACGCGACGACGCAATTCTGCTTTGGTTAGAGCGCCTACTTTGGATCCAACGGCGGCACATGGTCAGCTGACATTCACAACAATGCCGAAGCACACAACTGATTACGATTCTCGCAGCTGGTCTGTCTGGTGCGCGAAAGCACCACAGACTCTCACTGTACTAGCAACAAGTCGGAACAATTGGTTCGCGGGCCCTTGCGCAAATCCTGCCCATTGACGGCAATCCGGAAGGTTGGCCAAGAGACGGCATGGAGGCGTCGAAATACTACGGTGTGAATCACACCACATGACCAGAGAGGCTCACTGAAGAAGGTTCGAGGGAGATCAGCACCCGGTCTTTTCATGATACAGTGGCCTCACACAACTACGGTTTGTATTGCGCCGACCACTAGGATTTCCTGAGCCGGGTCGGAACGCCAGACTCGTTTACCCTCGGCCTGGCGCTCGATGATTTGGTAATACGTGCACCTAGGAGCATAGACCATAGCCATATGCAAATTCGTGAGCCGCATGGGCGCATTGTTGTCGGTATGCGCTGGCGTTTTATACGATAGCATGAATTGAAAGAAGAAAACCGGTACCAACCCCTTCAGAGCGCAGCACAGCTTGTCAGCACACATCAGAGTGGCTGATGTTGACGGGCGAGCATCAGGAGTCGCGAATCGAGTGAAAGGATGAATGAAGCTTGAGGGAGTCCATGGTCTTAGTAAGATCAGGGCTTTTGTAGGTCGTCCGTCCCATCGGGTCTCACGCGGCATTTCGTCTCATGGCTCGATTGTGCTGTGCGCACACAAGCTGCGGGGCGCAAGGCCTCGAGGTCAGCTGCGGCATCATTTCGCCTGTTTGTTACTAGACCATGCCGGCCCTCAGCTGAGCAATTGAGGCCTGCACCACCACTGCAGTGTGGTGGCAGATAAACACATGAGCTCGAGCTCGAGCTCTCGCTCGCGGTCCTTATGGACGGGGGTTTTCCGCCTCAGCGCCGTAACCGCGGAAGGATTGGTCCGATTCCCTCGAGGTCTCTGGCGACGCGATGCGGATCGTGATGCGTGATGTCCCAGCCAGGCGGCAAGGTGGGTAGACGAGTGGGATTTTTGAAGACAGTCGAGCCTGAAGAAGCCAGGACCCTGAGGGCTCGAATGCGGGGTGGCGTCATTAGGTCTGGGGTTGACAGCGCTGCCAAACTGTGATCTCGAACGCAACAGGCCCATTGCCGGGACGAAAGAGGGGAGATGGAGTAAAAAAACGGTCTCGTGGGCAGCCGCTCTTACACATTTCCCCGGACTCGAGGTCATCTGCCTGACTCTTGGGACTGCAAGACTCCACATGCAGCACAGTGAACGAGCCCGATGAGCAGTCAGTCAGTCGTCCGCATCGCATGGAGCGCTGCAATGCAAGGAGCCGACGAGGTACCGTACAAACAGGCCCGCCGGTGCAAACTTTGTTCTCAGGGCCTGAAGGGGGGGTTCTGTCTACTGTACACTATGGCGCGATCCCCTGTGCTGGCAGCAGCAGGCAGGGCAGGAAGGCCACGATGGTGGGTTCTCGCCCATCATCAACATGGATGCACTGGCGGCTACAGGCCCGGCCCCTCGGCCCAGAAGATAAGATGAGAGAGCGCTGTGGAGCAATGACAGCACCGCACAGCTCTAGAGACGGCGCGACAACTGGACAGGTGGACCAAGTTTTACTGCAAACGGGATGCGCAGTACCTAGAAGCCAGAGACAAAAACGGATCGACTACAGCAGGTAGCAGGCCCAGCACGCATTCCTAATGGAATGGACAGCAGGTCACCTAGGACCAGGCCAGGCCAGGCCAGGCCCAAATCTCTTTTTATAAACGGGCTGTACTGCACTGTAGACCTCCTCCCAAGACCTCTCGGCCTCTCGAGGAAAAGGGGGGCGAGGGAAATGCGTCTCGCCTCAATCGCTGCAAATAGAGTGTGCAAGGAGGGAAATGATCAAGAGCTACTTGGCCATGCACCAGGCTAGTGCGGTGGGCCTGTGTACCTCTGCATCGAACTGATTGTGAGATCGGCGAGGCCATGCACTATTATTGGGCCCGTGTGGCCAGCATCCTTGACCTCAATGGCCGTGTCAAGTTCAATCGGGGGGATCTTGTCGAGCTGAGAAGAAGCTACTACGTACGATTGTTCACCGCAACCCGCAACTCTGCACACTACTACCGCTGCAACGTCGATACGATAGCCTTGTACTTTGCCCTTGCACCCGCCCCCCGTCTTCAGGATCCCGTGTACTGCACTTGGAAGTTATCCTGATACGATCCGACCTGCTCCATCTATCTGATAGCATAGTACCTTCTGCCTGCTGTACGGCCCAGATCCAGAGTCAGACGCCGAGCTAGCCTCTCTTCGTCGCCGTGTCATTCGTTCGCTCCTCTCGCCCAACCCGCCCCCCTCCAGCCGGTTTTTTTTTTGACTGCTATTTTCTTTCTATTTTGTTGACAAGAAAGGGTCATGCCGTATGCCTTTCTCAACCTCAAGAACAAACACCCGACCGTCGTCTAACATCCCTCTCCGCAACCTCGCTGAGTCCTCGGGCTCCGCCTCGCGACAATACCACGAGGAATCGACGTCATTCCTGGGTGCCCACCACTCCGGCCACAGCGTTGACAAGCCCGGCTCCGACTCGGACGACGACACCGAGAGCTGGGTCTCGACCGGCGACATTGGCGAGCAGATCGACGCCGAGGACCCTCTGCGCGCCAGGCTCAACGACACCCTCGATGAATCCGCCCTCGCCGGCCTGAAGCACCTCCCCAGGAACCACGCCCACACCGCCAGCGGGACCACCACCACCACCACCGCCAGGAAGGACAAGAAGCACGTCCGCATCCACGAGGACCCCGAACACCACCGCCGCTCCCACCGCCACTCCTCGGGGCAGCCTGGCGTCGTTAATAAGGAGGCAATTGAGATCCCCGAACTGATCTCCCGCACCCCATCGCGGGCGCAACGCCTTATCGCTGCCATCATGCCTAGCTCAAAGGGCTTCACGGGGAAGCCCCTGATGTAGGTTCCTTGCCGCCGGTTGCGTGCTGTGTGCTGTGCTGTACTGTGCTGCCCTGTGAGCCCACATGCTGACCATCCGACCTGCCAGTTACTTTACGAGTATATTCGTATCATTAGGCGTGTTCCTCTTCGGATATGACCAAGGTGTGATGTCGGGCATTATCACGTAGGGCCTACCCCATCCCCCGTCCCTCTCCCAGCCAGAGCCCCGTAGCTGACCGGTGTCATCCCCCCAGGGGCCCGTACTTCCGTGATTACTTCAACCAACCCTCAAAGGCCCAGATAGGGACCATGGTTGCCATTCTCGAGATTGGCGCGCTGATATCGTCCCTGCTGGTGGGCAAGATCGGAGACATTATCGGCCGTCGACGGACGATCCTCTACGGGTCGATGATATTCTTCGTAGGCGGTGCCCTGCAGACCTTCGCAACAGGCATGCCGATGATGATGCTAGGCAGAATCATTGCCGGTCTGGGCGTTGGTTCCCTCTCGACCATTGTCCCTGTCTACCAGTCCGAGATCTCGCCGCCGCACAATCGTGGAAAACTGGCCTGCATCGAGTTCTCGGGCAACATCATCGGGTACACCACGTCCGTATGGGTGGACTACTTTTGCGGCTTCATAGAAAGCGATGCCTCCTGGCGGGTGCCTCTGTTCATGCAGTGCATCATGGGCGGTCTGCTCGGTTTCGGCAGTCTCATCATTGTCGAGTCCCCCAGGTACGGCGAATACCACTATCCATACCGTGCGACTTACTAACAGGATCCAGATGGCTTCTCGATAACGACCACGACGAGGAGGGCATTGTCGTCATCGCCAACCTCTACGGCGGTGGTGATATTCACAACCCCAAGGCCCGTGACGAGTTCCGTGAGATCAAGATGAATGTTCTGCTCCAACGCCAGGAGGGCGAGAGGACATACAGCGACATGTTCCGCCGCTACAAGACCCGTGTGTTCATCGCCATGTCTGCACAGGGTCTGGCCCAGCTCAATGGCATCAACGTCATTTCGTACTACGCGCCCTACGTGTTTGAATCTGCCGGATGGATAGGTCACGATGCGGTGCTTATGACTGGTATCAACGGTATCACATACTTCTTGTCCACGATTCCGCCGTGGTACATTGTCGACTCGTGGGGTCGTCGGGTCATCTTGCTCTCTGGCGCGGTGGCCATGACAATATCTCTGTCGTTGATCTCGTATTTCATCTTCCTTGACATCAGAGCAACGCCCACCCTGGTCGTGATCTTTGTCATGATCTACAATGCCGCGTTTGGTTACTCGTGGGGCCCGATCCCCTGGCTCTATCCGCCTGAAATCCTGCCGCTGAGCATCCGGTCCAAGGGCGCATCGCTCTCGACTGCGACCAACTGGGCGTTCAACTGGCTCGTAGGAGAAATGACTCCCATCCTGCAGGAGTGGATCCAATGGCGCCTGTACCTCGTGCACGCGTTCTTCTGCGCCGCCAGTTTTGTCATCGGTAAGGGAACCTTGCTGCAAGAGCCCGTGGCCCGCCCAGCTATGATATTAACTTGATAACACAGTCTACTTCATCTACCCCGAGACCAGCGGCGTCCGACTCGAGGACATGAACTCCATCTTCGGCGACGCGACGACCACGATCGGCACCCCGGCTTCCGCGGGCACCCCGGCATTCGGACCGGTCGACGGCTCCCATGTGCGTGCGGGCTCCCCGGTCCCATCTCTTGACATGCGCGGCCGGCCTCTCCTGGCGGATGAGCCAACGTTCCCCGGCCTGGACGTCGACCCACCAGCGGTGACCTTCGTCAACGGACGGCCTCAGTACGAGTCCGGACAGGCGGAGGGCGGGGTGGCCGGCTGGCTGTCGAGAGTTGTTGGCCGGCCACAGTCCCGCGCCCGGTCAGGCAGCGTGTCGAACAGAAGTGGGAGGTATCAGCCGCTGGGTAATCAGGATGACTAAGGTGCTGTGGAAGACGGCCATTTCCATTGGAGAAGCCGACAAGGTGGGTTGGCGGACATATCATCCATTACACCGGGAAACAGGGGATAAATCTTGCAGAACACGGGCAGAAATACGGCGAGTCGTGGGTATTAGACATCTTGCATACTAGAAGGGAACAGAGAAAGGCTTGTGATGAACGGATTGTTCTTGTTTTTTCTTTCTGGGATTTCCATTGGGGGATCACAGCGCACAAAGAAAGCACACGCGTGCTGTGCAGAGCGTTGTACGAAGTGCCAATATTCACATGTCTTTTCCTTCGTCCAGAGAAGGGCGCAGGCATTCCGGCGGTACGTGAGTAAGCATTTCAGCTCATCGGCTATCGGGGCGTAGACGGTACACATGGATGTGATATATTGGTCGTGTTAGAGTGCTGCGGGAAGCATTGATCGTGAATAGCTTTGGAATTTTAGGGTCCTAGGTAGACCTGGGCCCTAAATACATCCGCTTTGCCTGCAACTCTGCACGGGACAGCCGCTCGTGACGAGTCTCACCGCGTGCTTCCCTCAAACGGAGTATTTGCTCAGCTTCTCGTCCTTCTAACTCAACGACACCCTGAATAGACGTATGTTCAAAGTTTCTCAAAACAGGACGGTGCTGGGCTATATCTTTCATATTTTCCATCTTTTCATGCTTCGTCATAGATTCAAAAGGGGATGTTGTAAACTCAAGGATACTAAAGGGAACCAAGAAGGGCTTGATCCTCACGATCAGGAAGGATAGTCATCCGACAGAGAAACGCGAGGGTAGTCGAAGGGAATGGGTCTTATATCCCACCTCTTCATCACACAGACGATGAGCCTAGTATAGCAGTGCACAAGGTGTGCAGTAAAATATTTACTTTATAGAGTCCGGGCCCACACATAGCTGGCTTTTCAGCAATCTCATCCCACTGCTAACGCCCGTCCTCAATAATCTCAGCATACAAAGCGCGTAGGTATTCCAGAAACCATCGAAGGGGAGAATGGGCCGGCGGTTCTCCACGTCTCAGTGCTCTTCAACTTTCACTTCAGGCTCATCATCGTCAGCTTGCTCTTCACTCCCGAAGCTGGCAACCATTCCGGAGCGCGTCTCGTCGTCACCAGACTCATCCATGTCCATATCGCCTCTAGATTCGCTCGGGATCCTATACGGGCTATCCTCATCGTCACTAGTATCAGGACTGCTGCTGGAATGCTCCATCCCGCTTTCGCTGCTGTTATAAGCGCTGTGCTCGACTTCTTCACTTAGGGGTTGGAAAATGTTCGCAGCCATTCCTGCTGCTGCAGCAGCATAGGCGGCTCCTACTCCCGAACCCGTTTGATGCTGCCCTGGTCCGACTGCTGGTGATCCAGTCGTTGCCGGCTCTTGTCGTCCCTTGCTGAAACTCATGAATTCAGCTAGGAAGAGCGCTGCTGTATGTGCCAGAGACTCGAGCGCCTCGACTTTCCGCCTCCGAAGAGCCTGTCTTTCCAACTTCTCAAAAGCATCGGTGTTGTTTTCGGGTTGCTTTTGCCCGCGTTCTGTCTGTAACGGTGCAGGGAGCACTGCTGGGTCTGGGTTCGCACGTTGGAAGCCGCTGTTCCTATTCTCAGATACCAATTGTGGGTTGAGGTCTCTCGACTGACGGCTGTGACCAGTTGCTTGAGGCAGTGCCACTTTTCCCTTGCCGGAATTCCTACCATAGTTGTCTCTTTTCTTCTTCCTCTTCGGAATCCGACTCCCCTTTGTCACCGGATTGTTCTTTACCTTGATGCCCACCAATGCGCTAAGCACTGGGCCGACAGTCGCTTCATAAGCGGCCAGAACGGCGATATTTTGATTCTAAATGACAGCAAACGGTTAGCTGGTGCCGAGCGGCACTTACTTGGAACGCCTGGATGTTGGGCCTATTCACTCACGCCATCGTGGTTATTGACCTCCTCTGCAGCCTGGACGAGAGCCTTGACCGGCTCCACGGCATTGGCCGGTATCTGGTGGGCTTGAATAAGCCATCTCTCCCAGCAGGAGGTGTATAGACAAGAAGGATTCCCCGGGGCCAGTACTTACGGGGAAGCATGACACATGGGAAGATATGCACTCGTCACATCTAGAACCATAATTTACGTTAGCATGTCCTCAACTGCCATAGAGTATCTTCTTGGAATGGCCTACCTGGTCCCGGAATAGCCACTGATTCCGTCTTGGGAGACTGAATAGTTGGGAACTCAATCAGCCTCGAGTCGGTCATCTTTAACACTCCTCAAGAAGACAACTGCAAAACTCCTGCTCCATACCAATTGCATCGTGGCAAGCCCATTTGGGGTCGTTTGCCAGTCGACGGGCGCATAGCACGCAAGGCAGAGCTCTTAGGTTGCCCTTCCTCCGTTTCGCCATTGCCTTTATCAAAGTCAGCGCAGCCCTTTCCCCGGCACGAATCTGCTTCTTACGCCATGATTGGACCTCTTGGGAGATAGTTTGCGTTTCAGCCTCCTTTCCCGCCTGCCAGATTCCTGAGCTTCGGGTTCGGGGGCACCCGTTTCGTTGGGTGGGCGGACGTCGCTGGTAACCAAAGGGATGTCACTGGTGACAGGTTCAGGAGAGACACTGCTCTGAATGCTACGCGATGGGGCAACGGCACCTCGTGCATTGTTGAGGACAGTTTCATCACTTGAAGAAGCCCCCTCGGCCGGGTCCTATTGCAGAGGTTAGCCAAGGAACTTGCTCTACATCTATCGAATTTGCATACGCGAGACCCGTGTACGACCTCTTCCTCCTCTTCCTCCACGTCCTCGATAGGTGGGGGCATCGCTAGTCCTCTTGCGAGTGGTTAAAACAGCGTTTCGATAACCTGCACGCAGCACTTGAGCTCCGGTCCACAGGCACTGTCGCCCATGATTTTGAGTGGGCCCATGCCACACACAGCACACTGAGAGTGGGAGGTGGCCTGTGCGCCGAAGCTCAAATTCAGCTTCAAACGGCAGGCCGCATCTCGCTTGGTTTCGAAGCCGAACAAGCAACAGAGCAATATCACAACCCATTTCCGACCTGACCTATAGCCGAAATGGCTCAGGAGGGGGTCATTCATGCCTACCGGCAACTGTATCGAGCTGCCCTCAAAGCAGTCTGCTATTCTCAACCAGCAAGCACCGTGGCACGAGATCAACTACGCCGAGCATTTCGTGACAAAACCAGCACCTTCAATCAAAATGCTATCCGTCGCACCGTTTGGTTCCTCAACAACGCGGCCAGGGAGAGAGGCACCGAACACAAGATCGTCAAGAACCTTGTCTTCACACAGTGGTGCAGGGAGTCCAACAGCCGCGTTAGCTGGAGGTACATCAGCTCTCACAATAAACCTCACCAGAGGAAAGAGTGCGTCGCGTGTCCTTCTGAGCTGTGTCCAGCTTCTAGATGGGGCAAGCTTGCGGTGCTGACGGGAACATGCAGCGACCTGATCAAAGATAAAGCATATGCCCACTACGATCAGACCATTGCCATGCTCAACAAGACCATGGGCTTGTGCCTACCGCTCCGCTGAAGTTGATGGACCGTGTTGGACAGTGAGACGCCGGCCGAGTCGGCAGAGGCCCGGGCGGACCTGCTTCCCCCGCCACTCCCCGCCCCCGAATCAGAATGCTCCTGAGACGCCCTCTGGAGCAGGAAACGGCCCGCTTTGCTTGGCTGCAGTAACTCGACTCAAAGCAACTTCTCCTGAGTCTCGAGCGAGAGATACAGCGGCTGCTTATCCAGGGGCTGCTCCGGTGGACATGCGCAAGAACCTGACGATTCTGCCGTTAGCCACCAGGCCAGGCGGTGGGTCAAGATATGCAGGATGTCACGATTGGCTACTGGTTCGAGACCTGCAAGGGCCAGGAACATGAGAGCTGGGCAGAAGTATAGGGACTGCATGGGATGCTAGCCCATGATTTGTCTGCATGCTAGAGCTGGCCGGCACTGGTCCACAGCAAGGAGGCATGGGACGTCGCCATGTCGAAGCTATCGAGCTTTGCTCATCTGATGCCGGCTACGCAGACTTGGGCACCCATCAGATGGGCTCTTGCTGCCGCACTGGGACAGCACATTAAATGAGTCTGACAGGCCCGGCTCCCGATGCCCAGTCGGGCATATAATCGGTCTCAACCCTCGTGCACACCATCAGACACATCTTCCGCTTCCAGATGTGGCCTGCTGCATTGTGCGCCGCGGGCTGACTCGGTGAGAGGCAGATCCCTGTGTCGCCGTGACGTCTGGAGGCTTGCATACATGTCTCTGCTGCTGAGTCGTATGGCACGGTCGGAAATACTGTCGGTTTGTACGAGCACATTGTTCAAGACATGTAAATAGTGAGTCTCCCGACAGGGCCCAACCTGGCCAGAGGGAGAGGGCTCAAAGGAAAAGGGGCGTGGGTTCGTACCGTAGCTTGTGATACAAGCCGAATGTCTTTGCTGTGGAAGCGTGGAGCGTCGGGGTGCCTGGGTTGGGTGCTCCATCTTTAGCCTTCAGATCAATGATCTACCGTCACTGTGGAGAAAGATGCGACCGCTCTGGCGAACCAGCTCCCAGAGCTGAGCTAGCTTTGTCTGGGTATTGGACAGGACCCCGCAATTCTACACAGGTCCCCAATACACTTCACGCCATCACCACTCTAATGCTCCAGCAGTCGAGTTTCCGTTGCACGACGATAAGAGTCGTTAGCACATCAATTCGGTGGTTACTTGTCTAGCTCCTCGTGCTCGAGCCCGTCCAGAAACGTTCTCTCCCTTACAACCTCATTCCACCCCATCAACATCCCCCCCCCCGGCGCCCATCCAAGCCGACCATTTGGGCCGTCGACAACGACTGATCACAACCCACGCATCGCGGGGTTCTTCATGGACCTCGTTTTCTGGCACTTGCCCATAACGCGACCGCTTTGAAGGCTCTGGTCTCGACTCCTCGAGATCACTGTCCAAAGGCGGCTGCTCAGGGCCTGTAATTGCCAGAAAGCATGCCAGCTGAGCTCATACCCCTCAACCAAAATGGTCCTCAGCTCCAGCATCCGACCACGCCTACGAAAGGCAGCAGCGGCAGTCACAACACGACGGGTGGCGACAAGCGAGCAGCAGACATGGCTGCCGGCAAGGGAGACAACAAGCACACGGCTCACCAGGAGCAGATGCCGTTTATCAAGCGGTACAGGACTGAGGTCAGCGCGTCTGCGTCCAGTGTGCTGTCCACCTTGACGGCCTTCCCGCTCGACAGCGTCAAGACACGCATGCAGACGTACAACTACTCTGGTTTCCTGGACTGTGTGAAACACACGTACCAGACCGAGCAATTGAGGGGCTTCTTCCGAGGTTAGCACTTTCTTTGTCTCGCACCAACGAGCCTTTTCCAAGATCCATTTTGTATGCTAATACTTGCTTAAATCTGCAGGCGTAACTGCCCCGATGGCTAGTATCACTCTCGTGCGAACGGTCTCGTTTTCGATATACCAACGATCAAAATACGTCTACTCGGACTGGCTTAAGAAGAACTTTGGCATCGATGTCCTGGCCCACGTGAACAAGCAGGGCACATACCCAAACCTATCCTCTATCGCCTGTTTTGGGGCTGCCGGTGCAACGGCTGGCTCATGTATCACGCTCATTGCATGTGAGGAATTTACTGCTTCCCCAACGACAAGACAATGTTTGCGGCTCCTCGAAGCTGACGCTGCACAGGTCCTTTCGAACTCACGAAGCTGAGTGCCCAGGTGTCGGTACTTCTGGCTGACAAGAAGAACTGTATCCACCCCGAAAGCCACAAAATCGCCGCAAGTTATCAGAACAAGGGCACATTCAAGACCATGGCCAATATCATTCGGCACCGCGGCCCTCTTGGACTTTACACCGGGTTCAATCTTCATCTACGTGCGTGACTGTTGGCCCTATTTCGTCCCGATTTGATCTGATTGATAATATAGTGAGAGACACGCTGGGTACCGGTATTTACTTTATGACATACGAGAGCAGCAAACAGCTCTTGACTACTTTTGGCGGCGATGGTACTCACTCGAACCCCCTGGCGGTCCTTGTCGCGGGTGGCCTCTGTGGGATAGTATCCTGGGCCATGATTTGTGAGTATCCATGGACTGCACCCGCGCGCCTACAAACGGGCCTCTAACAATGGCTCCACAGATCCAATCGATTCCGCGAAGAGCATATACCAACGTAACTGTCTGATGTACTCTAGGGGTCAGACGGTGCCCCCAGTGAAAAT
Organism: Diaporthe ilicicola; assembly: GCA_023242295.1. Classification (NCBI taxonomy): domain Eukaryota; kingdom Fungi; phylum Ascomycota; class Sordariomycetes; order Diaporthales; family Diaporthaceae; genus Diaporthe; species Diaporthe ilicicola. The sequence continues at coordinate 86,307 of JALPVH010000036.1, read as the reverse complement.
TGAGTTCTTTCGAAGGCATATGTACAGGGGTCTTGGTGTGTCCATGGGCAGATCCTGCGCGGTGAATGCCGTTTTCTTCTCTTCCTTTGAGTTTCTTAAGAAACGAATCAACGCCATCAAAGAGCAAGATTGAGGTTGGTAGGTGCATGTGAAGCGGTCTGTTCAAGACCCGGAATTGTTGCATTTGCAGGACGACATGGAATGGTCGGTTGTTAAGGTTGGGTTTGGCTGGATGGGGCAGAACTGGAAACGCCAGATCAAGATTTTACGAATTGCACTCTGGGACCAAGCAAGGCCTGGACAGGTATGTTAGTGACCTTGATGTCAGGGCACAGAGTGGCCAGGCAAACCTAGTGTCTGCGAGGGGAGGAAACAGAAACAGAAACAGAACATAATCAAACGAAACATCATGCCCTCGCTTTTAGGGTCAAGACTATGTTGCTTCAGCGACCAAGGTGCTGAGATGTCTATGCAAACTCAATTTTGCTCGCTCCAAAGCAGCAACCAATGTCTTGACTGGAAATCAATGGCCGCTCTGAGAGCAAGAGCAGTGGGTCGGGAACGTTCGGATTGTAGTATGGGAGGCAGCTGTCCTTTTCGTCCCAAGAGACTGAGGAAGGAGGAGCTCGGGTATCATGGCATAGACAACGGGCAGACTCCCAAGGTTGCGATCTTCTTACACGCCTTGTACTTCTCAAAGCCCATTTCTCAGCTTCTGCCATTGGGTCATGAAGCCGTAACCGCCCATGGACCCTCTAGCCTCCGCAGTCGCGGGCTCTGAGGAGCTCGCCTGATCTCGCCTCAAGGCGTCGTCATCCTGCCTACTTCGACTCTCCCTCAGGCCCTGTTCCCTTTGCATCTCAGCCTCCTTCACCAACTCCCTGTGCCGATCCTCCACCATCCGCGCAAGATTCTCCACAAACCTTTGCCTGCCCTTCTCCTCCGCCGTGCCTTTCCATACCGTGATGAGCTCCTTGAGTTCCTCCACCCTCTTGGTAGCGTCCTCTGCGCCCTTGACCGGATCGGGATTGCTCTTTGCTAGCAGGCCAGAGATCTCATCGCGCAGCTTCCTGAGGGTCTTCTGGCCCTTCTCCTCGGTGCTGATCTGCTCCTTAGATGCCGTGTGCATGTCCGGAAAGTCCGGCGCCGAGACGGAGAGGAAGCCGGAGCTGACCGAGACCTCGGACGGCGGGAAGACAAAGTCCATCGCGTCCCCGAACGTCTTGATCACGGAGTTGAGGCGCGATCGGACCAGCGTCAGCGTTCTCAGGTGCGATATGTACGCCGGCTCGTCTTCGCTGGCCTCGGCGGCCGCCTTCTTCTCTACCACCGCGGCGGGCGTCGCGGGCGGGGGCGAGTCCTTGTCCTTCTCTGGGAAGGGCGTTGGGGGTGCCAGGCTCCCAAAGGACGCCCGCCTGGTGGAGGCGGCAACCGCGCTCTCGATGCCGGCCGGGACGAACCTCTCCAGGTCATCGCGCAGCGGGCCTTCTGTGAGCGTCTCGGCTAGGCCCAGCGTCTCGCCCCGGAGCAGCTCGACCTCGTACGCCAGCCTGCTGCCGCTGCGGAGTATGTCGTCCGTCAGCTGCGTGAGCGTGGTCGCGAGCCGTGTCGTGTGGGCGTTGAGCTGCGTCAGGAGCTCCTGAGCCTCGCTTGAAAGCTGCGCCAGGGGCGCCGCGGCCTTGCCCGTCGTCGATGTGGACCTCAGTGACGAGGACGAGCCCTGGAGGGGTGGCAGCGTCAGGTTGAGGTAGTCTGCCGGGTCGAACGCTGGGTTCAAGAATTCTTGCAGGAACGGGTCTGACGTGTGTGCAGACTTGGGATCGACCTTGACGGGTGTTGAGCTTGCCCCCGTTGCTTTGCTGGCATTTCGCATGTGTAGTGAGAGCCCTCTTGATCGCCCAGACGCCGCACTGCTGTTTTGTCTCCGGCGAGACACCGTGGATTGGGAGTCCCACGACATTATTGCTGCTGCCTGAAGTGAGGGAAACAATCATATGCCCAGATGTGTTCTTGGAATTGTCGGATTCGCGCGAGAGAGTCGACCCGTGATGATTGGGGTTGAGTTGAGTGAGCTGTGCGCTGTTGTACTGTCTACCTGAGGCACAGCAGCCCTTCAGCTGTGCCAGAAGTACCACTACCGCCACCAAGTGATGGTGAGCTGCAGGCACAAGTGGGGCTAAACCTGGGGTCCGACAGTAACCCCACGCTGAGATATCCACGACGGTCGACGCGTTTTCCTCTTCGACCACGCGACGCCAGAACAGTCCCCAACAATCTGCCATCCGCCTGCCGGCACAAGCCAGAAGGATGGACGACCGACCAGCATCGAGCGCACTGCTCTCCCCTCCAGAGCTCTCGCCGTTGGAGCAGGGGGTTCTAGACGAGTACGAGAGACTGGCAGACAACATGAAGAATGTACGCCTTGCGATGCCTTTTCCTTCATCCCGAGCCCCTGTTTCTGACCCAGCCCTCTTGTCGCGCAGCTTGCCTCCATCCTCGACAACATGGCCGCCCAGCCTACGACAGAGATACTCGATGGCCTCCGCGAGCTCGAGCGAAAGACAAGCCTGGTGTTCACGCTCTTGAAGGCGAGCGTCTACAGCATCGTCCTGCAGCAGGAAATCGACTGGGGCGACCAGGCACAGCATTGAGGGAGAATAGGAACGAAATGCTCATCAACTAAAAGTTCAAGTCGAGCGTGGTTTCCGCTACATTTTAGCGCCTCAATGCACAATCGGCATGATAATGCACGCGGACAGACACAGTCGGGACAGGCCGAAACCAATCGACGTGCCTCGGTGCTGCGCATTTGCTTTCCGCGGCATCTGCAGAGCAGCTCCAAGACTCAAAACTTTGGTCAAATATGGGCATGTATGTGGACCAGATCTTGGGCTTGAGGGTGCTTCATTATACAAATATATTCACAGAAGCGCCGCCTATTGTACAGCACCACCATAGTATACCTTTCGTGCGTCGACGAGCTTCTTGCCTCTGCCGAGCGCAATGAGTTCTGGGTCGGGCTGGTTTGTTAGGCCCTGGAAGGCGGCCTTGACAGAGTTCATGGGGTTGCGCGAGCGAGGAATCTTCACGGAGAGGTCCGAGATGCCTGCGAGACGGGCAATCTCGAACATGCGGTGGGAGACACGGAGACCAAATCCTGTTTGAATCCATGTTAGCACCAGATTTCTGGGCGCAAGAGGACAAGAACTCGGTTGGAAAATCAAACATACCGGGTGGTCGCGTGTACATCTGAACAATCGTCCCTCCGATCTTGACCTCCACGTTTCCGTAAATCGTCCTGTTCTCGTATCTTCGGATGGGCATCATGTTCTCAATAGCCGATAGCTTCGCCTTCAGGGTAGCAGTCTCCGAGTCTACAGACTTGGCCTCGCCCATGCCCAGACGCCCATTTCCGTTGCCTGCCATAGCGAGAATGTAGGTGCTGCGGATCTTGCCCAGACGTGTTTGGTTGGAGACATATCTGCGCACCAGGATCTTGGTCTGCCTGTTGAAGATGTCGAGGATCTCGCTCACGCTCATACCCGTCTTCTTCTTCAGCTCTTGATACCTGCCTTCAGGATCCAGACCCTCGTCAGACTCATCCATCTGCTGCTTGTACAAGCCCTCCACGCCGGGGACCTTGGATGGCAGGTCGGGCGCCATGGAGGTGTCGCCGCCGTCGAACCCGGTCATAGAGTTCCGCTCCATGAGATATTTGTATGCCTCCAAGTCTGAAATCTCATTTGGTGATTCTGTCTCTTTCTCGCCAACAAAGCTGTCCATCACTCCCGAAAGCTCGGCCGCTGACAATGGGTCCTCAGGACCTTTGTTCAGCATCTTGGCCCGCATGTCCTCGTACATGTGCAGGGCCTCCTCGTAGGTTATGTCGTGCGACACGCCACGCTTTTCGTTCAATTGGCGCACAAATTCGACGAAGTCATCGCCGAACTCGTCTGGTGTCATGAACTTTGCGGTGGTATCGACTGGCCGGTAGGTCTTGACGCGCTTGTCGACAACTTGGCGGACCGTCGAGAAGTCCTCGAGATAGTCGAGCTTGTATGGGTCGGTCCGTACTCTGCCCTGCCTTGCCAAGTCCTCCGGGTCGACGATCTGCTCGCCCAGCTGTACTGCGCTGAGCTGCTCCGGGGTGTATTTCTTCTTGAGGGACTTGAGATCGGTCTCATCGTAGGCGGGGAATGCGCCGTCCTTAAACTTCCTGATCTCCTCGGGATCCGTGGAATCCGTATCTTCGTCCCTGAATCTACTCCTCCTCGCTGCCACGGGCGCCGAAGCGTGGAAGCTGTTCCGTTGGCATACTGATCTCTGTGCGGTGGCGGCGGCGGCGGCGCGTGCGGATGTTTTGGCAGAGTTGGCTGCCAGAGACCTGCAGAGCAGGCGCCTGGCAGCTGGTGCAGCCACACTCATGGCTGCCGGAGGAGTAATATGCGGCGAGACTCGAGGCGGGACATGGATCGTTGAGATCCGTGGAGGCGTGGAGGCTTCAAGACGCAGAGAGGAGCTCTTTAATCGGCCGCAAGCTCACGAGCCCGTCACCAATTTTTTGGCAGGGGTGGCTGCGTCTGGATGACTAAGGACACCGGGATCACCACATGCTAAGAACCCAAGCCAGGGGTTGTGGAGAAGGGGGCCAACCCTTATCGACAACCACCGAAGAGCCTCACATGTAACGTCGACTGCATGGCCACCAAGCTTCTCTACCTCTCTCAGTATCTTTCGTCACGCAATGCTCGACGACGAGGTAGGTCGACCATTCGAGGCCTAGGTAAAGATCGCGTTCCGGGTCTTGGCGGCCCCCGTGAATGGATGGGACGATGATGCGGCCTGCCAATTGGGCCGTGCTTAGTTCACTCGCCATGAGTTCAGTCTGCCGCAATTCTGAAACGGTCGAGTTTCGATCTCCTCGTCGGCTCCCCTATTCTGGCCTGTAGCCCTCCTCGGGTGAGACGAATTGGACCGGGCCCTCTCTTTGGCCCTGCCCGCTGGTTTGTATCATGTGCAGACGATCTCCCTTCTGTTTCTGGCTCCGACCTTCTTTTCCCTCTATTCATTTCTGCGAATAACCTCTTTCGTCATCTGCTGGTCCAGTTGTTTATATTCTTTTCAATTCTCTCCCGAGGCCAGGAACCCGTCCCCGTCTTGCAGAGCAAGCGAAGCAGACACAGTCGTTTCTTTCGAATCTCTCCATAATCAAAACCACAGACCGAGCAGCCATGGGTCAATTCGATTGGTTCAGCAAAATCGGCGCCACGCCCCAGGCCGTCGCCGTCCTCAATGACCAGCCGTATCTGTTCACCATCCTCATCGTCGTGCTCGTCATCCTCATCCTGCAAGGCGTCTTCATTTGGTACATCCACTTTGCCACATTGAAACCCGAGCAGAAGAAAAAGAAGGAGCCAAAGGGCGGCAAGGGTGGCGCCAAGAAGTAACCACAGCCCAACGTCGAAACTAACAGCGGAATCGGCTCATGGATACTGCTGGGGCCTCAACTGGAATCGAGAGTGTCTTCGGCTCCATGGAATACGGAACTCAGGAGGCGGAAGGGACTGGTCGCCACGGCAATCGCCCCCAGGAACGTTGTTGAGGAGGAGCTGTATTCGATATTACGGCTTGCTTGAAGCAGGCGGAGTGTCATGGAACGCACAAGGAGCATGCGTTCGTTTTGGTCTCGCTCAGACCAGCAACGGGACGATAAATCGGCATTAATAGAAGAGCACACACGTTATGAATATAATGAATCGGCCTGCAACAGGTCCCTTATAGACCGTGTTATATCTCGGCTTCTCTCACTCGCAATGAGTGGAAGTGCGTTTCGTAGGGTTTCTACTCGTCAAGCTTCTCATCAAGCGTCCGATTGAAAGGATGCCGGTACAGATACCTTATTTCCACCATCATCCTGGGCCTTCTTACAGTGTACTACCTCAAATTAGTTTGTGAAGATTTCTGAGCAGATTGAATTCCATAGATATATCAACCTCACTAACACATGTTGAGGTACGTTCTACACCGTACCGACTTGCGTCCGCGGCATAACAGACACCAGATTTCTGCCTCTGGAGTCTGAGATCCGATCTAAACCATTATGCTTCGAAGCACATTTCAGACTCGCATGTGCATCCCTTTGAATCGCACGGGGCACCAAGATAATCGTCTCGAGCCGTATTTTCGGCGACTTGGGCTGCTCCCACCACTCTATCCATCGTCCCGTCCTCGGCTTCCTCCCAAATATTCCAGATGATCACTCATGCTTGGGCCACAACAGATCCCGTTTCCAGATGCAGCGGACCATTGTGGCGAATATGACAGCCCAGACAATAATCAGCAGTCCAGTCATGACACAACCAACGACCTGGAGCGGCCTGCAACTGAAAGCATTTGCTATTTGGTACGTGGCGGTCACTAGTGCCGTGTTCGGGAAGACAAAAGAGAAAAAGGTCATCTGGAAACCGATCTTGGCCTCGTGTTCTGGCCTCGCATATTTCCAGAAACTACCGACGGAGACAAGAAAGAACCTAGGGCAGGCTTGTCAGTGTTGGATGCGGGTTTAAAACGTGGGCCAGGCACCACTGACCAAACGGCGAGGCCCCACAACCACAGTCCGATCATAGCAGATAATAGCTTTAGTATAAAGACAGCATGAGATGTCATGCCAGGCATCATGAAGTCATCTGGAAGAATTTCGGCCGCCAGCCCACCGAGTTGCACTACGAAAAAGACCGGTCAGCTTGGTCGCTAGTATCCAGAGGAGGACCAGGGGAGGAGCGTGAAGAGTCGTTGGGGCTTACCGAGCCCCGCCGCAGTGAAGCCACTAGGTCCGATCGATATGAAGACACCAGGCCGCTGCATATCCCGTGGCAGTTTCTGGGTCATAAGCCTATACACAAAAGCGGCAAGAATCATAAAAGATAGACAGAAGCCCATCCCCTGCACAGCAACTGCTGCCATTGCTATGGGTAAGGCATTGAGGGTGCTCGTGTGCCCAACCTTGACAGACGAGTTGATCAGATTGCCCGCGAAAGGGGCTGTCAGCAGGAGAGGGTATGCGGGAAAAACCCAAACCGGAGTCATGGTGTGGATGGGAAAGATGCTACATGAAGATGTCAAATTCGGACAGAACCGCACAGGAAGCTGTTGCATTGAGAACACTTACAGTGTAGACCAGAGAATCAGATATATACCGGCGCTGATCAGAATAGCTGCCACTGCCCAGACCCAAAATAAGGCCTCCATAGTGGCAAGAAGCCAGGGACCAGTATTTGGGACCCCATACTGACATATGTTTATGAGTATAGTGCCGAGCCTCCGTGACAAGTCAGCCGCTAAGTTCTCCCGATCTTAGATTGTACACTCACGAGACAAGCTCGAATTTTGTCAGCGATTCCGTATTCTTTTTCTTTCTTTCGTGTTGGGCTTTATGTACTTACAGAGGCCGGGATAAAGAGGGACTCAAACTTGTCAGTAAATGAGTGCCTGAAGCTCCCTGGCCGGAGACGAAATCTCGCGAGAATAAGGGCAGTGTTCGTAAAGAAAAGGCAAATGTTGAAGATGAAGAAGATGATTCCAATGATCTGCAGCCATTGAGACCGGAAGGGAACTAGACAGGGCATTATTCAGTCTCAAACCGAGTATCTTGAGCAGTGCCTGTTGCTGTCATTCTTTACCAGATGCAAGGACATTGGCGATACCGCCTGTTGCCATTGTAGATGTGAACCACGTCCATTGGAAGCAAGCGATTCTGTCTTTGATTCCAACGGCCCTCGGTATGTCTGCCTTCTCGACTTTGGAAACCAAGTCGTCCAAGGCCGCGGTATGCCTCTGCTGGGTCTGCTCCAATTCACTCAACCGATGAAACAACTGGTTCGTGGCTACGGCAGATGTCACGGTGCGGTCGACCGTATGCTCGGTGGGGGACTCATAACCGAGGCCGGTAGAGTATGGTGGAGGTGTCATATTCCGGGATCCGACAGTTCCTGAAAACGCGGCAAGAGTTTGGAGATGATGTAAAGAACGATGGCGACTTCCGGGTCTGCGTAGCCTATGGCACCGTGGAAGTTGATCAAAGTGGTCAGGAAGACAACCAAATCCAAGCCCGCTGTCGATAAATCGGCCAAGGTCATCGTTGTTGGGTCACGCCTCTGCCGCACCTCTGCGTGCCTTCGGGCGAGCGGACCAGGGAGCCACCCAGGTCAGTTACTGTACTAGCCCCAATTACAGCTCCTGCAGACATAACACCTATCTTTGCAGTAGGAGAAGTAATACCGCAACGGGCAGCGTGGATGTTCGCGGGGCCTGGCGCAGCTTGCCAGAGGCTGCTGCACGAAATCAATATGCGGTGTGGTGAGTGTATCGATACGAGGCCGGATCTGAAAGACGAAAAGGGGAGCAGCACAGCGATTTTGAAGGTATTTGGCGGTCGATTGCCGGGGTCGAGTCAATGCGGATCTCGGGGAAACGGCGGGGTGCAGCCCCAGTTTGCGGAACAAAATGACCAGGAACTGCGAGTTCGTGTATTCAATCTAGTCTATGCGGTTCGGGATTCCAAGTGGGCTCCAATCATGTGCGCAAGATAATGAATGATCTGTTGTGGTTGAAATATTGAGACTGTGTGTATTGTAGGCTGTCGGATCGCTGCGTCTTCCAGGGCCAAGGATTCTTCACGATACTGTACACAACGCCCATGCCACTGCACTCTCCTCAGTCAGCAACAAGCACACAGTGTTTCCATGCCCACAATTCAAGAACTTTCCAGCTGTTGTTGGCTGCCAGCTAACCGCGACAACATCGGCCGACTAGATTAAGATGCGTCTGTCTGTCTGAGACACAGGACAGTCAATTGATAATTCACAGCCTTGGAAGAACTTGGTGTGGTGGCTTACGATCGCAACATTGCTCACCATGTGCGATGCTCCCGACAGCGCCGGCGTCACAGCCTCAGGCCGGGCCACTGAGGACTCTGCACCGCGGCTGTTTGGTGTGAAGTGGGCATCATGAGACGCTCCTCCCCCCCAAGAGCGCTTCCAAGGTTGCCATGTGGTACGATCGAGCTGAGCCTGTATGCTTGTAGGAGGAAAGAGCAACTGAGTACCTCCTGAGGGCCGAGGGCCCAGGGCCCAACTCCTTCAACCACCTCCAAAGCCACGCACAGCTGGTCTTTCCTTGCTTGGCCTGCCTGCCTCCTCACACATTGAACGTCTGTGCCTGAACTGGCCAGGAGGTCTGCTATCATTTGGGCACCTAGGAACGTATTTTGTAGGCAGAGATGCGCCTGATTCGCTGTCTGCCGTTCCCTCACTCAAAACATCGAGGCTCCATTCATTCTCCAAGGGCATCCGCCTCTTCCTTGCGTTTCGTGCGGCGATGAGTCTATTTAGATTTTGGCATGAGCTCCATTCAATGTGATCAGCTGTGGTCTTCAGCGAATGCCAGCTATCTCAATGCCATTTCCACTCGGTTCAAATAATCTACCATCCTACTATGGCTCCAGAGAGGACTGTCGACATCGGCAGTTTCAGCATCGCGAGCAATGTCGATATGAATTTTGCCCTCACTGTATCCACCTCGATGTCTCTGACCCTTCCAGACCATTTTGCAGACCATCTCACCGCAGTGGATTTGAGGGATCAGGTGCAAGCGGGAGCTTTATGGATCACTCGAGCAAGCTCTTGCCGCCTTACGCTGGCAGTCCAATTCGACGACCCGGCCGAGACATTTGTTCACGGGGACGTACAAAGGGCACAGATTGCTATCGAAGCCTTTCAGTCATTTCCGGTATGTTCGACTTTGCTCGCTGACTATTTCTGTGTATCTCTGACAAAGGGAAGATTTGGCGCGATATGGGCCTTGAGCTTCGCCAGGAAGTCAACCTGCTTCAAGGTGACACGACTCCTTCTACGACCTCGGAATATTCTATACAACATTCTCAACATCAATCGGGCCTTTTCGTTCCGCAGGATGTCCCCTGCGGCTACCTTTCCGAGCTTGCCTGCAGCTTTCGGTTCGCGGTCAGGACATCCAGAGCGCCTGGGAATGCTGCGGTATCGGTGCCCCGGTCCAGACACCATGAACGTTATAGTCTCCGAAAGCTCACCAAAACACACACTGATACACGCTCCGGGTTATCTGCAGCCTTCTGGAGCCTTTCCCTTGACGTGCAGGCTGAGAGAGTAACGCACCTTACACATAATGCGTTGAGCTTTATGCTGGGCATGAGGAAGAGGTGTGTGGGAATTCGGTCCCTGAAAAAGACAAAGCCACCAGCGCTTCTTGAACTTGCGCCGGGCGTTTGGAATGCTCAGTTCTTTCAAGTCAGTCAGCCTGACAACTCTTGCACCCAGACTCTAACAAGAGATCCAGAATGTCGTTCGTCGGGCACAGCTGGTGCCAGGTATCTCCTCCGCATTGGCAAATTTGATGAGCACTCAGTCGCCAGTGCTTCGGCGAAAGATTGTGTCACTAGTTCCTGAATCGGTCACAGGCTCAGGGCTCGACAGGGTATTAGAAGAGCTTCACAGAAGGACTCTCGTCTTGCTGTTACGGTCGACATGGGATCAGAAGACCAAGAATTGCCAACCGAGAGCGAAGGGCCAGAATTTTTACGCTTTTGGCCCTGTTTTGTCTCGGGCAGAACCCCCTGTGCCACATGAGTCCACATGCGATGACTTCGCCAACCACGCCAGCATGGAAGCTTTAGGACAGGATCTGGACTGGCCAGTGGATGGGCAATGGCATCAGGGTATGTCACGTCCTCCTGGCTATGGCCCGATACATTTGGAGTCCGAGGGCGGACATGATATCTTGCCGTACGGGGCAAGCAGTGGTCAAAGCGGCAGCATGGAGTTTGCAGCTAGAGAAGATTACACCGACGACGACATGGACTTTCCGGGATCGATGGATGATGATGTTGAATCCTGCAGACCGGAAAGTCTTCGCGAATATGCCGGCAAGTATAATGAGCTTTATGCGGGGGCCGAGGTCCTCAGCCCGACATATAGTGAGGAGGAATATCAAGAGCAGCATATCGCTCTCGAAGACGCCGACGACAAGGGTGTTGTGGAACATGCGGACTTTCATTATGAAAGGGACCTTTACCACCATTACTACGAGATGCCAGACATCGAAAGAGGAACACGAACCACCGCACACGCTTGCGAGGATTGCTCTGCCGAGCCAAATGAGACGAGCGGGACTTTCGAGGACACATTTTGTGGAGATTCTGGTGATGACTGCTCGGACAGATTTCATGAGGACTCTGGTGATGACTACTCGGACGTCATTGAAGAAACATGTTGTGCCAGTGCCGATGAAGTCCACGACTGTCAGGATGACGATGACATGGATTCTGACCAGGTTCAGGTCGATCCCTGGCAGACCAAAGATGACTACGGTTGGGAGAGCCTGTTGATCGCGAGTGGTGGCCAAGTTGACTTGTTTCACGGGGATGATGTCGAAAACGAGGAGGGTCCCAACTACGTTGCAGGGGGGCATTTTCAACAGAACGACGAGGAGGAGGAGACTGAAGGTGAAGTGGGTTTGGAGTTTTGCGGACAACTGCCCCAGGACTGGAGCCAGGTACCCAGATACTACACGTACCATGACACTGAGGACTACTGGATGGGAAGTTGGCAGCACCAGGTCAGATATCGCCTTCAGTAACAGGGACCGGGCCGCGACGCATATCACTATTGGGCCTGGTGGCGCAGACACACGAGAAATAATTCTCCAGGCCGGTCAATGATGGCGAATCTTGGCACGCTGCGGTGCCTGCAGAAATGTAGTAAGACGGGAAAAGGGTGAGATTGAATGCAAATCGGCGACCAAGTCAGCCGCCAAATTGTTGGCAGGGATGCGAGTGCGTGGAGTGTCTCGATGAAGCTCAGACTTCAGCTCGTCAGATTTGGCGTGGACTTTATTGCCCCTGAGGGTGCAGAGAGTGGGGGTGACTGGGCGCAAGAAGTAACACTGGGGGCAACGAGTGCCTTTGGGCTCGAACAGGTTGCGTGTACAGCACAGCATTTTTCACATCAGGTAGCATAGCATGCATGTCGACCATTCCGTGAAGACTTGCTGCGAAGACCAGACCTTTGTCAAATTTGTTTATCAAAAAGATCCCCAGGCCGGGCGGTTGGCTAATGATCAGTGACGGGCACGTTTGAACGCAGCCGCCTATCACGGCACCAGAACAGAACCCTGGAGAGGTCCATAGCAGAACAGAACCCGACTGAGGTTGGGTCTCTTCATTATCCCCCCCCCCCACCCCCAAACGATGGTTGGCAGGAGGTACTTTCCTCTCTTGGCCCTGCAAGCTGGGATCCCTCACATGAGCTTCAGAAGTACCCCGTACCCAGACGCCAACCCAGGGCAGGACTCCGGGCTGTGGCTGCAGCCGGCCATTGCCAGCTGTGACGGCCTCACCCCTCGTACAGCCACTAGCGATCTTGGGGGAAGCAATGGAGCACCACGGTACGACGTTATCTATGAATACACATGCATGAAATACACTTATAGACTACATGATATGTACAACACTACAGGCCTACCTGACAAGGCAGGGGTGGTACCTAGGTAGAGTGTGGGCAGGCTGGGCAGCAAAGTGCGAAGCGAAGCCTGTGTGTTGGTGTGTGTGTGTGTGTGTGTGTACACCACAGCCGCAGTGACCCTGGGGAACCCACCGCACTTTCTCGTACAGCAGCAACGAGCAAGCACGGAACACATCTTGACACTTCTCGCCCAACACCCAACGCCCAGCGCCCTACCCAGACTATCCAGCTCCTCCCTTTCTCAACTATCCACTGTGCCCAGTGCCCAGTGCCCAGTGCCTCGTGTGCCTCGTGTGCCCCGTGTGCCCAGGTGCGCTTCAATCGCCTGTCCTCGATCACAGCTAGCGGCCTGGATCTTTGCCAGTGAGTTCAGTTCCCTCCCCTCCCCTCCCCCGAGAGACAGAGTCATGTTGTGGAGGCTGCACGAGGTGGCATGACCCCGATCCCTCCCAACGCGTGCGTAGTCGTGTTCGCATGTGAAGGCATCTTTCTCCTGCGAGCCTGCCCTCGCCATCAAAGACCAGCAGGCTTACGGTCGCACCTCACCATCACCAGCATCCTCGCCCGAACCTCTCCACTGCCAGCCCTAGCCCCAGCCCTAGCTCTGCGGCCTGCCGCCCTCCCCCCCACGCCGGACACTCCCCGAATCCGCTCCTTCGTCGGTCACCAGCCCCGAAGACCCACAGGCGACGACCTCCGCCCTCCTGCCGCCCTCCTGCCGCCCTCCTGCCTCCCGTCGTGACAGAACAGAAGCCCTCGCGCTTCCTCCTCCCCCTACCCCGACCTCCATCCCCCGCCGACAGACCGGTGCGCGCGCCTAATCAACGGGCATATTCCCATCGGGCCGGGCGCCCCAACATGTGCCTGTGTCTGCGCCGCAGCCCCGGTCGCACCCTTGCAGAGACTCGCTGAAGGGACCAACAACATCAGGGGTATCCGGTATCCGTACGCTAGCCTTTCACAATTACACCCAGTCCCCGGTCCTCGCAAGATCCTCTGTGGACACTTTTCAGCATACATGGCACGGCAGGCTGGCTCATAGCTAACAGACACGCCCCGTCCGGTTTCAAAGGGGACAGCACGCCAGGCCACGACCTTCTCGTCTTCCCCTCCACCATGGACACAATAAACATCGCCATCATCGGGGCCAATGGCGTGGGCAAGAGCGCCTTCCTGCAGCAGGCCCTGAAGCTGTCCAGGCCCGCCAACCAGGGCGTCGTCACCTTCAACTGGACCGAGCCCGATGGCTCCCAGCACACCGTCAACATGTTCGAGGTCGACTTGGAGGCTTTCGACCTGGGCATGAACGAGCCTATCCGCTGGCCCAAGCAGGCCAACGGGATGCTGGCCCCTCGCATCGATGGTACTCTGGTACTGTACGACGTTATGAACAAGGACAGCATCAGCTCACTGCCCCAGACGATATGTAAGTCGCCCTTCGCCCCCCCCCCCCCCACCGGTGCTCTGTCGCTCCCGCCAGTTACTAAGCCCACCGGACAGCCTCTCTGTCGGTCTCTAATTATCCCGTGGTCCTCGTCGCAACGAAATGCGACAACCCCGAGGAGCTGAGGGAGCTCGACACGACAAGCGTCGCTGCTGCGTATCCCTCCGTGGTGGCCAATTTCACCACCTCGCCAGCATCCCCGAACACTACTAGGGACTGTCTCCAGGTGATATTGAGGGTAGTCGTGAACGGCCGGAAAGGTACTGAACCAACCAAGCCTGTCCCATCCCATCCCTGGGCCCGGAACCCCGAGCTGCTGCTATATATGGACCTCCCAAGTCCAAGGGCTCAAGGATCATGACTCATGCTTCATTGCCCAAACGCTGAGTTCGATCACTTCTGAACTGACGCGCATGCTATTCTAGGAGGTGATAAGTCGGATGCGGCCAGCCAACGGCGGCGTGCCGCCTCAGCCGCAAACTTGGAACCCACGGTAGACTCACTCAACAACGGCCGACCCGATTCTGTGCATAGTAAACACAGCAGAGCCAGCTCAGACTTGTCACTCCTAAGGGGTTTCTCGCAGCAGGCGAGCGAGAGGGACAGTTACTACCGAGGGTCGTCAGCACGCTCACCTCGAGTGTATCCAGGCCCGGGACTGGGACCAGACGAGACGATGAACCCGACGGTATCAAGCCAGCTGCGGCAGACCGGCGTACGATTGGATCTTGGGGCGGAACCATTCTATGAGGTCGATGAATCAGACGCTGAGTCTTTCCGCACCTCGATGACAGACGACATGCCGATATTGCAGCGAAGCGATGAGAGTTTCATGGACCGCCCTACCAGGATGACCGGCGTGGCATTCGATGAGCTTGTGGATAGGCTGTTGGCGCCGAGGATGACGAGGGCGGACAACAATTTTGCGGACATCTTCCTGTGCCTGTACCGGAAGTTTGCTGCACCAGGACAGCTCTTTGCCGCGATTCTCACCAGGCTGGAGCGGGGGAAGGAGGACAAGTCGGCGCACTACCTCAACAAGAAAGCCACGCAGATGCGCATAATTGAGGTAGTAGCCAGGTGGGTATCTCTGTATCCTGGCGATTTCGCCAGGCCGACGACCAAGAAGGTGCTTGAGCGCTTCATCAATCACCTGGCGAGTGAGCCGGCCTTCAGTGCAGCTGCCGGTCAGATGAGGGCCCAGTTCGAAACTTGTGTGGTAGAAGATGATGACACGGCATGGGCGCAATCAGACGATCCGCCAGAGGATTCCAGTGTGGCTAGCTCGCACAAGTCCCAGGATCTTGAATTGCCCATGGCCACCTTGAGCGTAGATGACCAGATGCCAGCTGACCTGCGGCGACCCTCACAGGGCTCTGAACTGTCCAACATCGAGCGAGACTACGGGACAGGGGAGACGAACTATCAGCATCACACTTACGGGGACTACGAACGCGAGGCGGCAAGAATGGTCCCTCAGGCTACGCTGCCTCTAAACAAATTCCGCTATCACATCTTCATGGACACAAATCCCGAAGACATCGCCGAAGAAATCACCCGCATCGACTGGATCATGTTCAGCAGCGTGCGCATTCGCGACTGGGTGCGACACGTCAGCCTGTCGACCGCAGAGAAGGAGCGATGCCGGTCACTGAGAAACGCGAACCGTCTGATCGCGCACTTCAACCACGTCGCCAAATGGGTGCAGAACATGGTGCTAATCCGCGACAAGGCAAAGCACCGTGCCCCGTGCCTCGAGAGGTTCATGATTATCGCACACAAGCTGCGAAAACTCAACAACTACAACGGCCTGGGCGCCGTCGTCGCCGGCCTGCAAAACGCCAACATAGCGCGCCTTCATGCGACGCAGGCCCTCGTCAGCAGGGAGGTGTGGAAGCAGTACCAGAGCGCTGAGAAGCTAATGCTGAACACAAAATCATCGTTCGCATACCGCCTAGCGTGGGAGAACAGCCCGCTTCCCAGGATACCGTACATGGCGCTCCACCGGAAGGATCTTACATTCGCCGAAGAGGGAAACAAGACATTTGTGGGACCCAATGGGGATCGGATCAACTGGAAGAAGTTTGAGATTCTTGGGGAGATCTTATTACCGATCATGAAGAGCCAAGGGGCACCATACCCAAACCTCCTCAAGAAGCATGAGGTCAGCCGGGACTTGATCTTGGATTGCCGAATGGAGTTGGACGAGGATGTGAGTATATTCGTCCCCGGTCCAAAACACATTGCGAGCCCAAGCGTGCGCACACAGAAAACTGATAAAGCACCCGCCTTAGGCCCTCTACCAGCGCAGCAAACAAGTCGAACCCGGCATCGGGGGTGCGGGTGGTGCGGCCGACCTGAAGAAGAAGACCATGGGGTTCCTCAGGGGTGGCGTCTAGGACTCGAGGAGTGGAGCGGCCTTTGGATTGATCCGCGTCGAGATATATCTTTCACATATGGAAGCTGGAGTCTTCTACTAACCAAACATACCTCGTTCCGACTTGCACATAGAGGTTATCCTGGGTAGCGGAATATCATGGGCTTTTCTTTTCTGTCAAGGGCCTGTGTCTGGGGCGCCCAGGTTTTGCCCGCCCTGTCTTTGCTAATATACTGCTGCCATCTTAACGTCCAGCGTTCTTCGCAAATCACCCCAAATCCTGCAGTTCTCCTGTCCGTTGCAACAGGGCTATCTCAGCATCCGGACAGATTCCTGGTCTGAAATAAATTCATAGTGCGCAAGCGCAACTTGCCCAAGAGTCTTCTGGTTCACTTGCTGTTGCTGTGCAGTCCTAACTGTGTGCAAAACTTCGATCGAGGATGGAGGCACTGAGAATAAAAGCGCAGAGGGTATCATACATCATACATCATGCGTTGTGTGGTGATAGTAGTGTACATCTATCTCTCAAGTATATACATTGATGCCTAAAAGAACAAGGCGAAGGAGCAATGCTTGCTACCACGGCTAATACCACCTCCTAACTGTGGGCAGGAGGGACGTTTTGACGATCCCAAGCTTCCGAGCCCGCGTTGGTAGCGGCATTCTTCGAGTACGCCCGGTCGCTGTCGAAGGGGTTCCCCGCCTTTGTCGGGGTATACGTCAGCTCCACCTCGTGGTCTACCCGAATGAAATTCTCCTCGGACCCGGACCCGGACCCGGACACGGCCGCCCGCCTGAAGGCGCTGCTCGCCGCGGTGCCGCGACTCGCCTGAGCGGCAGCAGAGCCGCTGTCGGCCACGGTGCCGCCCCAGGAGCCGAACAGCCAGCCGTCCATGACGGGCAGCGAGGCCGTGACGGTGCCCATGCAGAGGTCCAGGCAGGTCCACACGAGGATGTCGGTGTAGCCCCAGGTCGAGTCCTTGGAGATGGTCTGCAGCTGCTGCAGCAGGCCGCCGACGACGCTGAGGGCGCCGGCGGCCCAGATGAGGAACAGGCGGGCCTTCTTCTGCCAGCGCATGCGCACGCTCCAGAGGATGACGACGGGCGTCAGCAGCAGCAGCACGCCGAGGGCGAGGTGGGCGACGCGCAGGGTCCGCACGGCCAGCGTGTTGTCGAGGCACGTCGCCGGCTCCGCGAGGCTTCCGCTGTACCAGCGGTCCCAGCTGGCGCGTGGGGGCCTGCACAGCAGGACCTGCCAGAACACGGCCAGTAGCACGTAGGCGGCCTCGACGGCGAGGAAGACGTCCGTCACCACGGTCCAGAAGCGCGAGATGCAGTCGACGATGCGCCGGATGAAGAGCGTGATGGACATCTTGATCAGCCCCACCGCGATGTAGAAGATGATCTGGCACACCCGCCCGTAGTACGCGTAGATGTTGTATTGGGAATACGTCACCTCCCAGACGTGGTGCCCTGCGCCGCCCTGGACCACCATCAGGATCTGGAGTACTGGGTAGGTGACTGCGATGGACTGCGAGTCGGGCGATGTCAGCCTTGGTCCTATACATTTGTCCGGGGTCGAGCTCAAGATACTCGCCCATCACGGGCACGCGAAGAAGAGAAAGAAGGGGGCACAGGTGGGTCATGTGCAAACTCATACATGTGTGCATATATATGTGCATGTATATTTGCACATGTGTGTGTGTATATATATATATATAGAGTCCCCGGCCCGCAGCCAGGTAACATGACGGGCAGCGCATTGGGGAGAACTCACAGCGGCGACCAAGATGACCCAATCATCCAGGCCAAATACCATTTTTGTGCTGTAATACCTCAGCGCGAGCCTCGTGGCTGTCACGACGGATATGATGAGTATGACGATGACCATGCCGGCGATGATTCCAGGCTGCTTCGTCTCGTGCTCGTAGCCGGAGGGCTCGCTCGGCACCGTTATCCAGCCCCTGCTGGCATTTGCACTGAAGAGCCCGACCGACCGGAAGATGCCCCGGACGATAAAGAAGTCATCCTCATTACTCGGGGGCTTGCCCAGGATGGCTGAGCTGTTGCTCATGGCGAGAGGATATGAGCAGTCGACCTTTTGGGGGTGGGTGCCAAGGTGGACACAAGGCGGAAACGATGGGGCTCTCGGGAGCGACGAGTTCAAGAGGATTTCTATTATCGGCAGGGTGCCCAACGTCTCCTAATAAGGACAGAGCCCGACGGCTTGGTTGCAGCGCCAACTTGTACTTGGGCACAGACGTGACATGTCCCGACGGAAAGGAAACTCGAACATAGCCTCTGGCCGCAGGAATGAATCCGTTTCAAGATGCGCCTGGGTGGCTCGATGGGCGCATAAAGAACTGCGTGCCGACTTGCTCATCAAGTCAATATCCGGAAAGTATCATGGTTGGACCAGGACTGGAGACAGTCGAGGATTCCAGCCTTCAGCCCCCGGCCTCGGGATCCACAGTGCCAGGTTTCTCGACGAACTTCGGAACTTAAGGCGGCTGGACGGTGGCAGACCTTGCAATACAGCTTCGCAGGGGTGCTCCAACTTTGCGTGGGAGATCGAGAAGGCGAGTGTGGATGGAGGGTGATCGAGGTAGGTATGTACTCCGTAGATCAAACCCACCAGCACGCAATGCATTGTGTACCTGCTGTGGCAGCAATGATGTCTCTACAGCACACAACGCTGCCCAGGCTGCCAGGTCATGCCACGGGATAGAGGACAACATCGCACAGCAGACCAACCCCACGAGACCGTAGAGGCGCTCGGGAAAGGCTTGTTGTGCAAAATTAGAGGCCCGCGCGCGACGTTTGGGATCCCTGCGGAGCGTATGCGTTTTGCCGTCGACTCATTTAGATGGAGTGACCGGGAATCCGCTGGCAGTGGGGATTGCAATTTTAATCACCGTGCTCGGCTGCGGCGAGCTCGGCTGCCAGGAACCCGGCCAGCCTGGGCGCTGGGCAGACGGTTGGAATCCGCGGCATGGCGACCACGAGGCACCGTCAGGGCCCGGCTGCTGCTCTTTGCTTTCCCATACTACCGTCAGACAACGAGATTTCCCTCCTCCAACACCGCTGGCTGTCGAGACAAAAAACGTGGAGGCACAGTCACCGTCAACTTGGTTCAGGCGCGGGTAAAAGTGGGCGACTCGTGGTCGTTTCGAGGAAGCAACATTGAAGCGAAGGCGAAGGTGGGTACGGTAGATACTCATATGGGCCACTCGGCCACTCTCACTGCTTGCGCACCTCCGAGGGTCGGTAGCTGCCCATTTATGTCTTTGGCAGATCTCGCGATCGTCTCAAAAGCCAGCCGGGCAGATGCCTCGGTATGGGAGGAGCCGGTCTCTGCGTCAATAAACCGGCGCACCCGGGAAAACTGCGCAACCAGGTCCGGCCGGCTTGCTCCGAGTCGGATCCGATGCAGCCCCCCACATCAGGGCCTTGCCCCGGGGAGGGGAGCGCGCCTAACCACGGCTCATCTCCGAAAATATCAAAGGGGCGGGGTCCGGTCCTTTTCTATAGGGGCGAGTGGCAGCGGATGGGGGGCCGTGGGGACAATGAGGACTCGCCAACAGACTCGCCATACCTCGACTATCTCGACTATCTCGACTTGATCAGCAGCAATTGGGTCCTCCCCAAGATGAGGAGGTCGTCAGGTCACAGGGATCCAATTGCCAAAAGTCGCTCCATCAGCTGCCGTCCCAACGGCCCGGGTTCTCACACATTCGACATCTGAGATCTGCGGCTCGGGGGCATCATACTTCTGGCGAGCACACCGCGTTTGCCATTGCCATTGCCATTGCCATTGCCATTGCCATTGCCATCATGGCTTACCACTCTCTCGGCTCCCTCCTCGGCTCGGCCCTGGTCCTACTCGCGGGAGGCTCGCTCGCCACCGCCGCAGCGCCGCAGTCCCGTCTTGTTGGCCGCACCGTTGACTCCACCGCCGACTGCACGGGCGTCTTGGCCCTGAGCCCCGGGTGCAGCTCGAACCAGGCACCATACGCGAGGGACATCTTCTATGTCGGCGGGCGATACATCCAGGACGACAGCGGCAACCGCACCACGGACCAGCTCTATGTCGAGAAGCTGACGCCGAACGCCGTCACCCAGCCGAAGCCGGTGGTCTTCTTCCACGGGGGAGGAACGAGCGGCGTGTCTTGGCTGAACACGCCAGACAACAGGAAGGGCTTTGGTCCGTCGGTTTTACTATTTCAGTCCCCTCAACACATGAGTCTCTTACACAAGATACGGTCCTTGAGCATCTTGCAGGGCTCGGCTCGAAAGGCTGCTTCTTGGGTGGACAGACTTGTAGACCAGTACTGCTGCAAGCAGTGAACTCACACTGACATGGTGACTAGCTTCATACTTTACCGAGCAGGGCTATCAGGTCTACGTCGTCGACCAGGCCTCAGTCGGGCGCAGCACCCAGACAGACCTGGACAGCTTCCCAATGTCGGCCGGAACGACGGTCGAGAACACCGAGAAGTCCTTTTCCGGCCCCCAGCACTTCCCGGACCTCTACCCGCAGGCCGTGCTGCACACCCAGTTCCCCGGCACCGGCCTGCGCGGCGACCCGGCCTTTGAGCAGTTCCAGAGGGCCATGATCCCGTACTCGACCAACTCCACCTCGGTGGAAAACGTCATGAGGGAGTCGGGCTGCGAGCTGCTGTCCATCATCGGGCCGGCCTACCTCGTCTCCCACTCCGCCGGCAGCATGTACCCGATCCTCTTCTCCAACGACTGCGGCAGCTACGTCGCGGGCAACATCAACCTCGAGTCGGCCACCACCCCGTTCTTCTTCCCCAGCACCGGCTCCCTCACCGGCACCGCCACCCGCGCCTGGGGGCTCAGCGACGTACCCATCGACTACGAGCCCGCCGTCTCGGACCCCTCCTCGGAGCTGGTCCAGGTCGAGGTCGGCAACGACACGCTAGCCCACCGCTCGTGTCACCTTCAAGCCGAGCCCGCCCGCCAGCTGCCCAAGATCAGCGCGGTAAGGTACCTGCTCGTCACTAGCGAGGCGTCGGTCCACGTCACCTACGACCACTGCACCATCCAGTACCTCGAGCAGGTCGGCGGCAGCCCGGAGTGGATCCGGCTGGCCGATCGGGGCATACACGGAAACGGTCACTTCATGCACCTGGAACTGAACAACATGGAGATAGCGGCCATCGTGGACGACTGGATCCAGGGCAACGAGAAGAATGCGACCTTGACGCGCAGGTGGGCACATTGATGGGTGGATAGGGCGAGAGGAAATGTATATGTATATATGTGTATATAGTAGTAGTAGTAGTAGTAATGTCTCGATATGTAATAGACTACCATATTCGAACCAAATACCAGTACCATGTCTCAGCCTCCCGCAATTTAAATAACGCCATATTCATTGGAAAGACATGCTCAAAATGCACTCTTCCTCTGTGGCATGCGGACACATCGGTTCAACTCTATTACGATATAGATCTGACTGAACTTCTAGACCACCTGTTGTCGTGATTTTCCGAAGAGTCAGCTTGAAAAGTGCAAGTCAGCTTGTACCCACCCCTTCACTCGCTTCGGGCTCACCTTTCCATCCTGCCTGTCTTATTTGTAGTGTAGCCCTAGGTCAAATAGTCTTAGAATTTTGTTGAAACGCAGGCACTTAAAAAGTACCTCGAGCGAGGCGTTCAACTACAAACAAGATGAATGTGTGCCGCTCTGGTTTTCGTGGACCTCAATACGAAGCACAGCACATCAAAGCGTCGCGAGTGGCACAGCTCAATCCCGGAAGCTCCATCTAGCCCATGATCGTGCGAACCATTTGGCGTCCAATTCCCTTTTGTGATCTAACCACCCCTGGGAGCCCACCAGCGAGGCCAGGGAGAAGGCTGATACCGTTGCCCTGCCTTGCAAGCTGCTTTCAGTGCTGCTTTCTTCATCACCAGCTACTACTGCTGACAACAAGTATCAGACTGGGAGACTTTCTCCGAAGAAGCGATGTCTGCGACGTCCCTCTGCAGAACGTTCTGCATGCCCTACACACCCTCCAAGATACTACAACCGGCTGGTTGTAGGCTCAGGTTGGTTCCGGATAGCATCGAGACACTTCCACGCCGGGCACGTCAAGTTTCAAAAGAACAACTGGGTAGCTACGAATCGGACAGGTTGAGACGAAACCGACGGGAAGGAGCCCATTCCATCAGAGTAGAACTGCTCTGACCGCGCACAGGTAGGACTCGGTCTAGGAGCCGGCACCGGGTCCGGGACAGACATCGGATTCGAGAACCGAACGGACTGGACTGTCTGGACACTTTTGACTAGCCTCCCACGGAGAGATTTCCTGGGCCGCTCAGGGGGCTCGAGGGTCTCGTATAACAAGGGAAATGCCAAGAGGAGCCTCATAGGTGGACAAAAGGATGGCGTGATAGGCCGTCCAGTGTATTTTCTTTCCCCTTCCGCTGTGGGCACATTTCCTCTGAGACAGTAATTATCGGACTTCAGTCTAGCTCCTCATCGCGAAGAAGGGCCTGGCACACAACAGACGGGCGGCTTCTTCCCCCTTCAAAAAAAAAAAAAGGGAAGAAGCAAACCCGTCACGCGGAGCACGAGGGAAATCGGACCAGGCGGTTGAGGCGCACGTCGGCGGCACACTCAGACTGCCAGGCTGCCAGGCCACCGGCCAGTCAGCCCAGGGAGGGGAGGATGGTGGGGAGGCAAGCCCATTCTGGGAGGCCTTTGGGGGCCCTGGTGGCTCAGGTGGGCAAATTAGGCTAGCCCTCTGACAGGTGGTGGGCGGCGATCCCTCCCAAGGTTTTTAAAACGGCACGAAACGGGCAGACGGGTTGAAGGAGGGAGTGGTGCCCTCTGGGGCCACGCCCAATCACGCAACTGGACTGGCCAAACCTGCAGGCGCCACATGCCGGCCAGTGTCGATCAGAGCCTCTCGCGGATGGGGTTATTATGGGGTCCATGCTGGGGACTGGGGGATGCAAGAGGGTCCGGCCCTCTCCTCACAACCCTGCCACCCCCAGCATCGCGCTCTTGTTTTCCTTCCCCACCATTACCCCGTAGCCACTCTGTCAGCCCATCAGGCCCATCTAGGCCGCGTTGAGTCCTTTTCGCAAAAAGCAGCTCGACATCGTCCCGCAGCAACAAAACATAACAATGCCGGACAGCGCAGCAGCAGAAGCACCCGCGGCTAGAAGCGAGGGTGGGCCCACGCAAGAACGCACCAAAGCGGTCAGGAAGCAATGACGGCCTGGCGCCTCTCGCATGCCATGCCAACATGCGTGCATGCCCATACCATGCCCATACATACATACCTAGGTAGCCATTATTAGTGTAGCAAGCATACCATACCGTGGTTCGGGTGCCGCGATTCGTGAGCTACAGCTACCTCACCTTACCTTTCTATGGGTAGCTTCCCACACCAAGGCCGCTTTCTGGCAAGTGTCCCCCGTTCCAAAGGGCACCCCCCCCCAGGTACCTAGGAGGGACCCCCTTCTTCTCAAAACTCGTCGAGGTCACCGGACCCGCGCCTTTGCATTGGGAGGCATCTGATCGCATTTAGCCGCATCCCTTGCTTCGATCCTGTGTTCTTTTGAATAAGCTTGTTGCCCTCCCCCACCGCCGTAGTACTTGTATTTCAGCGTTTGGCTTGCTCCCTTGCTCTCCCGCACGTACGTTGGTTGCATGTGAAGTTTCTACCCATCCAGATTCCTTTGTGCTGCCCACTGCAGGTGTCAACGGCGCCGTCCAACACAACAGTGACCGTACACACAACGCTCACACACACTTACACACACACACTTCCTTACTCTCAACTAATACTCACATTCACAACCATATACATACATACATACATACATACATACACACACACGCACACAGATATATATACATACATCATGTTACATACACATATTAGACCGACAGGAATGAGAGCCTCCAAGGTCAAGAGCAGCCAGAGAGGCTCCCAGAAGAAATCCCAGCCCCTCGATCCGGTGGATCTGAGCAGGCGCCTAAACATCGTCATAGCGGAGCGACAGCTCCAAGACCTTCAGCTGGGAAAGACGCCGCAAGACTCAGATCCCGACCTGCTCAAGACCCGGCGCGCACACGACGTGCGCAGCAGCCAAAAGACCGCACCACCTCCAAACAACAACAAAAACAACAGCAACAAGAGATCCTCTCCGCTTGCCGCGCCAAAGGCGTCAACGAGATGGGTCTTCCGGACGAAGCCTGTAGCTGATCCCTCGCCCCACGACTCGACGGATTCCAGCGCAACGTACATCCACGTCCCGCGGCAGCCCAACGCGCCATCCCAGCCAACTGCAACAATTCGGACGGCGCGAAACCAGCAAGGCGGGAGGAATAATCGTGACCGGCCGGAACACGCGGATAAATATACCGTGGTCTTGGAGGAACACCTTAGCGAGGCTGGAAGAGGGAGGCCCGGCGATTTCAAGGAGCACTGTCCTCCAGACTGGACGCAGCTTGACTCGTCAGGGCCGAAACCGCGGAGGCTGCAATTGCTGAAACGGATGAGCCCGATTTCTGTACTCAAGCTGAGACTGGGGGGCGATACCACCGAGGCTGATGAGGTGTCGAAGGATACCAGGGCTCGATGCGATAATACGCTGGACGGGAGCTCAACGGGATTGAGCCACCGCAAGTCTGGTGTCTTCTCGAAACTACTCCATTAGTTCCACTGGTGCTTGGGAAGGGGGATAATACAGGAGATGAGATGCCTAATGCACATACAATGTTGAGCCCCCACGTCTGTGGTCAGCCCTTTTTTGATACCCACTGACTCCGCCACGTCTTGACCAACGTAGAAGCGCGGAACCGGGCCAACAAATCACGGGGGCTTGCACATTGCAGATCAAGTCCACTTAGACTCTGCCTCGATCAGTCTCTCAATGAGCTGGACATCCTGTTTTATGACCTGCTCCCTCACCAGGTCAGTGATGCCGCCCGTAGCCTCCTGCTTGGACAGCAGGTGCAGGACCAGCTCGCAGTACTCCCTCACAGCGTCCCCGTCCTCGCCCGGGTCGGTCCTCGCCTTGCGCAGGGCCTCCTTGCCACGGCGCAGGCCCAGGTCGTGTGTCCACTTCGGCTTCTTATGCTGTTGGTAGCCAGGGGCCTGCTGCAGGTTCCAGGGGAGCCCGCCGCGGCCTGGCTGCTCCTCCTGAGGCGGTAGTGTCGCGACGTGGATGTTGGTCAGCTTCGCTGGGAGGCTGGGGTACCTCTTGAAGAGCTGCGCCAGCTCCGGGGAATCGTCTAGGATGTTGAAGGGGTGGGCCTTGCGTTTATTGGGCCTGCTGTCATCGTTGGTGTCCTGTTGGGGGAGCTTGGGAGGGGCTTGCACGGGCTGAGGCTCGACTGGTGGGTGGTTTTGCTTGTGGGGGCGGAAGCAGGCGACTGAGCAGCTTGAGGTTGGTTAGCGGACTGGGCTTGGCAAGGAACGGGTTGGACGTCAAGGGCTGGTCTTACTAGGGAATAGAACAGCGAGGGCACTTGTATTTCCCTTCTTGCTTCTCACAGATCCCACAGAGCTTGGGTTGCGGCTTGGGTGGTGGTGGTTCCTCGACACTCTCTGTCGTCGCGTCGACGGGCTGGGCCTCCGCGTGTCCTACCATCTCCTGCTCGGCGCTCTTGTCGTTTGGAGGCGCGTCGCCATCTGGGTCGTGCCGAGGCCCCTGAACGTCTACCGACATGGCTGCGACTTGAATTCCACAGCAGGATCGGCAAAGCCGACGGTGTGTTGCAGGAGGCAGTGTGCAGGTAGGTGAGAGGCCGGTTGGTTGTGTTGGAAGCCCTCGATGCCGTTCATTCTCAATGAGGACGGAGGGGCGCAGCTGCTCTGAAATTTGACTTGCAGAACCGCCCATTTTCAGCAGGGATCCCCTCCGCCCCACACAGCCCTGCACACCGACTGACTGACTACGGAGTACCCAGATTTGTTATCGATAGGCCCCACCCACCCGGGCAGCCTGGCAAGCCCGGGCCAGCCATGACGCAGAGCCTAGGGGCAAATAATTCTCGCGCTTTTTGTCAGCACGTTGACGCTTTTAAACATCACTCTGCAGCCGCTGCTGCTGCCCCTCTCCTACACCCTCCAACCAACCTACACACCGTAGCCTTCCAAGATGATTCTCAGGAGGATCAGCAGGCCGTCAGGCACTCTCATCACAGCGGCACGGCCGTCACAGACTCGCTCCGGCGCAAGAATTGGCCGGTTCTCCCAGATGCGATTCCACAGCATCGGCTCGACACATCCACCCTTCGCCGCCGGACAACGACCACAACTCCCGACGGCGAGATCCTCACTGCCCGGCGTTAAAACCATCCTCGGCCGGCGGACGATTTTCATACAAATCGAGACCACTCCGAACCCGGACGCCCTCAAGTTCCTTCCCAACCAACGCATCCTCCCCGAGAGCATTAGTACGCCCTTCATCGAGTACCTGAACCCGCGCAGCACAATCGCGCCGCCCTACCCCTCCCCGCTGGCCGCCCAGCTCATGAACATTGATGGTGTCAAGGCCGTGTTCTACGGCGCCGACTTCATCACCGTGACCAAGGAGGAGGACGTGAACTGGGCGCACATCAAGCCCGAGATATTCTCGCTGACCACCGAGGCAATCACGGCCGGCAAGGAAATAGTCAGCGTCGTCGAGAAGAAGGAGGGCGCAGCGGCCGGGCAGGACGGCCAAGAGGCCGGCGGTGAGGCCGAGATCGACAGCCTCGCCTACGACGAGAACGACGACGAGGTCGTCGGCATGATCAAGGAGCTGCTGGAGACGCGCATCCGCCCGGCCATCCAGGAGGACGGCGGCGACATCGAGTTCCGCGGCTTCGAGGACGGCAACGTCCTGCTGAAGCTGCGAGGCGCGTGCCGGACGTGCGACTCCAGCACGGTCACGCTGAAGAACGGCATCGAGGGCATGCTGATGCACTATGTGGGTATTCCCTGGAGGAAATGCCCTCTTTCAAGTCCCGACACCATGCTAACTGGGCACTTTTAGATTGAGGAGGTAAAGGGCGTCACTCAGGTCATGGATGAGGAGGAGGAGATCGCCATGAAGGAGTTCGCCAAGTTCGAGGAGAAGCTCAAGCAGCAGAAGGGCTACGTCCCGCCCACGTCACCTGGCACGGATTCCATCGACAAGGCTCCATGATCAGATGGTCGCACGCCGGAGCCTTGCTGCACTTTCGCCTATTCTCATTCGATTTGTGTCTTTCCTATATGTGTACCCTTGTAAAATTAAGGTAGGGCTGTCGGGATAAGCCCTGACACACAACATGACACCATGAGATAATATTGGCGGTTCTAATAGACGAGACTGGGCAATGTTTTCGAGCCTCATATTGGCTTTTGACTTCTGCATCAGGCGTTAGCTTGCGCTTTTCCTCGCGTGACCATAGACGACTCCTGTACAACAATGCTGCAACTAGAACCGGCTGCTTGCTCCCATCCGAGACAGCCGCCCTAAAAGTCTTCAGGGACACTCTGTGTTCGTACGAACGAACCGTAGAGCAAGGTAGCATATGGCATCTCACGAGATTGTTCTGCCGGGTTCTGCGGGATACGCTGCTTCGTGTCCGAACTGGCTGATCTTAGTCACGGTACGTACGGTGCCTGTTGGAAAGAATTGTGTGAAGGGGTTTGGCGTTTCATGATGGGGGCCGGAAACAAGGAGTAAGCTCAATCGCATTGAAACTTAAACTCGACTACAGAGGTCCCCGATCGTGGAAGAGGCGCATGTGCGTGCTCCTCTTTCTCGACACCCTCTGGGATGAACTCCCGTCTCAAACCTCCTGTCTCATGATCTCCTCGCTCGTAACGTCTTATTACCCTATCCGTTCCCCTTTGGATTACGCCCTGAGAGCGTCGTAGTTTGATCTGCTGTCTACACCGGCCCGCAGGATAACGTAACACGGCTTTGTATCACCACCACTTGCGATTGGCCTGGTGGCGCCCGGCAGGACAAGAGAAAAGGCTCCTTATCTTGTGGCACGCTCTCAGCATCGCGACGGCGCCAGTGCTAATTCCCGACCGTTGTCGTCCTACGCGGGGTGATTCAGGCCGGCATCAAAGACCTACACACAAGGCGCTGCCGCCGCCGCCGTACATTTGTGTTTCATACTATAGTACGCGATCGACAGATACATCGGCGCTGCTAGAGCCGCGATGCTATGCCCCACCCCATTGTCGGAGCCAGTCAAAGAACCCACACGAGATGCCATGGCAGGAGGGCTGGAGGGTGCTTTGCAGCTGATCACGCCAAGCCCTCTCCGGTCGAGCCTAGGGTCGCCCCCCCTAGCACCGGGAGAGAAAGAGCGAGGCCCTCATTGCAGGCCCGACCCCAGCATGTCTGTGCGACGAATCCGGGGTTTGAACGGATCGTGGGACGGACTTGATCCCAGCTGGAACGGTAGTTCGATGCCTGTGCCAGAATCCTACAGTCTGGTAACGTCGTCGGCGGGCGCCTCTGCAGTCCTTGTTTCGGGCCACAGCTAGAGAGCCCATAGGGCTCAAGCTTATGCATGAAGGGGCATGAAGGGGACCGGCTCGTCAGCAGCCGTTTCTCAGCTCGGGTCGCAGTGACCGGCCCGTGCTGTGTTTTGGAAACGCCTGGTGAGAAATTTGGTGTCTGTCTCTGGAGCAGTTCGGTGAACGAAAAACGGATGCGATATCAGTCCGGCAAAGAAGCTGGATGAGCACGTCAAGCTATGGCTCCGCATCGGTCAGGTGGCCTGCCTCGGTGCTTTGAGAGATGGAGGCACCGTCTGATGGCGGGCCAGGGACAAAAGATCAAGGTCAAGGATATAGTGGCATCCGCGGGAAACCAGCTGATGGCATCGTGGATTGATTGACTTTCCGCCAGAGTCCCTACCCCGCTTCGAGGCCCGTCAAGCATGCTTGCGATTGAGTTGGGGCCTCCATGACCCATCCCGGACCGCTGCTGCATCGGGCAAAAATGTAGAATGCTGCGCTGATCATCACTCGTGGGTCCCATCATAGCACTTCTCAGCTGACAGTGCCACTTGCCCAAACAAGAGTTTCTCAAGAAACCACCCAGGCCGGCAGCTTGGGCTGGATGCGTGCTCCCAGTAACTCATGCGTCTGGTTTGGAGGCTAGAGGGAGGTCCAGAGCGGCTCACATCGGTGCGCAACGCTCAACAGTGCTGCCCCTGGCTCCCGAAGCCAAGACGAGGTGGGTTAACTGCACATGGCACGCGAGCGGGCGAGGGGGCAGACTGGTGATCCAGAGGGGCGGCTTGCACACGTCTGGCCGTCTGATGCCGCGGAGTCGAGGGGTGAGGAGAACAAGGCAGGACGGCAGTCGGTGGGTGGACTAGACCCGTCTCCTCGCAACACGCATCGCCAGAAAGAAGTCGAAGATCGTCGCCACGCGTCTATCAGGTGTCATTAGAACAAGTGGGTGCTTGTCTCCTGTCGTTTTCATTATGCATAGGCCGCATATGGCAGCCGGCTTTCTCGGGTCCGACTGCTGCGGCGAACGAACGGAAGGGAGCATGGGAGGTGGTGAGCACTGTCCGGAGTAAAGTAGTGTAGCAGGAGGCAATTCGAGCCTACCTGTCTGTCACGCTCATTGCATGCAGCGGTTGGGACTTTGGTGGCTGCCCTTGCCCGCTGGCCGGGGCCCTGGACTGGGAGCGAGTGGCAGGCTGGATCGACGATCGCCGCTAGACGGGATCATGCTATGTAAATTGCGGGGAAGCCGCGCGTGATTGGGCGTATGCAAGGCCCCTGGTCACAATTCCGAGTCTCTCAGCTTGGTCCCAGGGGGCTCCTTGAAGCTTGGCCTCTTTGCTCTGCCCTGCCCTGCTCCTGTTCTGCCTTGTGCTGTGCTGTGCTGTGCTGTGCTGTGCTGTGCTGTGCGGTAATGACCGTACCATACCATGCCTGTGATGCCGTGTGCCTTGCTGCAACCTTGTGTGCTATGCTCCGACGAGTGAGAGCCATGCTAACTTGTGTGTGTTTGCATTTGTGCTGGTATTGTACACAGGGCAGGTCTTCGCCAGGTAAATGCGAGAAAGAGGTGCGAGGGCTGATGCAGAGGAGATTTGCTCGCCGGCCTGGGAGGTTGTTGAATAACAAATGGGCTGACTGGCGAGGGACCGCAGGAGCAGCAAAAGCACGAGCGCCTGCAGCTCCAGACCAGCCACTACTGCAATGCACCGCAGGAAGAACAGACCCAGTGGAGGAACGGAGTAGCAGAGGCGGAGGAAGGCTACGATGCAATGCAATGCAATGCATAATGGAGCATCTGGACTGGCCCGCGACACCCTTGAAGAGTCCTAGTCTACATGGTACAGTAGTGCCACTGCCCTATGATACATAATACTGTCTTCCCGCCGCAGACCGTGGTCAGATGCCACGGGAGAGTTAGTTTACCCCGTACAGAGAGACTGCAGACAACAGACCAACGACCCAAACAGACGACGGCGACATATCCAAGATATTTCCCTGCTGGAGCTGGGTGGAAGGATAGACGCTGTCGAATGAGCGGCTGGTCTAGGGGGGGGGGGGCGAGTGAAGGTCCATTGTAGACTACGTAGTCTAGATACACAGCAGACTAGTAGAATACCCCCGTCCGGCGTCGAATGCCGCCCGTTGCGGCATAGAAGAGGCAGACACCCATGCGCTCCTCCTTTCTTGCCAATTTCAATTCAGCCTCAAGCAAACGATCGTCTATCTGACGCCTTGTAAGTTGTATGCAGACAGCACGGCATGCCATGATATAATATAACATCGCGTGTGTGTATGTATGTATGTGTGTATGAGTGTATGTGCGTGTGTATGTGCGTACAATAAATATACTGTGTAGCACGTCCCACAACATGGCTCACCAAATATCTACGATACATAGTAGCCATGTACAGATGTAAAGATGGCGTGACGGCTCTGGTCTCCTTATTTCCTGTGCCTCGTGTGCAAGAAGCAAAAAATGCAAAATGCAGGATCCCTCGCCTCCCACCTCCCCTTTAAGTCCCGAGTCTCGCGTCTCCTTGCCATTCACAAATAGATGAATGGGTTGACTATTAGAGTAAGCTGCTTCGTTCCTGGTAAAAAGTGGCTAGCCTTGGATCTCCCAACCGGCTTTGCAAACCTTGTAGGGAGCATTGACACCACCTGGGGCTCCGGGGCTCCTGGGCGGGCGGGCTAGCTGTCGGGGCGCTCAGTCCAGAGGAGGGAGGACGCACGCGCCAGTTCTCCACAAGACCCCCTGCCAGGCCACCAGCCCAGACTGTCCGGACTGACCAGTCACCTCGCGGCCTGTAACGGCTAGGCTAGTAGGGGGGGCCCCTCACTCACACGAAGCGAGAGCCCCGCCCAGTTCTGCACTTGTGCGCCGCTGCAGACCAGACGGCCAGGCGGGGGGAAGGCGGGCGATGCACTTGGTATTCTACTGGATCACTCTAGCGGGCGGCGGGCGGGCGAGCAAGCACCTGGCCTCTGGTTCTGGTTCTGGTTCAGGTTCAGGTTCAGGTTCAGGTCCGGGTTGGGTTGGGTTGGGTCGGTGCCTTTAACCTTTTTCCCCAAGGGTGCCTTCCAATGCCTTGCACTCCCTCCGCAGGTCCTGCGCAGTTACAGGTGCAGGCGCTGTTGCAGGCCAAGCAGCTTGACTTGACTTTTTGGCTTGCCTTCCACACACACACACATAGTCTACACACACACACACACACACATCTTCCATCCTCGTTCCTGTCCTCGATCCACCCTTCCACGTCTTCCCTCCTCCAACTCCCATCTCGCATCTGAGGCTCTCAAATCCCAACTTCCTCTTTTCTCCCACCTGACAACCTGATCGCCAGCCCTGCAGTACTACAAAATACACGCAGCGAGCTTGGGCATCATCATCCACTTAGCCTCCCTCGGGGTGCGCCAAGGCAAGACACAAAGGAAGAAGACCTCAAAGATGGGCGCATAGATCATTGTCGCAAATCGGCCCCTGGGAACAAGACAAAATCGCGAGGATCGTCCTTCGAGATGCCAACGTCCACCACCCACTTTCGATGAGCATCTTCTGAGGAACAACCCACCCGATAGAGCTGCAACCAACTCCCCTCCCCCCATAACCACTGCACACTTACTGCACACCTAGACGATCGCTGCCTGTCTTTCCAACTACATACCTGTCGCCATCGCCTGTCGCATTTCACCCTCTGGCTGGTAGCGGGCCGACTCCTGCGATTGCCGCTGTCTGGTCTCGAGTCAACACCCGTCACCACAATTTTATGAGCATAATCATTCATTCTTCCGCTTCCCATTTGGGCATTAGACCAGAGATCCAGAGTTTGCGCCCTCGCCCTCGCCTTCCTGCTGCGCAGCTAGTACGTGTGTCCTCACCTGCCTCTGCACCCACCTCCCCAACCCCCCGCTCCTCAACTGCAGAGCTACGCGACACCCCGTCCACATAGCTCGCCAGGTTGGATGACCTGCTAACAAGACAACCTCAGTCTTGCCATCTGCTGTCGCCAGCCGGGCCATCTTTTATCGTCGCCGGCTCTTGATTTTTCACCCAGCCCTGGGGTGTATCTGAGCTTCTTGGTCCCGTATCGGCCATCGTGAGCTTCACCGGACCCCTCAATTGGCAGTCGCCATACTAGGGCTGTGAGACTCTTTGGCGTGGAACAACCGCCCCCGCGCTATCATTCAATGTTTGGTTCTTGCTGCTTTGACTTCATCTTTAATATTCTGAACCATAGACGATGAGCTCGAGCATCGTCAAATCTGGCCAGCAGAACAAGCCTGGTCAAGGTAGTCTGCCACCAGGTGTCGCTCCAAGCAGTCAAGCCATCTTGTTGGACAAGCTCAATGTCCGGCGAGCAACGCCTGACTCAATCTCTGAAGCGGTTGCCAGTTCAGACGACGAAGCTGACGCACATCGTCAAGATCACCTGACATCTTTCCAGCCACAAAAGCCTGTCCGCCGGACCTCTTGGTTGACCGAAGCGTCGCAGGCAGGAATCCGCCCGAGGAAGGGATCATTTGCGAGTAGCTCCATGTCGCCCACAGCTTCGCACCCCAGCACTCCCTCTGCCGAGTCTGGGGCTTCAGCCTGGGGCCCAACCTCAGCTACCGGCATAGGACGGCCCCAGATCGGTTCCAACACGTTTACTTGGGGGACAGGCATTTGGAACAACGACAGGAAGGAACCGCCGGCTCGCCTGGCCGAGGTGTTACCATCACCCAACTCGTCTCTTCCGCCCGGCAGTTCATTGCTTGGCCCTGACGGTGGTCCGCACCAGACTTCTCCGGCCCCGAGGGAATCCGGACCCAACTCTCAGATACCATTCGCCATCCCCATCCACCCAACCCCAAAGAATTACCGTTCACAGTCATATTCTGTCGGTCAGCTTGACCCGGAAACACCAAACGCGATGATGGGATCTTCTGCCATCATGGGTACTCGCAACCGGGGCATTCCTCATTCTGGTCTTCAGCACCGCCCGTCTCGGCCTAGTATGCTCAGTGAGATGTCGAATGATGGTGGGATGCTTGGAAAGGTCAAGGAGGTTGAGGACGACGAGACCGGGAGTGTAGAGGTGGCGCAAGGGCAAGCTCAATCAGCCGAGGCCAAAACGATCGAGATGCTGACACGGGAGAACGCAATGTTGCGTCAACAACAATACCACGCTGCTAACCGTATGAGACCCAGAGCATCGACTGGGTTTGGTGGAATAGGGAACGGTTATGGGCTGCACGACCCGGTTCCGGAAGAGTCTTCTGACTATGCGGTGGATCTGGATGAGTCGGGCGAGCTTTCCGACCTGGGAGGCAAGAGGGCTTTCGGACGGAGAATGAGCGAGTTTGGCGCCGGCCCATTCCGATCCTCCTTCTCCCTGGAAAACCGGCCGCTGGAGAGCGTCAAGAAGGCCCTTTGGTCGAGTTCACTGGGATTCGGTGGCTTGGCAGACATCCCTCAGAGCAGACGACATTCTTTTGCAGAAGTCCCCACCCGTCAACCATCCATTGGGTCCATCGGCGACCACGTTCATGCGCAGGACCCAGGTTCTCAGGAAGGTCAGGACTTCGCCGTCGGACAATATGAGAACTCCCTGCTGAATGCGGCCAATGCCGGTAAGCTGCGATGCACGTGTCGAGGACAAGCACGACATGCTAACGACCGTTGCCAGGTGCATACTTCACTGGCCCGCCTGGGATCAACAGCTCCCAGCAGGCCCTCATGCAGTCGGCTTATTCGAACATGTATCCGTCACCATATGGGTTACAGGCTCCGTTTTCGAACAGACCCACTTCTCCACATCGAGCGTTGTACGGCATGCCTCAGCCTCGTCATGCCCAAAAGCTCCACATTGTTCTCTTTAAATGTAACCGAGCAGATGTCTTCTACATACAAGAGGGCACTGGTTTGACAGTGAAACCGGGCGATCTGGTGATAGTCGAGGCCGACCGAGGGACTGACCTTGGTACTGTGGCGAGAGACAATGTCGACTGGGGCTCAGCCAAGGATCTCAAGGAGCTCTATGCTGAGGAACACTACAAGTGGCTCATGATGTTCTCCCAGAACGCTGCAGTAGCCCAAGACGGAGCAGGCGCCGGCTTGATGGCAGCCTCTAACGGCATGCACGGTGGTGCTGTTGGGGGGATGGGTCCACCGAGTCAGCATCACATGCAAGAGCCGAACGCTGGTGAGCTCAAGCCCAAGCTCATCAAGCGCCACGCCCAACCCCACGAGATTCAGGCCCTGCGAGATAAGGAGGGTAGTGAGGCGAAGGCGAAGCGTGTCTGCCAGTCGAAGGTCAAAGACCACGGCCTGAACATGGAGATTCTTGACGCCGAGTTCCAAATGTGAGTACGTTCTCATTATCCGAAACGATCATTTGCTAAGATGGGCGTAGGGACTGGAAGAAATTGACCTTCTACTACTTTGCCGACTCTTACATCAACTTCAACTCTCTTGTGACCGACCTCTTCAAGATCTACAAGACTAGAATTTGGATGTCCGCCATCAACCCAGCTTCTTTCGCCAGCCCTTCCTTGGGTCTGCAGACGCCAAGCGGCATTGGCCCCGGGGCTGTTGGTGTTGGCAGAGGCGGCTCCTCCGATCGTCGGCAGAATCAGCAGCAGGAGCAGTCCACCTTCCCCAGCTCCTCTTCTTCAGGGCGGCCTTTTCAACCAGCTCTTGTTTCGCCATTCGGTAACGAACGAGCTGCCGCTCCTTTCTCCCAACCAAGCTACCCTTACAACTACAACAACTCCTTCGCAAATGTGCCTAGACCAACCTCCTATACTCCCACGGCTACATCCTCGATGGATTCATACCCTACGACCTTCCCCGGTGGCGACTACCAGCTGCGGTCTCGAGCGTTCCCTCCACCCCAGAGCGGAGCGCAGCAGCATGACCAGCCAGTTTCTCCGCTAACCACGCAGAATGACTGGGTCGGATCCTTCCAGAGCCTCTCCCTCAACAGCCGTTAGGAGACAGCCGGTGAGGGACAAGCTCACGCGGAAAGACCGGGCCATCCATTTCCTACCTCTGACACGACTTAATACCAGAGGCAAGCCAATCTCAGACTTGATTGCAAACACAACGAATTTTGAGTTTCAGACAAATACAAACATTAGGGCCAGTAAAGGCGATGCTGCTCTTCTTTTGACGAGACAATGAGATGCCAGACTGTCTAGAGAGGGTTGTCATTCACGTTAGGCGTTGGCGGGCCATCTGCTTCTCATGAAGAGGAAAGATTTTGTTTCTTTTTCTTCCTTTCATTCTAAGACCGGGGGGAGGGGTTGACAACTAATCTCTCGCGAGCTCTTCGTTCACGGATATTCTCGGCATGGCTGGAAAGACAAATGTGTTAAAAAAAGGGCGATTGTTGATAGACAGAGGGGTAGGACCTGTCACGAGCACCGTAGTTTTTAATCCGGCGACTCCCAAAAGGATATCTGCTTTTGTTTCTCCTGGTTTTTTCTTCTTCTGATTATTCTGGTTTTGACTCGGAAGGGACGCATGTATTCGGCTCTGGGAAGAAGCATCTTGTACACTCGCTCTGTTGTTTGAGCACCCCTCCCCCACCCATCCCCCGGCCGGTGGCGTTGGTTTTGTTCATTGTTGGAAGAATAAATATGAATTGGCTAGTCATGGCTTACTTGCAAGAAATTGGAATCAAGAGGTGTTCGATAGCCACGAAACTATGGGCTGTTTCATGTTGTTGCCGCTTGGAACACTGCCACCGCGAGACGAAAATGTGACCTCGAACCAGAACACAGGTCACGGTCGGTGTTCTAGGATCTGGTGCTCCTTGCAGTGCACAGGACCACTTTTGCAGACTGCTCGCCTCGTAGCTAGCGGTGCACTCGATGCGCCTACGGAAGCAACAACCACGACCGATGTTGACCATGCTGGTCAGCAAATTGCGAGTCCCACTGCGAATGGTACTATTTGGTGTTTCTTATGCCTGAGTGGCTTTCCCACGCCTGCCGCTCCTGGACGTATCGCTCTATATGTCATTACTTCCAATTTGGGGTGTGAACGAGAGCTTGCAAAGAGCTACTTTCATTGCAGGAAGGCACCAGGCAAAGAAAGGGCATTGGCTGTTTGCCTGCAACGAATTTTGGATCGGTCCCCAAAACCATCTGGAATTTTCAAACTTTCCACCACGAGCATCGACCGCTTGAATTCGCGCCCTGGATTCAAGCGCCTTCCAAGGATTGTCGATAACGATGCCACCTAAAGCAACCAAGAGAATGGCTGGGGGTATGCTTGCGACCCAAGCTCTAACAGGTCGTCGATGCCGCATATACGTCAACTGACCATGACAGCAGGCCTGCATGACGGTGACCTCTGGGAGGCTTCTCAGGACCGACCGAGAAAGAAGGCTCGAGTGTCGACAATCCACAACGATGACCAGGACGAGAGCCATTCATCTCGAGCCAGCAAGTGAGCACCCTTTCCTGCAACCTTTGTCCACTCAGGAGATACCAAGAGCTGATGCCCATGCGTGCGAGAATAGGCAGTTGTCGGGCTGGGTTGCTTGGCAGACCAAGTTCAGCGAGAAGGAAAAGACTGAAAA
The DNA here is from genome assembly GCA_023242295.1 of Diaporthe ilicicola. NCBI lineage: Eukaryota > Fungi > Ascomycota > Sordariomycetes > Diaporthales > Diaporthaceae > Diaporthe > Diaporthe ilicicola. Next base: position 48,863 of record JALPVH010000036.1, on the reverse strand, counting down.
GCGTCAGTTCGCAGACGACTTCACGCAGAAGCTTGAATCAAAGCAGGCGGAGATCCAGAATCTCATCGCTACATCCACCCACGGATTGTAAGCTAGGTAGCATCTCCGGCAGACATTACCAAGCAAAGTGCTGACGACGCAGCGCCGCCACGGGAGAGAAGTACAGCAAGCTGATCAAGGAGGCCTCGGATGACTGCAAACCCGGCTCCAAAGCGAAACCTCGCCCACAGACTGCCACTTCACGTGAAGAGCATCCCATGTTCAAGGCTGGCCAACAAATCTTTCAAAACTGCCGCGAGCTCATCGCCGTTCATGGACGGGCCAACTCGAAGGGCTCACGGGACAATGCCAAGCTTGCTACGCCGCGCCAGCAGTGGAAAGAGGATATCGCCAGCGTGCGGGAACTTCTGCTTTACGGCCGGCAGTACGGGGAGCAACTTTTAGAATGTATCATCGTTCCGTCGAGCAGCGACGAGGAGAAAAGCCATTTGCTGACGCCGGACATGCATGCATTGAGCGAGACCGGCAAGATGGCGGTCAGTTTGTACCACAAGAGCACAGGAGGCATCGATGGGGGTGGAACGACATGGGGCGAGTTGGCGAAGAGCCAGGCTGGTACCTTTGGAAAGATTCTGGACGATCTGAATGATGTTTGAAAACGGGAGCTGGCGGGAGGTCGATGAGTAAGATGCGACGAGGATGTGCTGGTCAAGTACAAGCCACAGCCATCATTGCTTTCAAGGTCTATTTTGACCAAGCGAACGAGGATCTGAACATGTAAAGCAGACTTGTCAGCTCAATTGCAATTAAACAGCTACTGTGTGCGTTTTCTCACCCGTCGAGAGCGCCACTGAATGCCTGGATGGATCCATGTACAGTATGCCAAACTCGACAGCCAATTGAACTGGAATTACACCGTGCCAATACGCGATATATATTCTGATCGATTCCACCATTAAACCCGCATTGAAAGCCCCTGTCAGTCATCAGAATATCCGACCGTGGTCAAGGTGACCTTGACTGTCTGACTGTCCACCACCCCCGCTGCCCCGGCGCAACATGTTCCAAAAGGCCAAGCCGTTCTCGGGACACATACTAGATGGGGGGGTTGCGTACCAACCAGGTCCGCACGGTCCACGTCCACGTGACCCTCAGAGTGGTCCCGTCCGTTTCCAACCAACCAGAGCTCAGCGGCCCCAACCCACACGAAATTCAGGAGTGCAGCTGGGAAAATCTTCTTTTCGATCTCTCCGACCAGCCGACTGCAACTAACGCCTCAAGCCAACACCCAGGTCAACGTCAACTCTCAAATCTGGTATGTCGGTCGCCCTTTGATGATAACTACAGGAACAATTGCTGTCGAGGAGGGTTTTGCTGACTAGATTTTTCTTGAAACTTCACAGCAACCATGGGTGCCCTTAAGTGTATGTCTTGCGATCCCGAACCCGCGAATCACCCGACCGACTCCTTGGAGCAGAACCACTGACGAGACACCGCTACAGACGTCGAGGAGCTTCAGAAGAAGAAGCAGAGCGATGTTCTGCAATTCCTCCTGCGAGTCCGCTGCTGGGAAGTACGTTGAAACCGAGCCATTCAATCGAAGATGAAATACATGTGGGCGGAGCCGTCGTTCTCGCTTTTCAAGGGCACAACCCCTCGTGGGTGGCCCTGACCAGCAGAAACACTCTCCGCCTGTGCTATACACTCGTTGAACGTTTGCTGAGAGTGCATCAATATAGCTCCGTCAATTGAATGTCATCCACCGCGCCTCGCGCCCCTCGCGCCCCGACAAGGCTCGCCGCCTCGGTTACAAGGCCAAGCAGGGCTATGTCATCTACCGCGTCCGTGTCCGCCGCGGTGGCCGCAAGCGACCCGTCCCCAAGGGTGCCACCTACGGTTCGTCTTTGTCCCCCTTGCCTCAAATGGGCCCTGGTGTCGAAGGGGATCGTCCCTGGTGACTGACAGTCTTCTCCTGCAAACAGGCAAGCCCACCAACCAGGGTGTGAACCAGCTGAAGTACCAGCGCTCCCTCAAGGCCACCGCCGAGGAGCGTGTCGGTCGTCGCTGCGCCAATCTGCGCGTCCTGAACTCGTACTGGATCAACCAGGACTCCACCTACAAGTACTACGAGGTCATCCTCGTTGACCCCCAGCACAAGGCCATCCGCATCGACCCCCGCATCAACTGGATCGTCAACCCCGTCCACAAGCACCGCGAGGCTCGTGGCCTCACTGCTACCGGCAAGAAGTCCCGTGGTCTCAACAAGGGCCACCGCTACACCAAGACCCAGGCCGGCCGCAGAAAGACCTGGAAGAAGAACAACACCCTGTCCCTGTGGCGCTACCGATAAGCGACTCGCCCCTGCGGAGGGTGACCGCGTGGATTTGGGAATCGGGTTGTGGTTGTGGCTCACGACGGTTTCGTGCTTCATGGTCATGGCAAGAGTAATGGCTATTGCCAAAAGGGTCACGGTTTCTTGAGGGCACTGCATATATGCAGGTTTTTGGGCGTTCATGATAGCAAAAGCAAATCAAAATACGACGAATTACGGCATTGTGCTGCCCGACCCGAATGCATTTCCGACAAATGCTGATTTGATCCTGGGGTCATTGGTTGAGCATGGATCTTTGTGCCACTTGTATAATTCTACAAGCATGACAGCCGCTTAGCACTGCGCTGGCCATCGGCTAGCAAGCATGGTGAAGTTGGTGGCGGGTTGAGATCAACATGCGAATTTTCGATAAATCTTGTAGCAATTCGTCAGCAAGCCTGGTCCTTGTACATCCCCCCCCCAGGACGGCTTTGATAACACCGTCACACTATCCGTCCCTCTTTCTTTCCTTTGCCTAATCAGGAGAACAGGGATGAATGGCTACGACAAGTCCAAGGCCAGGAGTCAGGCACGTTGCAAACCGGCCTGGGTTTCCGTCGCCTAAGCCCGGTTGGATGCTTCCGACTCAGGGCGTGGCGCACGTCTCCTTCTGGAGGCATGTCTTGAGCCATGACCGCCCTTGCAGCCCCCAACCGGGTGAGTAGGAGTGTCGCCCTGTGAGGGACGATGAAGGGAGGCATGGGTTGATTCAAGTGTCTTGGGGGGCCAGCACGCGGATTCGAAGCGGGGGCTTGTTTTGGTGCTACGTCTGTCCGTATTCCCAGACCACAAGGCCAGTCAGTGTAGGTCTGTCGGCCCTGGTCAGCAGCTGATGAGTTAGGTGAACAAACATCAAGTTGGTCGTTGGCGCCGAAGGCGCATTGCAAAGACAGATGAGGATGTAAGAGAGGCCGCCTCGCCGACACGTCATGAAGCAGCAAGTCAAGAGTATCATACATCACAAGCATGGAAATCTAAGGATTCTGTGAAGTCTTCTATCGTATTAACGTTTCATTGGGACCCCTAGCCTATCGTTATTTTGCGCGAAAGCCATCTATTTTTAAAACAGACCACGGAGCTCCCTACAAAGGAGTCATCCGTGTGAGGCCGTCGGCAAATGCTGCGGAGAAGGAAAATGAGGAGCTGCCCTACATACAGGTCATAACTAATAAATGCTGTAAGAATGGAGTATGACCCGCCCGAAATTTTGCCATGGGTGTAGAACTCTCAATTTGGCGATCGAGCCGAGTGAAGCCCGGAAGTCGTTTGGAGGGGGAAAAAGTTGGCAGGTGAGACCAAAGTGTCAAATCCAAACCAAATTTTCCAGATTCCATGGCGTGACTGCCCATGCACAAAGCAAGATATGAAAACCGCCATGTATGAGCGAGGTGCGTGCCAGGGAAGCCTCGGAAGTCTTGCACCATTGAAAGCAAAGAAAGTAGATGTTTTCTCGCATGCCCTGAGCAGAAGTGCAAGGAGCCGCCACGTTGACACAAAAGGCTGTGTCGCGGATAATCTAGACAGCGCAGAAAGTTGCCAGGTAGATCATCGCACGACATCCTTGAAGAGTGCCCAAAGGGTGATGTTCCAGTTGAGCTTCGAGGTGACTGTAGCGAGGCGAGAGAGTAGTTTCTGAGGTTCTTCTCAGACGAGCTGCTTCGAAAGAGGAAAAATCGATGCTCGAGTCGTTGACGTCGTTTGCGATCATAGCCTTGGGTCTATCGGTGAGAAGACGAGGACTATGAAGACTTTGCGTCATTGTGATCCGATTCAAACCCAGAGAATTCAACGCCGGTCGTAATTTCAAAGGGAAAGGAAACGCATTTTTGGTTTGGTGACCAAGGAAAGATCTATGCTGCCCATGTCCGCGCGATGCAGTCGATGTTACAGGCGAAAGAGTCGTGCCTCTTGGTCATTGCTGGTCCTCCCGCAAGAGGGGGTCCGTCCAAGGTGCAAGCCTTTCTTGGGAAGATCTTCTGGTTCACCATCGAGCCTCTATTGTACAACAAAGCACCCAGAAGAGCGCTTTTGCTCGAATGGCGATGAAGACGAGGTGGGTCGTGATGTCGTTGAAGTGACAGCCAGAAAAGGGAGAGTCGTTAGGTTTCGTGTCCAGAACGTGAGATCCGTAAAAAGACAGAGAGTGAAGAGAAAGAACCAGCCAAGAGCCCCAAGGACATCAGCTCGGATGGCAAGCTAGAAGAAGTTCTGCTCGCCATTGTCAGACGCCATGGGCGGATTGAGGGCCCCATTATAGACCGGACCACTGTGAGCGGGTCCAGAGGCTCCCTGTCCTTGGGCAAAAGAAGCGCTAGCAATGTGGTTGACGAATTGAGGAGGCGCATATTGTTGAGGGTGCTGAGACTGTGGAGGCGGCACGCTCAGACTCGCACTGGTGGGGAAGACCTGCGCGCCACGGTTGTTCAAGCCGCTGGCACCGTTCTGGAAAGCACCAGGAGTCAAAATAGAGGTAGTGTTAGACATGCCGCGGGTCTGAGCTGGGCGAAGCGGAACCTGGCCTGAGTTGGGATCCGCAGGGGTTATCTGACCACTGGAACGACCGTTGGTGGAGTCGTACGCTGAGACTTTGGCCTGGATCTTGCGTCCGTAAGGAGTCTGGCGAACAGTTGGGAGGATTGGGCGAATGACATCGACCAGGCGCTGCTTCATGTAGTGAGTAGCATGCTCCAAGGCCGTCTGGACTACATAATTCGCGTAAGAGTCTCGAATGAGGCGATCCATCTCACTAGGTGCCAGCAGTTCTTCCACGATCATATCTTTGGACTCGTCCGAGGCGCAGCGTAGACACTTTTCGATCACATTGGAGCTGAACTTGTGGCGAGACAGCTGGCAGATCCTGCCGTGAAACTTCTGCACGACAGGCTCTGTGAAGATCGGCTCGTTCAGATCAATGATGTACTGGACAACGTAGTTACCGAACGGATCCTGAACCAGAGTGACTGCGTGCTCAGTGATGCGCTGGATGAGCAGAAGCTTCTGATCGCCAGAAGCGTGATCGATGCAGCGCTGCAGAACACAGCAGCCGTGGCGGTGAGTTCCAACCTCGACGCAACTCGTGCCGACGGCTTCGAAGATGAAGTGAGCGTCCAAAGTGCTGAGTTTAGTCAGGCACTTCTGAATGACATGGTTGCCGTTGAGGTCCTGGATGAGCTCGACAACACGGTCGCGCAGGGCGGCAGTGATGAGTGAGACTTGATCGTTGTTGGACAAGTGCTCGATCATCTTCTGCAAAGCTCGTGTGCCGTGCTGGTTGAGGGCGATGCGGACCATGTCCTTCGAGGCGTTCTGAACCAAGACGGTGCGCTCGTCGTCATTGCAGAACTCGAAGAGCTTCTGGCACAAGTAGTTGCCGAATGGGTCTGTCATCAACTCAATAACGTGAGAGCACGTCTCGAGCCAGATCATGTGGACGTGGTCAGGGTTTCGGCCCTCAAGCTGCTTCTGCAGGAAGCGGCATCCGTGCTGGTCCTTGCAGAGCTCATAGATAGAGCCGCCGTAGGACTCGAGGGTGGTGCCGTTGAAGCGACTCATAGCTATGTGAAAGTCAGTACGTGTACTTGCTTTTCGGTTGAACTAGCTTACCCTCGTTGTCTTGCTGGCGACGACTGGCCATGATGCGCTGCTGGCTATCTCGCGGCTGATGAGGGGCGTAGACAGGAGCATAGCCAGTGTAGTTCTGTGCCGAATAGGTATTTCCACCACCGTTCAGTGACATGCCCTGCATCTGCGCCAGCAAGGGAACTCCGTGGTAGTTGGCGCCACCGTTGGCAGGGCCCACGTTGCCGTAACCATTGGGCGCATAATACCCACCATTGTTGCTATTGTAAGGCGTCATGGCTTGGGTGGGGGCCATGATGGGAGGCACAGGGGTCTGTGAGGGCTGGGTGAGGACGGGACCCTGAAGAACATTGGAGGACTGTGCCATAGCTGGGCCGAACGAAGGCGCGTTGGCGTGGAGAGACGAGCCAATGGACTGGTAGTTAGCGCCTGGGACGTTGTCACGAGCATCGCCAGAAAGCTCGCGGCTGTGACGGCTTGGAAGAGCACCAGCTGGGATGCGGCCCATGCTGGCGTTGTGGTTGTGCAGGTGCTGCTGAGCAGCCTGGTTGGGGGTGCTGCCCACAGCGGGCCCTGACACGTTCTTAAGGGTAGGGATGTCGTTGGCAGAGAAAGAAGGCTGCAGCTTGGGAGGAGTGGCGAGCACGCTGCCGTTGTTGGTAGGAGCAGGCGCGTCGGCCGCAGGGTCAGCGTACTTCTGATCCATGGACTTCATCTCGAGAGAGTGGCGGAAGGCCGCGGGGCGAGTAGCAATGATAGTGGCCTCACTGGAAGCGTTCGACTGTGATGCGTCAGTCATATTGGCCGAGATATGGTGCTGCGAGCCACCGATCGCAGACGTGCTTCTGATAGCTCGGTGCTGGTGGGACCAGCCGTTGGGTGCGGTGCCAACGTTCTGATCGTAGGAGGGAGCGCGCGCGTGATTCGCGCCAGCAGACGAAGGGAACGACTTGAAAACAAAAACCAAAAGTCAACAAACGAAAGACAGATACAAAAGGGTCGAAGGGTGAGCGCCCTAGATGTGACTGCAACAGCGATACGGGAAATGTGCTGTACAAAGAAAATGCAAGAGCTGCGAGTGTCTGCGTGCCGAATCGCGGGGCTTGGGTGTGTTGCAAGTAGATGTCAAGGTGGAAAGGTGAGTTTAGGTGAAGTCAAGGTGAGCCAAACGGGCAATAACACCGTACTGCCAGGGAAAGGGTGTAGGCAAAAAAGGTGAGGGGGTGTCAGCAAAAGACAAGACTCCACCAGCCCAGACGGTAGTGAAGGCTTGCAAGACTTTCCGAAAGCTGAAACAACTTTTGCGAACGTCAAGGTGCCGCAGCAAAAAAAGAAAGGCAGGTGGGGAGGCAGTAAATCATGTGTTGGTTCACTTACCATGTTGGGTTCACGTCGGAGGATAGGAAAGTTGTCTTCGTTGTTGGCCTGGGTGTAAAGCTTTCCCTCGATCACGTTGTCGTCGTCTCCAAAGAGAAACCCGGTGGTGTTGGCCTGATCCAAGTTGATGTCGTAGAAAGCTGTACGAGACTTGGTAACGGGCATCGAATATCTGTTGACACTGTTCTCGATTTCCTTGTCAGCAGCCCCGATTGGCAGTCAGGCAAAGGTCGCAGAAAAGTGAGGTTATGAGATGGGATAAGGAGATGATTCAAAAGCGATGCTAGAAGCTGCCTTAACGAGTCTCAGGAAATTCACAGCCAAGACTCAGGTTTGGAGATGTAGGTGTAGTGACAAGCGGGAAACGAGTGGCCTCCAGGTAAGAAGGACAAGTTGCTGAGCTTCCTGTTTTCTTTTTCTTCTGGAGGGCTCGAGAGGAAAGAGGAGGAGGAAGGAAGGAAGGAAGTAGCAAGCAGGACTCAGAATCGTGGGTTTAAATATCTGGGTCAAGATGATGTGAAGGCAGTCAACCATTTATTTGGGACGAACAATAGGACGAAAATGATTGCGGGCCAAATATCTCGAGTCCAAAGGACACAGCGGGGTCAAGTAAATGGGCCGTTGTGATATTGAGCGGTTCGAGAAGCGAAAGGGACGAAAGAAAAACCAACAGGTTGCAGGATCTTTTCTATTGTGATGCTCAAGGACCCAGGAAGATTTTGAAAAGAACGGGCAAGTGTGGCCCAGGAAGAATGCCGTGACTTGGGATATAAAAGCTCAATAGGAGCGCAATAGGGAGGGAGCGGTATTGACGCGGCCTACCGCCGGGAACCTTTCAACCCTCAGGTCCAGACGATACCAGGTGCACTGCAGCTATGAGGCATAGTCCTGGGCTTGTCACAATCCCAAAGCAATCACAGCATTGGCCCGTATCTCCCAGTGGGCATTCCAACCCAGTGTAAAGGGGCAACACAAACAAGACGCGGCAAACACGACCTCAACCAAGTGCGGCCAGAAGGAAATGGTTCAACATACGCATTGGTTGATCGATGAGACGTAGGGTCCTGACGGACAGCTTCCTCCTTCTCGTCTTCATCGCTGTTCCTTCGCGAGCCTGGGACGGACCAGGACGGCAGCTGATCGTCGAAGGCGAACTGGGACAGCGGGATGCCCGACTGGGGCGACGCGAGGACGGAGCCGGACCGAGCTGAGCGGTTGGCCAAGCCCGGTGGAGACGTCAGGCTGGACAAGGAATACCGATTCGGCCGGGAGAAGACCGAAGGAAACCCAGATGGGTTTTCACGATACTCGGGAGGCGTTGTCGGCTCGGACTGGTGCCCAGAGAGCCTGCCGTGCTCCTCGAGCATGGCGCCGAGCTCCACCTCGTGCTTGGCCAGTTCGGCATCGAAGAGGCGCTTCTGCTCCCGGATCTTCTCATACTCCATGCGCTTCTTTTCTATCTGCTGTGGCGTCAGCAAGTGTTGTTCAACGGAGGTTGGCGTCGGCCGGCCGAGCGCCCTGGCTCCGGGGAGGCTCCTCCATCACTAGAGCCCCGCCCTGCCTTGTTCAAGCGTCGGATCGGATATGAGGGCACAACGCACCAACTGGAGATGTTGCATAGTCTGCGTCGACGGCAAGGTCAGCAGACAGTTGGCATGGGCGGGAATGGTGGTGCAGAATATTGTGGGCGACGGCCAAGCTCCCGGCGCGCATTGAGTTTTGGAGAAGCGCAGACAAGCGCGCAACCACGCAGACACACCACCACAGACGTGGCTACCACAGCAACTCACCTGGTATTCTGAGGGATCTTGGCCACGTGGGGCTGCAGATGATGACAATGTTGGTACACGGCCCGAGTCAGTGGTGAAACGGCGAGACAGGGTCGATCGGGGATCTTGGGAGGACATGGTCTGCGAAAGGCGGTTCCGGGGCGGCGAGACGAGGGAGTTCATGGTGGTGGCATCGCTTCGAGGAGACTGCTGGGCTCGGAATCGCATTTCGTTCGGATCCATTTTCGACAAGACTATGTCCTCTTTCCTACACAACTACAACGACAACTGACGGCGCCTGGGACCCGACCTGCTCCATTGACGGACACGCACATTAGCAAGGAAACTTGTCGACCGGCCCCGTCTCTGGTAGCGAGCTCTTGCTGATCCCTCATCGAGATGGCGGGGGGGAAGTGTCAGGGCTGGCCAGATTGGAGACTGTGCCTCCTCGCCGTGGCCCAGGGGCGGCACTTGCGCTGCGCTCGCCTGCCTGCCGTGCCCTGCCGTGCCGTGCCCTGCCCTGCCGTGTCTCTTTTCCATCTAGACTGACGACCTGCGTCGGGTCGCCAACTGAGGGCCATGTCCAGCCTCGCCAGGGACGGTGAGGTGGTATACTGGGCGGCGGCAGCTGGCAAGGCCCGGAGTGTGCAGGTGGGTGGCATGGCATGGCATGGCATGGCATTGCATGGCGTGGCAGACACAGAAAGCTGAGGCGTGCCCCGTCCGAGGCTTCGGCTTTGGCTTTGGGAGCTTGGAGGATGCGAAAAGCATGCGACTCACCTGGGATTGATACTGTACTAGACACAACAATATGGCACACCTTGCGCCCTGGAGAGCCAGGAGCAGCAGGAATAGGAAACACGGGGTACGTGGGCAAATGTCAAGCAATATTCCTGAAAAAGAGCGTGTGTTGGAGGGACAGGATGCAGTCTGCGCCGAGGGAGGGGACGGAGTGCTACTTGAAGCAGCCTGCGTCGGCTCGACGAGGCACCCAGCCGCCGCTGCACTGCTCGATGGGTCTGGGTCTAGGTCTGGGTCAGGGTCTGGTTCAGGTTCAGGGGCCCTGTCTGGCGGGGCTGGATGCCCGCCTGGCCTGTCTTGGTCTGCAGTGGTCTGGTCTGCTCGTGCGTGTGTGTGCGGGTGCGTGCAAGTGGATGGACGGCAAAACGATGGCGTTCGCCCCTGAACCTGGACCCTGCACACTAATACTCCAGAAAGACACCTGCCCAACCGCCACTAACATTTACGCATTTCCCATGGCAACCACTCAATCAACACACAATGCCCATCCGTCCTCCCAAGACCTCCGTCCTGCCTAAGCAGTTCGGCAGCTGGTATCATCCTGGCTGCGAGTTTCTTGCTGACCCAGGAGGCCAGTCGCCTTGGTTCCGTGTTGTCAGCAACGACTTAAAGGCGTCTTGTCGGCGGAATTGGCGCCTGCGCCGGCGAACCTCCCCCCGATGTACCTCACCCACCACCTGGCCACCCCTCACCGTCAACGCTCGGCACAATATTTTTTTTTTTTTTTTTGGCTCGATCATTCGTACTTCGATGCCCTAGCGGCTTGATGTGCAGGCAGTCGGACGGCACTCGTCAGGCTAGCACCAAAGATCGGCTCTTAACCGTCAACGGCGGTGTAGGTAGGCATGAGGCGGGAGCGCAGTAGTGTGGTCTCCTGCACGCAATCCCTTTGCTTCTGGCGTCCTGAGCGGCCACGAGGCCACGCCTGCCGCCTGCAAGAGTCACGGTGAGCTGGGGGAGGCGTTCCGGGAGACAAGGCTTGCGATTGAGACATGTCGCCGCGGGCCAACGGGTTGCACGAAACTGGCCGCCGTCTGTACGGCTTCCGATTTCCCATTTTTCACTGCGCAAGGCGTACGCTACGACGCAGCCCAGACGACGCCTTCGCTCGAGGCTCCGGCCGGAGACCAACCAAAAACTGCAACTGCGTGCGCCCACGCACGCAGGCGCAAGCGCAGGGCGGGGTGGGGTTGAGCTGCATTGGATGGGCCTCCTGTGAGCGATCCTCCGCCCAGTTCCCGTCTCCTGCAGCAGCGCTTGTCACCCTCCACGATGCGCCTGCCCTGCAGCATGTGGGCTCTGGGTTCCTGAATGCCTAAGTCCCCCTGTGTAACCTCATCTACGCATGTATCAAAGTAGCTATCCACCTGCATTAGAGGCGGTGACTTGACCCGGCCGAGGACATGGAATACAGGTGTGGATGCTCCTGTGGCCAAAGGCAACCAGCCATCAGAGACCCCACGACACTTTTATATCCGGTCGTGTGCCAACATGGAAGAAAATATGGGTACTGATGGGGGATTTGCGGCCTTGCGTCGCACTTCTGGTCGGACACAGGTTGGCTTCCCGATCGTCGCACGGCCTTCGACTGGGCATTGGGCGTGTCCAATGCTACAAGCACAGTACCTAGGTAGGTTTTACAACCACCCACAGCCTATCACACTAGGTCTCCCACAGTCTAATTCGCTCTGCAGCGAGGTCCATACACGCAATCGTTATATGAATACCATGAGCCATTCATGAGCCACTCATCCTACCGTTCCGCGGGGCAGGGGGGACCATGGCGCCGTGAGAGACACGTTTACAAAGTACATTGTATTTCGTAAGCCACAAGGCTGAATGAAGCTACCTCCGGACCTGCAGTCAGGCTCAAAAGACTCTTTGGGTTTCACAACAGAAGTTCGGGCCGGCCAAAGAAGCTCACGGTTTTGATTTTGAATGTTGGACCAATCGAAAGATTCTCCACAGGCGGTACTGAGAACCTCCCCTCTTCCGGATGTCATCATCCTGGTCTGATATGCACGCAGTAACTGCGACGGTACTTGGCCGCGCATGCTGAGGCATAGCGCGGCTATCACGAAATCCTGGCCAGGAGAATTTGTGTCCTAATCACGCTATCCTGGGAAAATACAAGCAGCTCCTGGCCTGATCAATGACTGACCACGCTTGAAATTTCCTCGCGGTGTGTTCAATAATGCGTTTGGAACTGAGCCTTGACGGCGCAGTTACTAATACGCCAGGGCTCTCTGAGCCTGCTGCCCCTCTGTTCCAGGGCTGAACCAGGGGGAGTTAATTGCGGGACCCTCTCAACTGGGGGGATCTGCAGATTTCCCATTCTTGCCGCGGGTTGCCGTCAACCCATGGACGAGATCGGGACTCAGCAAATGGCATCACCGCCGCACCTGTGACAGTGGACTCCTTGCGGAAGTGCTTGCAGGTCAACCGTGGCGACCAGGGATCTGGCGCCGGTCATTTCACCGACTCTTGAGCTAGATCAAAACTGTCTGAGGCTTTCCTGAGTGGGGGAGGGGTTTTAGAGAAACTTGACGATCGATCACTTTAGCCGCACGTCTTGTTGCTTTTTCCCACTATAGTCGCGCTTAGTGGAACGTACAAGGAGGGTCGTGTTGATCCACGTTTCCGACCAATTTGATCTATCCCAAGGCTTCATGAATCGACCTCTGTACCTTCACGCAAGTAGCCTTACGGGATGCCCACAGCCTTGCAAGAGAGATTCTCTTTACTTGTGTAGGTGGGTGTCAACACGTTGGACTGCACAGTCCAATTATCGACAGTCCGACCACTCACAAAAGATTCTCAGCCAAGGCCAAATGGCAGCCTGTATAGTTCTATTATTAGACACTGCCTTTACGTCTTCCTTATTTTTAAGTCGCAGTGTCATTTAAATATGTTTGAGCAACTTCTCAGTATTTCCGGTTATTCAATCTTTCAAAGAGAAAGTCAAAAACAGACAAGCAGACTGGGACAACAACATCATGGACAGAATACCACCTATTCAAAGTGTCCCAGGTAGCCCAGACGGCCGTTCACGGCGCCAAGGCAACCAAATGAAGCCTGTGAGGTTTTGGCGAAGCCTCTTGAAGATTCTCAAGAACTGAATTCAGGGCTCTGTAGCAGGTCAAATAGGCATTTCAGCGGCGAGAGAAGGGTGTATGTAGGATTTGACGGTTCTTTGAAAAACCAGTTGTCAACACGGCACGCTAACAGTAACGTGTTCCAGCAGAGTTTGTGTAGGAGGGGAGCAAACGTCCAAGTGCAATTTGACTTGTACTTGAATCCTTAGAGATGAGCTTCCTGTATGATGATCTCTAGTTGAACCGAGTAAAGGGAAAATGTCGGCGGCGGTGTCGTTCAATTTATATCCTGAGCCGTCGACACCGCAGGAGCTGTCGCATTTGTCATTGGCAGGAAGACCAGCGCGTAGTGGGAAACGTCGGTTGAGATCTTGGGCACAGGAAGCTTGCATGGCTAAATACCTAGGTACCTACCTAGGTACTCTAGTAGATAGTCTACTGTGCGGAACTCGTCCCCGACCTAACTTAGCTCTTATCTTATCGGCGTGACTCTTTGATGATTTTGCCCCGCAGAGGACGAAAAAGATCCTAGATTCAACCCGACGACCTTCGCAAACCTAACACAGCGCTGCAGCAGAACATGACGACGTCGCAAAAATGCCAATGACCGACGACGACGGATTTGAGGCCCTTCTGGAGCCGTTCTACAATGGCAAGAAGCTCACCGACCCCATCTCCACCAAGGAGGACAAGTACCAACTCTTGCCCGCCTTCTTAAAGGTCAAAGGTAATGTCTTCCGCCTCGCGCCCGCTTCCGCTGTGCGCTCAACTAAATTATTTTTAATCCCAGGCCTCGTCAAACAACACATAGACTCGTACAATTACTTCATCGACCATGACATCAAGGAAATCGTCAAGGCGAATCGTATCATTCGCAGCGAGGTCGACAGCGGCTTCTACCTCGAGTTCCTCGACATCCGAGTAGGCATGCCAACCCGAGGAGACGCCGGTCAGTCCTTCAAAGCCAAGAGCCATGTCACCCCAATGGAATGCCGACTCAGGGACATGACATACGCTGCCCCAATCATCATCGATATTGCCTACATCCGAGACCGAAAGAAGATTATCCGAAGAAATGTACCTCTTGCTCGAATGCCGATTATGCTCAAGAGCTCGAAATGTGTCTTGGCTGGGGCCACGAACCACAAGATGGAGCTCATGAACGAGTGCCCCCTGGATCCGGGTGGCTACTTCATTATTGGCGGGACGGAGAAGGTCATTCTGATTCAGGAGCAGCTCAGCAAGAACCGAGTGATTGTCGAGGCCGACGAGAAGAAGGAACTCATCCAGGCATCAGTCACGAGTTCGACCCACGAGAGGAAGTCCAAGACGTATGTCATATTGAAAAAGGACAGGATCATTCTAAGGCACAATGTGCTTGTCGAGGATATCCCAATCGCCATCATCCTGAAAGCACTTGGTGGTCTCTCGGACTACGAGGTTATGCAGCTCGTGGCCGGATCCGATGGTCGCTACCAGGATGATTTTGCCCTCAACTTCGACGAGGCGACCCGAGTTGGTGTTTTCACACAGCAGCAAGCGCTCGAGTATATTGGCGCTCGTGTCAGGATGGGGTCAAAAGGCAAGCCGCAATTTGGCCCTGCACCTCGGCGCAACAACGTTGAAGAGGGCCTCGACGCACTGGCCAACATCATTCTTGCGCATGTCTCTATCGAGGGCCTCGATTTCTATCCCAAGGCTATTTACATCGCGATGATGACACGAAGAGTGCTGATGGCTTCCCATGACCCGAAGTTGGTCGACGACCGTGACTTTGTGGGTAACAAGCGTTTAGAACTGGCTGGCCAAATGCTTTCACTCCTCTTCGAGGATCTTTTTAAGAGTTTCCTCACGAACCTGAGAATGAACATCGACAAGGTGCTGAAGAAGCCCAACAAAGCTATTCCGTTTGACCCGTTGACATCGATTAGCGGGACAGGTGGTCACATCACCCAGGGTATGAACCGGGCAATCCAGTCTGGCAATTGGAGTGTCAAGCGTTTCAACATGAACCGGGCGGGTGTCACTCACGTTCTTAGTCGACTAAGTTATATTGCTGCGCTGGGAATGATGACTCGTATTACAAGTCAGTTCGAAAAGACGCGCAAGGTGTCTGGACCCAGAGCGCTTCAACCTTCACAATGGGGGATGTTGTGTACTTCAGACACCCCTGAAGGTGAGGCTTGTGGTTTGGTCAAGAACTTGGCATTGATGACGCATATTACGACTGAGGTGGACGAAAAGCCCGTCAAGAAATTCATTCTCACTGTCGATTCGAATGTGGAGCCTATCCGGAACTTCTCTGGCTCGGAGATGCACCAGGCCGGCGCGTACATCATATCAATCAACGGAACACCATTTGCCCTGACACATTACCCTAAGCGGTTTGCCTCAAGGTTCAGAACGATGCGCCGTCGGGGGTGGATAAATCCCTTTGTGAGCATCAACACCAATTCTCACTTCAACACAATCTTCATTGCGACAGACGAGGGTCGTGTATGCCGTCCATACATCATCGTAAAGAACGGTGTATCGAAGCTGCTGCCCCAACACCTCAGATTATTACAGCAGGGCAAAGTCGGTTTTGACGATTTCCTCCGGAAGGGTGTTGTCGAGTACCTAGACGTAAACGAGGAGAATGACGCTCTAATTGCTCTGTACGAATCAGACATCACGCGCATCACAACTCACGTCGAGATTGAGCCTTTTACCATCCTTGGTGCCGTGGCTGGTCTCATTCCGTTTCCTCATCACAATCAGTCACCCCGAAACACGTACCAGTGTGCTATGGGTAAACAAGCCATTGGAGCTATCGCCTACAATCAATTTAACCGGATCGACACTCTCCTTTACACTTTGGTCTACCCTCAGCGGCCCATGGTCATCTCGAAGACAATCGAGCTTACCAGTTATGACAAACTCCCGGCTGGCCACAATGCGACGGTGGTAGTCATGTCCTATTCCGGCTACGATATAGAAGATGCGTTGGTCCTCAACAAGGCCTCATGTGACAGAGGTTTTGGAAGGTGCCAGGTCTTCCGCAAATATGCTGCGGAGCTGCAAAGATATCCTAATGGGGCATCTGAGAGGATCGGCCAGCCCGAGACGGATCCCGCCACGAAGCAGAAGATTGCCAAACACGAGGTTCTTGACAACGATGGCCTTGCCAGAGTGGGCTGGCAAATCCATAACGGCGAGACAATGGTCAAGAAGGAAACGCCCCTGGACACTGGAACAAGCATAGGTGGGGATAAGAGTTCCAACGAGTACCGGGACACATCCATGGCCTACCGTATTCCAGACCCAGCTTACATCGACAAGGTCATGGTAACACAGACCGAGAGGGAGACAGTGTTGGTGAAAGTACAGACCAGGCAAACACGCCGCCCTGAACTCGGTGACAAGTTCTCGTCTCGGCACGGCCAAAAAGGTGTTGTTGGCATCATCGTTGACCAGGAGGACCTACCATTCAGCGACAAAGGTTTGGTTCCGGACATCATCATGAACCCCCACGGTTTCCCATCCCGCATGACAGTCGGTAAGCTCCTCGAATGCCTTACTGGCAAGGCTTCTATTGTACACGGACGAAAGAAGTACGGCTACGGCGACGCGTTTCGGTCCCATCCTGTTGAGGAGGTCAGCAAGGTCCTGGTTGACCATGGCTTCTCCTGGGAGGGTAAAGACTACTTCACGTCCGGCATCACAGGTGAGCCTCTCGAGGCGTACATCTTCAACGGGCCCATCTACTACCAGCGTCTGAAGCACATGGTGCAAGACAAAATGCACTCTCGGGCGAGGGGCCCCCGGGCGATTCTGACGAGACAGCCTACCGAGGGTCGTTCGCGTGATGGCGGTCTGCGTCTGGGAGAGATGGAGCGCGATTGCTTGATCGCATATGGCGCGTCGCAGCTTCTTTTGGAGAGACTGATGCACAGCTCAGATGGCACGAGCGTGGATATCTGCCAGCGGTGCGGTCTGTTCGGGTACAAGGGATACTGTCAGACCTGCAAGAGCACGAGAGAGGTGACGGCAATGACGATGCCGTATGCGGCGAAGCTGCTCGTGCAAGAGCTGATCTCGATGAATGTCGGGGTAAGGCTGCAAATGGAGGATGAGTTTCCTCACCCGAGATGAACACGGGCCTGGCGAGACGGTGGGACAACGCAGCTCAAGGTGCGTGTGTAGCAGGGAAAAGCACCAGCATGATCATAAAACGAATCCGAGGAGGCCTTACAATTTGCATAGCATTATGGCGTAAGGGAGTTTCGATACGTGTAAAGCAAGCAAAAGGATCAATGGAAGGGAACCGATCCACCGCTTACGGGATACCGTGTTGTAACAACATCTGCATCAATATACAATGGTTCCAACAGGTGACCCTACATGGGAAGCCAAACAGTAAAGGCTCTGTGCTCCCATGAGGCAGCTTTTTGCAGGCTGCCTGGGTAATAAATGATAGTGCTGGTTTGAGGTACAAGGCTGCAGCACCATCTGGGCAAAAGGGACCATGAATGAATCCGGACATAGAGATTGATTATTGCATAGCAGATGATACTGTGCATATGTTATCATTGTCAGGAAAATATGTGCGTTGAAGTTACCTAGGTAGGTGGCACACATACCTATTCGAGATTCTGTGGTGCTACAGTATTTCTGGGGTCCACGACTCTCGCGGCGGGACTGACTTGAGTGCTAAACTCGTCATTTCAACATCGCATCAATTCAACTCCTGACGTGATCTTGTTCAGGAATTTGGGCCTGGAAAAGCCAGCCGTGGAAACACCCCTCCTGAATCCAAATGAACTTCTCAAATCTCACTAATGACGGATCTTGCACGCATCCTGCCGCACTTCCCAGCCAGTCAATATGCGAATCTTATTCCAAGCCTGGAGAGGCATCAGGTCACGACGAGTGAGCTCCTGACCCTCGAGGCAGCGGACATTGGAAAAAGAACACAGCTGCCTCTGTTGGACGTGAAGAGGCTATGTAGTGACGTTTTGGCCGCGCTGCATGCAGACCTGGGGGTAGGCGATGGGCAGCCCGACGCGACATCACAGACGCGCAATGACGATGGCTCTGAGGCCCAGGACGAGGCACCACAACGACCTCGGTGGTCCAAAATCAGCACCCTCGATCCTGCCATCGACAATCTCCTCGGCGGTGGCATACCGACAGGCCAGATCACGGAATTGACCGGTGAGGCTGGAGCTGGCAAGACGCAGTTCCTTCTGACCTTGCTTCTCGCCGTGCAGCTCCCGCCGCCGCATGGAACCGGACGAAATGCCCTCTACATCTCGACCGAGGCGTCATTATCAACGCGTCGTCTTACCCAAGTTCTGAAAAACAACCCTGTATTTACGTCCAAACAAATTCCTCTTGATGAGATGCCTTCACTCGACAACATCATCAGCACCACCACGCCTGACCTCGAGTCCCAGGAGCACATCCTCACATATCAAGTGCCAGTAGAGGTGGAGCGCCGCAACATAGGCCTCATCGTACTCGACAGCGTGGCGGCCAACTACCGGGCCGAATTCGACCGATCAGTTAGGAGCGACTCGGGCGCGCTGGGCACAGCGAGCGAGGGCGGCAGGAGCGTCGGCGCGAACATGGGCGCCCGTAGTGCGGAGCTTGTCCGGCTGGGGATGCTCCTGCGAGACCTGGCGAGGAATCACAACATCGCCGTCGTGGTGTCGAACCAGGTTGCGGATCGGTTCGAGCGAGCCGGGACCCCGGCGCTGCCTAGAAACCCGCCTTCAGGCTACGGTAGGAACACAGCTGCGGGTGGGCCAAGGAGAACCCAGGGGAGCTCGCCGTTGGCGGCAAGGAGTAAGAATCCGGACCAGCCACCTCTGCCACCCGTCGAGCCGACCTCTTCGATGGCCGATGCGCTGCCGGCGTCGAGTATGTCCTACGGCGACAACGGAGAGGAAGAGCCTCCTGTTCATGTACGGCCGCCCCCGCCGCCCATGGACGACATTGTTCACCTGCCCGCCCCGCCAGCTCTGAACTTCGACCACCAGCAGAGGTGGTTTACTGGGTGGGGCGACGACCCCCGGCCTTCATCGACACAGTCGCTGAAGACGCCTAGCCTGGGACTGGTCTGGGCGACTCAGATAGCTTGTCGAATCGCCCTGGTCAAGGCGCCGCGATACGGGAAGTCGAAATATTCCATTGATGACGACGCTGGCGGCTCGGCAACACCAACGCTGAAGACGTGGAGGAGGTGGATGAAGATCGTCTTCGCACCTCACGTGGCTGCTACGGGACCCGGGCTGGAGGGGGCGGCCGAGTTTGAGATCACCATGGGCGGACTGAAGGGCGTGGTTAGATGAGGGCTTTTGCAACGTTATACCTTTGGAATAATCAGCATCTGGTAGGATGGACTGTCCATGCCAGAAACCTTAGCGAACCTCCAAGAAGTCTGGCCGTGGCCATATAGACAGATTGATGAATTAATGATAGACGCCAAGAAGAACACACAACAAGCAATACCTATAGGCAGAGCCAGGTATGCTGAAATACCAACCGCGCTGGTCATCAATACCGAGAGTCTCTAGACAGCGTGCGCATGTGTCACTTGCACACGCAGATCCGTATGACGTATCATCATATGGGACAATTTCCTGTGGGATGACCTTCTGTACAATGGCCTCTTATGGGATAAGCTCTCATAGGATAATCTTTCTTAGGATAATCTCTCATGGGATAATCTCTTATGAGAAAGCCTCCTGTGGGATAAATCTTCATGTCATGGGACACTCTTCCATGGGATGACCTCTCATGGTATGGGATAACCTCCTGTGAGATAACCTATGGATGAAGCTCCTATCCTCAGCTTTTGTGGGATAACCTCCTGTGGATCAATCTCCATGTGATGATCCTCTGTGGAACAATCTGCCGTTCGATAACCTAACCTCCTGCGGAATAAAACCCCATGGATGTAGGACATCCTGCAGTTGCGAATAAGTTTGGACGAGGCACGGCGTCGGCATTCTGAGTGATACGGGGCCCCTGTTGTCAATGGTTCGCCGTATTAGCAGCGCTGACCACCATAGACTACGTATGGTAGTATTTTGCTTCGTGATGCCATTAGACCACTACTCAACGATGCCACACCTCTTTTCGAAACGACTGAAGCTGAAGGCAGTTTACAAGTGGGCCACTACCGGTGGCGGGAAAGTATTCTGGCGAAAGTGAAAATGAAGACTGCCTGATAGACGATCATGGCACAAGTTCGGTACACCTGCCCCTTTAGCATCTTTGGGGCACCGCTCTGCGACCACCAGCCAATTTTCCAACATACCGTGTGAATCACCACATTTCAGACAACACCAGACTTCCCCAGCGACCCTTAGAACGTGCCTTGTGCAGAAGCATTAGCTGGCCACACACGAACCCCTATGCCGATATCAAGATGCTGCCATCGGACGCAGAGTATGTACTGCAGGGCACGCAGGCACCGTTGACAAGCATCGGTTGGGACGCACAGGCACATGTGCAGGGGTTCAGTTTTGCAGCTTAGTAAGCGTTGCGGCTCTATGGGCGTCCGTGGATTACATCACTGGTACCCCGCGATCGCAACTAATCGATGGAGGGTCAGAGGCCTGCTGCTTTTCCAAACCGCTGTGGGGTGGAGGGGGGCGCTGTGATATTTTCCCTCAAAGTGAGGTCATGGCATGGCACTGGGCCCACATTCGTATTTTGCAAACGGCTGGGATACGGCGCAGTGCAGTGCAGTGGAAGTGGAAGGATGCTCTGGAAACAACGGCATTGTGCACGAAGGTTCTCTTTCTTGTGGGCCAGTTGGAAAAGGCAGGCTTGGGCGGAAAGGGACGGGGGCGCAATCTTGCTGTCTTGGGAGGCTGGTGCTATGCTTGCGGAAAGAGAACTGTAATGGAGCTACAGAATGGAATGTTGGTACTTTGCCACCCCCCTGCCGCTACCTGGACGACAGGGGTTGCCTCTAGCGGTTTCTGGCGCTTTCGTTGGGCGGCTGGAAGTCACTGGAAAGGTCCAGCAGGAACTTCTATCTAGAACATTCTTCGACTGCACGCCCCACCAGGCAGCTCAGCAACCACTTCATAAAATCCCAGCTATTTCGTCTCCCTCGAGCGGTTGACAACTTCACTCCATCATCATCAACCCTCTAAACCACCCATCAAGTGAGATCAATACATCTCTTCCCCAATTTCCTTTTTCTCAATCGAGCTTTGCAACTTGATTTGCACTCGACACTACGATTCTGTGATACCCTGCACTCCCATTTTCTCACCTTCACCCGTCACCACCACCACAACTCTACACCTTACCACCACAATAACCAATCACCATGGCTCCCGCTGTTGGTATTGATTTGGGCACAACCTACTCCTGTGTGGGTGTGTACCGTGATGACCGCATTGAGATGTGAGTACAAATCTCCTTTCCCCAAAGCGTTCCAGGCTCGCCCGTGTCTCCTGGCCACCAGCTGCCTTGTTGTTCACAAGCCATCGTACTGACCATGTCTCCAGTATCGCAAACGACCAAGGAAACCGCACCACACCTTCCTTCGTTGCATTCACCGACACCGAGCGTCTGATTGGTGATGCCGCCAAGAACCAGGTCGCCATGAACCCCCACAACACCGTCTTCGACGCGAAGCGGTTGATTGGTCGCAAGTTCCAGGACTCCGAGGTTCAGGCCGACATGAAGCACTTCCCCTTCAAGATTGTCGAGAAGGGTGGCAAGCCCAACATCGAGGTTGAGTTCAAGGGCGAGACCAAGACCTTCACTCCTGAGGAGATCTCATCTATGGTCCTGACCAAGATGCGTGAGACCGCTGAGTCTTACCTGGGTGGCACTGTCAACAACGCTGTCATCACCGTCCCTGCCTACTTCAACGACTCCCAGCGTCAAGCCACCAAGGACGCTGGTCTCATTGCTGGTCTCAACGTTCTCCGTATCATCAACGAGCCTACAGCTGCTGCCATTGCCTACGGTCTTGACAAGAAGGTCGAGGGCGAGCGCAACGTCCTGATTTTCGACCTGGGTGGTGGTACCTTCGATGTCTCCCTCCTGACCATCGAGGAGGGTATTTTCGAGGTCAAGTCTACCGCCGGTGACACTCACCTGGGTGGTGAGGACTTCGACAACCGTCTTGTTAACCACTTTGTTAATGAGTTCAAGAGAAAACACCGCAAGGCGAGTAATTACCTTTTCCTTCTTGTCTTCATTCTTTGTAGCAATTGCTAACTTTCAACAGGAACTCAGCACCAACGCCCGTGCTCTGCGTCGTCTCCGCACCGCTTGTGAGCGTGCCAAGCGTACTCTGTCGTCTTCCGCGCAGACCTCGATTGAGATCGACTCCCTGTTTGAGGGTATCGACTTCTACACCTCCATCACCCGTGCTCGTTTCGAGGAGCTTTGCCAGGATCTGTTCCGATCCACTCTGCAGCCTGTTGACCGTGTCCTGACCGACGCCAAGATCGACAAGTCTCAGGTCCACGAGATCGTCCTGGTCGGCGGTTCCACCCGTATCCCCCGTATCCAGAAGCTGATCACCGACTACTTCAACGGCAAGGAGCCCAACAAGTCCATCAACCCTGATGAGGCTGTTGCCTACGGTGCCGCCGTCCAGGCCGCCATCCTGTCTGGCGACACCAGCTCCAAGTCGACTAACGAGATTCTGCTTCTCGACGTCGCGCCGCTCTCCATCGGTATCGAGACTGCTGGTGGCATGATGACCAAGCTCATTCCCCGCAACACCACCATTCCTACCAAGAAGTCCGAAGTCTTCTCGACTTTCTCCGATAACCAGCCTGGTGTGCTCATCCAGGTCTACGAGGGTGAGCGTCAACGCACCAAGGACAATAACTTGCTCGGCAAGTTCGAGCTTACTGGTATCCCCCCTGCGCCCCGTGGTGTTCCTCAAATCGAGGTCACCTTCGATGTTGATGCCAACGGTATCATCAACGTCTCCGCGCTCGAGAAGGGTACTGGAAAGACCAACAAGATTGTCATTACGAACGACAAGGGCCGTCTCTCCAAGGAGGACATCGAGCGCATGCTTGCTGAGGCTGAGAAGTTCAAGGACGAGGATGAGGCTGAGGCTCGCCGTGTCTCTGCCAAGAACGGTCTCGAGTCATACGCATACTCCCTGCGCAACACTCTGTCCGACTCCAAGGTCGACGAGAAGCTCGATGCTGGCGACAAGGAGAAGCTCAAGGCCGAGATCGACAAGGTCGTCAACTGGCTCGACGAGAACCAGCAGGCCGCTCGCGAGGAGTACGAGGACCAACAGAAGGAACTGGAGGGTGTCGCCAACCCCATCATGATGAAGTTCTACGGTGCTGGCGGTGCCCCTGGTGCTGGCGGTGCCCCCGGCGGATTCCCTGGCGCTCCCGGCGGCGCGCCCGGTGCCGGTGGCGACGACGGCCCCACCGTCGAGGAGGTCGACTAAATGGTTCATTAAGCGTCGTGCCGGAGCGAGACTTTTGAATTTGCAGTGCGCGGTCAATTTGTCTTGCCTGGCGATGGATGTGCACGGATGGCTTAGACGTTTTCCTTTTTTCATGATGACTTAATGATACGGGGCAAAAGTTTTCGGATGGGCATACAAGTGCATGGGCGTACTTAATTGATTCCCAGTATCGAAATTAAATCAAAAGAAATTCTTCATACTATTGCTTCTCTCAGAATTTTGACATGACATGAAATTGTGAATGGTATCATTGCGACCAGTAAAGTAGCTGCTGTCTTGGGGTACAGAATATACATTGTGTTGGGAGAGACCATGCTTCGTCATGAAACTATCCCGGTCCTGATCTTCTCCATCCGTTCCATTTCCCACTTTTGGTACTCGGCATCACTAACAGTCGGCGCCTCAAACTGCTCGCTGAATGCCGTTCCAGGCGGCACCCTCTCGCGCCTCTCGCGCCACACGTCCTCGCTGCTCGGCTTTCCGCCACCGTACTTGTTGAGGTGCTTCTTCCTGTAGTGCTCACGGATCATGTTGTCCTTGACCGGGCCGGCCTGGTAGCCCTTGACGCGCATGCAGAACCAGAAGTCGTCCCAGTTTTCGCTGCATGATCGCACGCCGCCGTAACGGTAGATGTTGTTCCACTGTCCGCCCAGCGACTGGCAGTAGAAGGCCTGATTGAAGGCCTGCTCGCAGTCCATGGTCGTCGGGAGGAGGGACTCGGCGAGCGGGGAGAGGCGCGGTTCGGTCTCGGGCGCGGGAGTGGAGAGCGAGGAGAGGGTGCCGGCGGCTGCTGGCGCCTGGGTGCCGAGTGGTGTTGTCTGTGCTGTCGTCGTCGAGTCTGCTTCTGAGGGTGAGGGTGAGGGTGAGGGCGGGGTGGGAGAGCCGGACCACCAGGAGGACCAGGACGAGGAAGCCTTGGGTGCGGTTGGCGGGGTTCTCGATGCGCCGGTTGGATGTTGATGTGAAGGTGGCTGCTGTGAAGAAGCAGTCTGATCTGTTGAGTTTGCCCCGTTCCTTAGCTCCCCTGCCAGCTCCTCCAGGAATTTTGTGATCTCGGGGTCTGTCTCTGGGGAGGATGTCGAGGCCTGTGATGGTTGCGCTGCTGTGGGAGCTTGCCCAGAGCTTTGCGACTGAGCAGGCTTCTCGGGAGTCGAACTGCCCCAGAGCCAACCCATTGTGCGGCGCGTGTGTTCCGGTTGATATGGAGCTGACTAGAAGAAAATGCTGCGGCTCAGCAATATGGTGAGAGCGTGGGCAACCAGACTGATCCCGAGTGGTACTGCTGAATTTGTAGCATGCTTCGTCTCATCGAGCTTGCATCTTGGAGAATGGAATTTCGAAATCCTAACCCTAAGAAGCTGGTGAGCAGCCATGCTGGTGTTTGGGGGGGGGGGGGTGGCGCATGTTAGTCCCCGCGATGGAAGGACCATTCTTCGGATCCAGTGTAGCGCGTCGAGGGATGACCTCATTGGCGTCGGGCGAGGCTCACGCTGCACACGAGTGCCCACGGTGCCCACCTTGAGTATGCATCGAGGCGCCTGATGGTATTTTTTGCAGGGCCCTGGCTCTGAGTGAAGACGACTGGCTGGGAGCGCTCAGTAACGCAGAAGTCACACGTCAGCACATCCGACGATACTGGATATACATACACCTCACTGTCTTCACGTCAAGCAACATCTCTGGTGCCGGACGACGGGACGGCGACATTAGTTGGCTGGTCCTACCGCCAAGTGGGAAGGAAGCTACTCGACTCGCAGTCACCTCCTGGCCCAAGAATGAAGCCATGATACATCGACAACTCTTTCTTGGCCCTGCCAGGGCGCAAGGCTTGGCCAGTCGACCACTCAACAAGCCATGGCCTGCTCGTTTCCCTCATTCGTCTGCTTTCCTGTATCGCGCCGAGTCATCTTCCATTGGGGTGACGGCGCGTACAATGGGCACACGTGGGCATCTTACATCTGGGAACCTCCCAAGTGGACGATCTACCCTCCAGCCATCCAACTCCGGGAAACACCTTAAGAGATGGGAGACGACGGTTATGGGCAACGAGAAATCCGGGCATATTTGTGCCGGGCCTAACGAGACCATCGTCTTCTATGACAACCTCTTTCCCTTGAAGCCGAGCTATGGGTGGATGAGCTACCTCGTGGGCCGGCCGTGGGGAACAGACCAGGACCTGTCGAATCTCCTGCAGAGATTCAACAAGTCCTCGCTAGGCATCGCCGACCCGATCAACTTGGTCAAACGCGGGATCCCAAAGGACGAGTCCCTGGTTAGCAGCATCCTCATTCTGCCCCTTTGCCCTATGAGCGCCTCTGAATGACTATGTCCTCGAGACGATTCCGAGGTGACCTCTTTGAAGAAAGGCTGACAACGGAATCGAAGAAAGTTACAGAAATCATTCCTCGACTGAAGGATGGCGGAGCGTTCGTCAAATTTAGTCACCCACCAGAAACGGTACTATTTTCTTGATCTCCTCCTGGCCCCCTACCTCGCATGCACGGCTATGACTATCCCAATCAACTACATTGAAGGGGACTCATTCGCTGACATTTGATTAGACTCCGGAACAGATCGAAGAAAAGCTGTCCAAGTTCCTGCAGGAGAAGTCCATAAAGCCCTGGTTCAATCCCTTCCGGGGCATTCAAGTCGGGCGTGTCAAAGGCGTGCCTTGGCTTGAAGACCTTGCCGCCAATCTGCCGAGAAGCAGGGTCAGGATCGAGTTCATTGCAAAGGAACCAGGTGCCGAGGCTGTGGAGCTGTCTCAAGAGACTTTGTTCAGCCTTTTCCGCAAGTTCGGCAAGATTGCGGACATTCAGGCACAGCCATCTGATTCCAAGGTGCTTCCAAAGTACGCGTACGTCGATTACAGTTTTGTGAGAGACGCGATCATGGCGAAGAACTGCCTCCATGGTATTGTGGTTCCAGAAGATCTGGGAGGGGGCAAAGCTGGCACGGCACTCCGGCTCTCATATGAGCGGTTTAAAAAAAACCATCGATTCTGGGAGTGGCTCAGCAACCACCCTCGAATCGTTATTCCAATCATTGCCGCCATGCTTGCCGCGATCACCGTCGTCATTTTCGACCCGATCCGGGAATTCTTCATCAAAGCTCATATTCAGAAGTCTTTCAGCCTTTCGGACAACACAATCTTCCAATGGTTCAAGCGCCATACCAACGACATTCTAGCATTCCGGAAAACCAAGACGGAAGATGCTGGTCTGACGGCCCTCTTCACTCATCGACGAGACGCCATTGAGCAGATACAAAAATGGTTGATGGAGTCCGCAGACACTTTCATCGTTGTCCAGGGGCCACGGGGCTCAGGCAAGGAAGAGTTGGTAATGGACCAAGCACTTGGTGGGCGCAAAGACGTCTTGGTGATCGATTGCAAGCCGATAGTTGAGGCCAGAGGCGAGAGTGGTACAATCAAGAAGCTCGCCAGCGCAGTTGGTTACCGCCCAATCTTCTCATGGGCGAACCAACTGAGCAGCCTCGTCGATCTTGCCATCCAAAGCACCACTGGTGTCAAGTCTGGCTTCTCGGAAACTCTTGATTCACAACTCAATAAGATCCTCCAAAACACGGCTGCTGCCTTGAAGGAAGTATCCTTATCGGGTCGTGACAAGGACTCAAGCGACGCGAACTCAAGCGATGATGCATATCTCGAGGCCCACGCGGAGAAAAGGGCGGTGGTAGTCATTGACAACTTCCTACTCAAGAACGAAGAAACCAGCATCATATACGATAAGATCTCGGAGTGGTCAGCGGCACTTGTTCAGGCCAACATCGCTCACGTGGTCTTCCTGACCAGCGACACGTCGTATTCAAAGCCGCTTTCCAAATCACTCCCGGACAGAGTTTTCCGCACCATCGCACTCGGTGACCTTTCACCCGATGTTGCAAAGAAATACGTCATGAGCCACTTCACTCATACCAAACAAAAGGGCCAGGGTGCAGAGGGAGACGGAAAGGCGGAGAACTCCCAGCCGGAGCACAAGCAAGACCTCAGAGAATTGGACGAGGTCATCGAGGTTCTCGGCGGCCGGCTCACCGATCTAGAGTTCCTTGCCCGGCGCATGAAGACAGGGCAAAGCCCGAGGCAAGCCGTGCATGAGATCATCGAGCAGAGCGCATCGGAGATCATCAAGCTGTACTTGCTGCCCAACAAGGGGGACAGAAAGTACTCGACGGAGCAGGCCTGGTTCCTGATCAAGGAGATCGCCAAGAAGGAATCACTCCGCTACAACGAAGTGTTGCTGTCCAACACTTTTGCTTCGTCAACGAGCTCGGGCGTCGAGAACGGCGAGATGGCCCTAGAGACCCTCGCCAACGCGGAGCTGATCACGGTCAAATCCCATCGCGGCCGGCCACAGACGATACAGGCTGGCAAGCCGGTGTATCAGGCGGCCTTCGCCGCGCTGCTTCACGACCCGGTGCTGAAGGCCCGGTTGGACCTGGCTGTCTTGACTGAATTGACCAAAGTTGAAGGGAAGACGATTGACAAGGTAAGCAATCCTCGCTGGGTGACGGTCCCAGTCCACGCGTCAGAAAACCACTTTGCCAGACTGACGAGACTAATCCCACTTCTGTATCAATAGGTCGAGACAGAACTCAGCCTGCTGGGATCCTTTCCTCGACAGCCTCGGGAGACTACCGAGCGGATCAACTACCTGCTCAACAAGCTGCAGACTTCGCACAGTAAGATAGCCGGGTATGAGAAGGACATGGCAGCTCTGAAGAAGGTATTGGCCCAGGAGGCGTAAAATCAAGGTCTTTCGACCAACTCGTCGAGGGGGCAATACCTGTCAACAGGGGAAGTGGAGAATGTGGAACAAGACAGTCTGGTAGCAATGGAACAGTGCCGGAAGGAGAGCGAAGGTCATTTGAAACCGGGATGGCGCTGAGCCCACACTCTTCTCTGTCACATTAAACGTCAAGATCAAGCAATCATGTATACCCGTGCCTCCCAAGGGCAGAACACAGGGCTTTTGTACTGTAGCAAAATCACTCTGGAATCAGCAACTCGACAGAACGAATCTCATTGTCGTCCTTCTCCCTTCAATGGACTTCGTTGAATCTGACATTCTCCGCTCGCAATGTGGTATAGAACAGTCCCAACAAGCTGCCTCCTGGAGCGGTATCCTCGCACCAGAATGACGATAAATCCTCGCAGTTTCTCGGCACAGGGGTGCTACCCTGGCCCCCCCTTTTTTTCTTCGATCATTACGCGACCATACTGGCCTCGCCTGCAGCACCGCTGAGCACCTCACAGCCCTGAGAGAACATAACCCTCGCCGGCACATCATGGTCGTTCTCGATACTGTAATAGTTGCCTGCAGCCATGTTAGCCAATGCAATCCCCCGATTCCACGGACTCGGAGAGGTGTTCTGCCCTTACCTCTTGGCACAAACCACATGCCCCCTTTCCCGATGCTAAACGACGTGTCCGCCACCGTGACCGTAACACGCCCCGAGAAGACAAAGAAAGCCATGTGCATCTTCCTCGCATTCTTGGGCTTCTTCTCCGAGTGCGGCGGCAGGTCGACCACGCCGGCCCCGAAGAAGGGTGTGCTCAGCGTCTTTGCGAATTTGAAGGTCGCGTTGCGGATCTCGCGCGTGACGATCGCGCCCGCCGACACGGCCAGCGGCTCCTCGGCCACCTCGATCTGCTCGTCTGGGCCCGGGGGGTTGAGCTCGTGCTCGGGCTGCCAGACGACCACCTCGCCCATGATGGACTCGCCGTTCTCCTCCCAGGGCTCAAGCTCGTCGTCTTCCGAGTCGTAGTCTCGACGCTTGCCCTTCTTACCCGCTGGGTGCCGCCCTGCCCCTGCCTTGCGACGGGCTGTCTTTGGCTCCGGCTCAGGCTCGTCGTAGCGGACGATCCCCTTGATGCGCGAGAGCTTGATATGCTGCTTGCCATCGTCAAAGATCTCGTCATCATCGAGCTCCACGCGCTCGTTCTTCCAGTACTGGAGTGGTTGGTAGGAAGTCCGCCCAGATCGTGTTGTCAGGCCGCCAGGAGCCTCACGTCGCGAGATTATCAAGCCCCGTGATTTTGGTAGTGGCGGACCCCGCGGCACCTCCGCGAGGGACGTGTCGCCAACGCCGGCAGATGCCCTTTGCTTCTTGGATTGCTTTTGCTTCGGTTTGGCTGGCCTGCCTGCGGATATCGACGAGTTCGAGCCATCGTGATTCTCTGTGGCTTTAGCAGCCTTAGGCCGACCTCGTTTCCGTATATTGGCCTGCTGGGATGATGCGCCTGCTTCGTTTTCAGCAATGTCGGAAACCCGCTTGGCCTTCTTCTTCATTGGCTGCCCAGCAGTATCCTCCTCGGCGGATTTGTTCTTAGAGGGCCTTCCCCTCTTTTTGACATTACGTGGTGACTCTGCGTCAGCCTCAATGGATTGCACAACCGGCTCCTCGGTTTGCCCTTCGTCTGCTTCTTCGGGCGCATCTTCTGGTTCTTCAACAGGGCCTGCTTTCTTGGGTCGTCCCTTGCGCTTGGCCGCAGGTGGTGCGGGCGGCTCCTCTTCCACTTCCTCCTCCTCCTCCACGACATCTGCAGGCTCCGTCGCGTCGTCATCATCCTCAGGTACCTCTTCGTCATCTTTCGCATAGTCGTCGCCTCCGTCTAAAATCGCCATGGATTCCTCGTCAAGCTGTGGCTCCTCTTCATCGGCCCCTTCAGCAGGCGAAATGCGACCATTCGTAGTCGCAACCGCCTTGCCTTTCCCATTGATACCATTAGTCTTAGCAAGGCTTGGCTTGTTTTTGAAATCGAGCTTCCGTTGAGGACGCTTCGCTGATCTGGGAGAAGATGATGCATCGCTGGGCCGTACGACAGACCCACGAATCGGTGACGACGAGTGGCCGAGGTGGGGATTGCGCCTCGCTGGGGACTGCATGTTCGTCTTGGGCGGCGATCTGGCACGCGCCGGGGGGAAGCGACCGCCGTTCATGAATGCTGATGGCGCTGGGCCAGTGGCTGGGGCAAAGGCACCGCGTTAGTCTGTCTATGTCTCTCTGAAAAGCCGTACGACTCGGGGCCGGTCCCGGAAAACGGCAGGCTCACTCTCGTCGATATCCATAGGCTCCTCTTCGCTTTCTTCGTCCTCATCGTCCTCAACACCGTTCTGACTGTCTTTCTCCGGGGACGAAAAAATATCGTCCATTGGCTGCATGCCATGTTCGTCGCGGGCACCGGTATCCTTGAGGAAGACACCAGTCTTTCTACGCGACAGAATGCGAGTCAGCATTGCGCGACCGTTTCATAGCGACCTGGAATATTCCTACCGTCCCCTGACACCTAAGTCGTGAAAAGCTTCGCTCTGCGCATTGGAGCGCCTTTGCGCCGATGGACGCGGCGCCATATCGCGTGGTGATGGACGTTGAGACAGCTAGGAGGAACAGGAATGGCACGGGGCCTGCAACTTGCGCCAGTAGGGAAATTATTTATGCCAGTAAAAATGGTAGGCAGCCAGGGGCGGAAGGCGACAGACAAACGGGATGCGATTGAATGCAATGCGTGTCTCATAGACAATCCCAAGCCAGTTTTGGTGTTTTGTTGTCGGAACAAGGGGGGGTTGTTATGGGGGTTCGGTCCTGGAAGCACTGACTGGAGGGGAGCTGGGGCCACCCCAACTCTAGCACCCTACACAGTAGGTAGTAGACTATACACATGTGCCCGGGTACCTAGGTATCTACCTAGCACCTGTAAATTCTGGGCTGAACGCGACCTTGACGCGCATGAGACGCGCATGGACGGCTATTGACTGCGCCCGCGCCTTACCCTCCAGGGATCCAAAGTCAACAAAACAACCCCCCCAACGGCCGTCGTACAACGTCGGCGCGGTTCTCTATTTAGTCTCGGACGACGCAGACCTTACCTCTGCCCCGCCCACACCACAGTAAAAGAAATGGAAGACACACAGATGGCTGACGCCGACATGGCGCTCGAGACCCCGAGCTCAGACGTCTTCATCCCGCCCTCGATCCACGACGGCCCGCTCCTCGCCGGCGACAGCTACTCGCACTTCTCGCCCGTGCCGCCCGCTCTCGCGTCCCCGTCCTCGGAGCCCGGCGACGGCGTCCCCTGCTGCCTGGGCGTCGACGAGGCCGGCCGCGGGCCTGTGCTGGGTCCCATGGTCTACGGCGTCTTCTACCTGCCGCTGGAGCTGTCGGACCCGCTGCTGCGCGACGAGCATCACTTCGACGACTCCAAGGTGCTGACGCCGGCCGTGCGCTCCGCCCTGATGGAGACGCTGTGCACGCCCGGGGCCGATGCCGACACCGACAAAGCACTGCTGCACTCCCGCTGCGGCTGGGCGACGACGGCGCTGTCGGCCCGCGACATCTCGTCCAACATGCTGCGGCCCTCGGCCCCGTACAACCTCAACGCCCAGGCCATGGACGCCACCGTGGCGTTGATCCAGGGCGTCTTCGCGCGCGGCGTCAACGTCAAGGACATCTACGTCGACACCATCGGCCAGCCCGCCGCGTACCAGAAGAGGCTCGAGCGCATCTTCCCGGCCGTTAAGATCACCGTCGCCAAGAAGGCCGACTCCCTCTACCCCTGCGTGTCCGCCGCGAGCGTGTGCGCCAAGGTCACGAGGGACGCTGCCTTGGAGGTCCTGTACAGGCGCCACGCAGGCGGCGACGAGGGCGCGGGAATGGCGTGGGGGTCGGGCTATCCCTCGGACGGGAGGTGTGTCAGTTGGATGAGGTCTAATATGCATCCCATTTTTGGGTGGGGTCCCGAGTGCAGATTCAGCTGGGGCACGGCAAAGGACATGATCGAGGCCAAGGGGGCGGGTGTCAAGGTTGAGTGGCCTGTCGAGGACGACGGCGAGACGGCCAGGCTGACTGACTTTTTCATGACGAGCGAGGGTCGGGACAAGGACGCCGATGAGCTTGGTTCATGGTTCGGGACACCTGCTGAGTTGGAGGCATTTTAGAACTATCTACAAGGAACGGAGTACAGGGCTTTGATTCTGCAGCATTAGGAGTTCAGGGGTTCGAGGCTTTCTAAGGGGGTTATGGAACTACAGGATATATCCTGCGCCGGCTTGGGTAGTCATGCAGGGAGACGCAAAAGTACATATATAAATAGCCCTGTAACGATCAAATATCGTCATCGTCCTCATCCTTCTCCCGTCGCTTTCCGCGAGAGTCAAGTGTTTCCAAGCTGATCGAGTCCGTGTCCTTGCGGGCTGGCATGGCGAGTGCCGACCTTGCCGTCTCGTTGTTTTCCAGAAAATCCCGAAGCTTCTGCTTTCCAATCTCGACGGCTTGGTTGGTAGCAGCATTGCTCATCTGCATCATGGGCCCCAGAAGGTTCAGGTTGTACGCAAGATATGTGCCGCCCGCGGAGAGGCACAGCAATATGAACAAGACCGGGTTGCGCAGAACTGGGCGGTGTCAGTAGGAGCACGAAGTTATAAAGCGATGCAGAACAGCAAAACTCACCCATCCATATCTCGTTCCACCCAAGCACCAGAAGAACAACATAGAAGTAGAGGGGTATCTGCGTCATGCCACCCAGAGCACTGCGCTTCGCCTCCACGTAGACGCCATCTGCCGTCTTCTTGAAGCGAATAACAAGATCCTGCCTCTTGCTCTCGCTGAGCACCGTCATTTCCTCTTCGAGGCTCTTGCCCTCTTCCTCGTCGACACCACCAATCGGAGAGAGGTCCTCTTCATCCCCAGGTTCGACTCCGGCAGGTTGATTGCCGATGAAGGCAGGCAGGTCGGGTGGCCCGTAAGTCTCCGACAATCTGAATCTCGACAGGAGCGGGATGAGGACCAGCGTCGACTCGCGGGCACGAGTGTAGATCCCCTCGATATCGTCGCTGGGGCGCCAGATCCTTGGAACCCCTGACTCATCGTAGCGGAATTTGTCCTCGAAGTTCTCACGCAGCTTGAGAAGAATGTTGCCCTCCATAACCTCCTCCTCGACCTTTACGCGTAATACAACCCAGCTCTTGCGTCGCAGCCTCCAAAGTCCAATGTCGACCTCGTCGTCAGTGGCCTCCAAATTCTTGGCTCGATCCCTGAAACGGTCTTGGGCCTCGTTGACGATGGAGACAAAGACACACCAGATGCGGTCCCACAAATCCTTCTCAGAGACTGGTTTCTCTCCATCCTCTGGAGCGCCCGAGCCGCCCCGTCCGGAGCCGATTTTGTTGAACTCCAGTCCTACAGCGTCGCCAAGACGAGATTTGACCCAGCGTTCGACACGAGTAGCCAGTCGACGCATTTCCTCTTTTCTTAGTCTTGCGCCAACTTCGTCCAGCTCCTTTCCAAACATCAAGTACTGGGGCTTGAAGTTGGTCCATGGGACGCCCTCTATGGCCAGGCTCTGCGCCTCCTTCTTGTAGATCTCCAGGGTCTTCTTCTTCTGCTTTTCGACAATTTCGGCAAATTCGTATTGGCCACCAGCCTTCTGGCCGGCCTTGACAGCGTTCGTCACGGCGTCAGTGAAAGCAGCCACGCCAGCCTTGTGAGCGGCAGTGAGCTGACCGTGAAACAGAGCCTTCAGGCGCGAGTCGATCTTCTCCTCGAGCTCAACGTGCTTTCTCTTATAGACACCTTTATGATACCGACTCGCTTGTGTCTCGAATGCCCTGGTGGTCTTCTCGCGGGAGGCCTTGCCGGTTGCGCCCAGGTCTGGCAGTACTGTCGGCTTGCCTGCGCGAACTGCCTCTGCCTGCTTTTCTTCGAGGGGTGTCACCGCGGCGTCGAAAGACGTCAAGACCTCCCGAGCAATCTCGTCGCATCGGAACTGCGCTAGCAGCTCCTGCTGGGTCGGCAGGTCGAGATCCTTATTGTTTACAATTTGGTCCCAGATGCCCTCCGCATACACAGGGAAGCCATCGGCAGGGATCCGGCGGTGGTATTCGGCTAGGAAAACGCCGCCCTCAAATTCTTGATCCTTGGTTGAACGATGTCCTGCCACAAACCTCTTGCCCAGGTTATCAACCTCTGTCATGAACTTGTCGGGCTGCAGGATCTTGTGCGGTAGAGCCGCGAAGGCGAAGTCGAAGTAATCCTCGATCTTGGAATTCTCGAGCCCCTGCGGTTTGGACAGCGAGGTCCAGATCTTGGAGAGATCCTGGACCAGCGTGTTGCGCAGGTTCGCCAGGGGGGTGTTTCCCAGATGGTCACGGATGACGAAGAACAGCAGCGATCTGGGCGTTGACTGCTTGTCTTTCAGGAAAAGCTGCAAGTTGACCTCGAAGACGGTCTTCAACAGGCCCATGTTTGCACCCTGGTACAGACCAACTTGATGCTCCCAGATGTTGACAATCAAGACCTCGCTCGTCGCCAGTGCGAACAGGGCGCTCTTCCTCTCGAAGTCCTGATCCTCGCCCCTCTCGCGGCCGTCGGTACCCTCGACGTCCATGACCAAGATGTTGTCTGCGAGCTTGACGGAGCCGTCGGAGGTGCTTTCCTTCTTGTTTTTGGACATCCATATTCCCTTTGTGGTTTGACGGCGTTCCGTCTCGGACATGACACTGAAGTCGGTGCCAAACAGGTTGTTTAACAAGGTTGACTTTCCGGTGGACTGGGAGCCAAAGACGGAGATAAGGTGATAGTTGAAGCCAGCTTGAGCTACGTTGGTCCCGGCGAGGTACTGATTCAGGTTGGGGCTGCAGCAGGGTCAGAGGGCACGCCGGTGAGGAACGACGATGGATGCAGAAGGGAACAATGGAGGCACGTACTTGTACTGCTTGTCCTCGTCGATGACTTGGACGCCATGGTCGTATTGTTCGGCAGGCGGCGCATCGCCGGCTGCGGCGGAGTGGCCGTTCATGATAGTTCTTGGTAGCTGAGGGAGGAAAGGTCTGGGGGTTTGAAGCAAAGCAAGACAGGTTTAGGGACAGGTTATGGCCATGCTTGTTGGCGGCAAGTGGGAGGGAGGAGAGGGTGCCTGTGCCGCCGAGGTTGAACAACGAGGCCAGAGTCTTCTGAAATTGGACGAGGTGGTTCGCGCATGCAATGAATGGCATGCTCCCCAAGCTGGCCTGTCCTGGGCCGCTAAGGAAAAGGTGGCAGGGGCACTTCCCCTATCGGATGGCAGCTTGATCCCGGTCGAGTCGCCTGACAACGGCACCCTGCCCCAGTGCCGCTTGTGCACAATGACTGACCGACCTACCACCTGACGGCTGCTGTCACCAGGGCATGATTGTGATATAATTGACACCAGGTAGGCTATTCCTACAGTACATGCCTCTCAGGGGAAACGTGCTTGGCTCGTACAGTGCCTAGGTACTGTAGGTCTGTTTGTTTGTTTGTTTGTTCTTCTTCTACCCACCTGGGCAGGTAGATATCTTATTCATACATACCGTAGCGCCCCCCCCCCCTAGTTTTTGAACACCGTCTCTAGACCATCTCTTCCTGGGGCAAAGGGTTTCCCCTAGGGCAAAACGGGCCTTCTGCCATTTGGCGTCGGGCGACGCATATAAATTTTAACCGTAACTTTAGCGAAGACCCCTTTCTCTCGAAGACCCTCCTTTGTCTCGAAGACCCTCCTTTCGTCTCGAAGACCCTCCCTAAGCTACCTAGAATGCACCTTCCTTCGGGGGGGGGGGAGAATAGGAAGCCTTAGGGATATAGGATAGACAACACGTTTTCATTAAATAGGAAAGGTATTAGAAGCTTGCCTTTTAAAGGAATATTATTAAGAGAATAGTGAAAGAAATCTATATTGGCCAGTCTTTATACTAAAGCGTAAGCTTAAAATTATAAATTTAAAAACTAACCCTCTTAAAAACCTAAGCGCTCGCTTAAAGACCCTCCTGCTTTCCGAAGACCCTATAACGAAATTTTGACCGTAACAATTTATATGCGTCGCCCGACGGTTTTTTTAGAAGGTAAGTCTTTAAAAACTAGGGGGGGGGGGCGCTATAGTACATAGGTACAGTATAGGTGGTCGCGGTCCAGCAGGCGATCCGGCCCCTACAAGCTCAGTCCCACCTACACGACCAATTCTACCACAAGTCCCAGGCCCGTCTGATGACGCTGGAAATGGGATACAGCACTACCAACCTTAAAGTTACCTACCTATACAGTATGTCCTGATTACGTCAACCCGAACTCTGGTCTTCCACAGATAAACAGACTATCCACTATTCCTAAAGTTCCCACCAAACGTCCCGCATCTATCTCGTTTCTTGTCGGCAGGTCATCATAGCCTCATTCCACCCAGTTCCTCCGTGTGCCGTTAAATCTATAACCCTGGGGAGCCTCCTGCAACCCCCTCCCCCCTCCCCCCTCCCCCCTCCCCCACTATACACCCCCACACAGCAACAACCCTTCCTTAACCTCTCACCGTCTATAGCCACCACCACTAAAGCAATTCCTATATTAAACACTACTCTTATAACGAGCAATTTCGCTTTAGCTTTTATAATATAATTTAAATAAGAAATTTTAATATTAATAATTTAATAATAAAGTTTATTATTATTAAAGCGATTTCTATTAATTATATATAAATTTTTAATTTTTATAAAGTTAAGTTAATAGAAAATAGTTAAAGATTTATTAAAAAAATATAATAATAAAATATATAAAGCTAAAATATTAAAAATAAAAAATAAAAATAAAATTATAAAAAGTTAAAAAATAAGTTATTATATATAGCTTAAATTATTTATAGTAAATTAAATAAATAGCTTTTAAAGTTTAAATTAATAAAAAAATATATTAATTATTTTATTTTATTTTTAAATCTCTTTATTAAGTTAAAATAATAATAAATATTTAAAAAAGATAAAATATAATTAAAGTTATAATATATATTTTATATTTATATTTATATTTATATTTTTATATTTTATATTTATATTATAATATAAATATAAATATAAATATAAATTTAAAAATAAAAGTATATAAAGTTTAAAATTAAATAAATAAATATATAAAAAGAATTAAGCTTTTTAAAATAATTTATTTAATTTTCTTTAATTTAATTATTTTATAAAAATAAAAGTATTATTATTAAATAAAAAAAATTATTTTTAAGCTTAAGCCTTTAAAAGTAAATTAAAGTTAAGCTTAATTAATTTAATTAAATAGCTTAATAGCTTTAAGCTTTATATTAATATTTATATTTTTAATATATAATTAAGTTAAAAAAGATTAAATAAGTTATTTTAAAAAGCTAATTTTACTTTATAATATTAATTATTTATAATTTAAAATTTTATAAGTTTATTTTTAAAATATATTTATATTTATATTTATATTATAATATAACCCTTTTAGATATAAGGTTAAAAAACCTATAATTATATTTTTTTAAATTAAATTTTATTTAATTATATTATATTTTTATAATTAAGCTTTATCTTTTTAATTTATTTAAATAAAAGGTAAACCTTTTTAAAGAAATATATTAAATAATTAACTTTTTTTTTCTATTCGGCTTATTTATCCTTACTTTATAAGCGATAAACTTATTTATTTTTTTAAAATAAACCTTATATATCTTTAAGGTGATAATAAATATATTAATTTATTTAAATAAGAAAGGTTTCTCGTTTTTACGCTTTTTTACTTAAATAAGAAAACGTTTTATTTAAATAAAAATTTATTTATTATTAGTAAGGCTTTACCTCGAGATATATATATATAATTATATATATAATAGTTAAAGTGGTAAGTATTATTTTATTAATTAAAGCTATTATTAAAATAATAATAGCCGTTAGCTAGCTATTTAAATATTATAAGTAATAGCTAATTAATTAGCTATACCTATTATAATAGCTATTATATAAATACTATAATAGCTATATTAGCAATTTTTTAAAAGATTAAAAGCTATTAAACTTAAATCTTTATCCTTTCTATTTTAAAATTCTTAATTATATCGCTTTAAACCGTTATATTATTTATCTATAAAATAAAGATAACGGTTTAAGCTATAAGCAGTTATTAAATTAAGTAGTTTATATATTAGCCTTAAATCTTATATTTATAATATTAAGATAATTTATAATAATTTATTATATAAACGTTTTAATATAATAAATATAACTTTTTATAATAATTGCTTTTATTATATAAACTTTTATTTTTAAATATATATATAAACTTATACTTTTACTATTTATTATATATTAAATAAATAAGAACTTAAATCCTAGAATTATTTAGCCGGCGCTAACTAGCTATTTAAAGTAATTAATTTTAATTAACGTTATATAAAATATAAAACTATAATAATAATAGCTATTAAGGTTAAATTATCGGTTAAGGTTATTAAAGTTATATAAAGGTATAAGGAGAAGCTATAATTATTAAAAAAAAATTAAATAAAAGTTAATTAAATATAAGATTAAGCGGTATATATAGTAGAAATTATATAAAAGGCTAATTAGCTATTAATATAAAAATGCTTATTAAAATATAAGCTAATAATTTATTTATTTAAAGGATAATAATAACCCTTATAAGCCGGATATTATATTAATATAACCTTTATTATTTAGCTATATTATATAAAAAAATATTAATATAAGGTTTATTTTTAAAAGTTTATTTTATTAAAATAAAATAGATATTATAATACTATATAGTAAAATGCTATAGCTTTAAATAAAAATTAATTAAACTTTTACTTTCTTTTTTTACTATATATTAAGTTATACTTTATTTAATTTCTTTAGCCGTATAGTTTATTTCTTTAATAGTTTTTTACCTTAATAGCTTATTATATTTAACGTATTCTTTAACTTTAATTATTAATTTATTATAATTAATTAAGTTATTTAACGCTTTATTTAATATAGCCTTTATAAAAGCGTTTATTAAATTATTTACTTTATCGATTTAATAAATCTTATAAATTTCTTATTATTTATAAGCTTATTAAAGTATTATTAAATCGATTATTAATTACTTCTCTTTAATTATACTTAGCTTAATTAAATATTTATATAATAAATATAAATTAATATAAATAATTAAGGGGATTTTTAGCAG
Organism: Diaporthe ilicicola; assembly: GCA_023242295.1. Taxonomy (NCBI): domain Eukaryota; kingdom Fungi; phylum Ascomycota; class Sordariomycetes; order Diaporthales; family Diaporthaceae; genus Diaporthe; species Diaporthe ilicicola. The sequence continues at coordinate 9,413 of JALPVH010000036.1, read as the reverse complement.
CTTAAGTTAATTAATAATTATTATATAGGTTATAAAAAGAATAATTTTAAGGTTAAATTTATTAGCTATTTTATAAATCTTTAATATTAATATACTTTATATAACGCGCTTATACTTAATAAATAATTAATATATTATATTACTATATAAAATATATTATAACTTATTATTAATCTTTTATTTATTAATTAATATAATTATAAAGCTAATTTATAAGTTAAGGTTTTAATTATTAATAAATAAGCCGTTAATAAAAATAATTAATTTAGCTATAATAAGGTTTAATAAAATATATTATAATTCTTATTTTAAATTCTTAATTTATTATTAAAGATATTTATTAATAGTATTAAAATCCTTCTTTTAAGGGCAATATATTTATACTATAATAAAGAAATTAAATACCGCTTTTAATTAATAAATTAAAGCAATATAGGCTTTTTAAGCTTTTTATTTAAAGTATTATTAAAGCTTATTAATTAATTTCAAATTAATTAGCTTAATTTTTACACTTTATCCCTTTTATTAAAATATAATATTATTACCGGTTCGAATAATCTTTATATTATTAAAGTCTAATAGCTATTAATTTAATAATATTATCTTTAATTTATAATAAATTTTAACTTTTTTAATTTTTTAATTCTTTAATTTAAAAAACTTAAGGGTATTAATTTTAAAATAATTATTACTATTTAATAAAATTAATAAATAAAGATTAAATATAAATATCTTTATATCTAGCTACTTTTAATAATACTTATAATATATAATTTATTAATAGATTTTTACTTTTATAATATTATAAAGCGGTTTAATAACTTTTATAATAATATTAAAAGGGTATTTCTTTATAATTCTAGATAATAGTTTTATTAAAAAGATATAAAAAAGGTTTAATTTAAATTATAAATAAGCTTAAATAATATTTTAAAAGCTAATAATTATTCTTATTTTTATTAATAATAATATTAATATAAATATTAGTTATTAGCTATATTTTTATATAGTTAGGGATTAAGTTAAGATATTTACCTTTTTTTTATTATTATAGCTTTATATAATTAAATAGGATTTCTTATATAATTTTTTAATTTTACTTTTAACCTTTCGGATTATTTTTATATTAAAGATTTAATATTTACTAAATTTCTTTAAATTAAATTTCTTAAAGTAAAAGATTTTATTTATAATTAAATTTAATATCTTTTTAATATTTAATTTCTTAAAAGGCTTGCCGAAAATTATAATTATTTTATTTTATTATAGTTTAATAATAAGTTTAAAATTATCCCGCTTCTTTTTAATAGTAAATACCTTTCTTTTATTATTATTAATAATCTTCGGTTTATTTTTTATTTTATAGGGTTTATTATAATATTATAAGGCCTTTAGTTTAATTAATATAGGGTTATTTAATATTATAATAATCTTACCGGAAAGGATTTTAATACTTTTAAATATATTTTTCTTTCGGAAATATAATTAAATTAATATAAATTTAAATTTTATCGGGCTATTAAATAAATCTAATATAATATTATATCTATTTATAATAAAAAGCTTATATAGTTTTTATTATTTATTTCTTTTATATTATATTTATATATTACTTTAAATCGGTAATAAAAGGATTTTATCTATACTTAAGCTATTTTATATAGTTAAAATATTATTAACTTAGCGCTATATAAATATTTTATAAATAATTTATATAGCTTTTATAATAGTTACTATTCTTTTAAATATTAATAATATAAGCGGTAAATTTATATTTATTTAAGGATAAGCTTTAAAGATAAATAAAGTTAATATTAAATTATCCGGTTTTATTATATTATTAATAGCCTTTATAGCTATTTATAAAATCGAGGCTTTAAAATATATATCGGAAAGCTTAAAATATAAAATCTTATATATATATTAAAGAGGTATATAATATTACTTAACCTTTTTAATAAACTAATAAGCCTTTATTAAAATTTATTTATATTTAATATTTATAATCTTTATTTTATTTTAAAACTTATTTAAAGTAAAGTTTATTTTAATATTATATATAATATAGTTAAGTAGGTTAAGATATATATTAATTTATATTAAGTAAAGTATCTTTTATATATCTTTTATTAATAATAATAAAAGAAATTTAACTATTTAAAAAAAGGTAGCTATATTAATTATATAAAGTATTAACTTTTCCTTTAAATATATAATATTTATAATAACTTTATAATTATAATTATAATTATCCTTTAAAGTAAATTTAAATCTTTTTAAAGCTATATTATTTATTTAATAATAATAATAAAACTTTATAATAGCTTTAAAAGCAGAAATATCGGTATTATAACTTATATTATAAAGCAGTTTTAATAAGCGGTTAATAGTTAAGTAATTAAAATAATAATATAAGCGTTATAATTTAATTTTAATAAATATTATTATTACCGGTATTCCGTTAATAAGAAATTATAAATATTTTTATTTATATATAATTAAAATAATTATCTTTTTATTACCCTTAATTAAAATAAGTTTATTAGTTATATTTTTAAAATAAATACTTAATTTATTTATATTTTAAAGGTAAAATAAAAAAAGGGTAAGGGTGTTAATAATATAAAACGTTATAGCTTTAATTAAAGTTTAAATTATTACTATTTTTAAAAATAATATAGAATTATTTAGGCCGAATTTAATCTTTATTTTATTAGCTTAAGATTTATTAAGCTTTATAAATAAATTTATTTATTAAAGGGCTAAGTATTAACTATAGCTAGCTATAAATATCTTAGCTATTTCTATATTTAAAATAATATCTTAAAACTTATTATAGAAATACCTTTTAATTAAAATAAATTAACTAATAGGGATTAAAATATTTTTATTATTAATATTTTAAATACTTATAACTATATAGGTAAAAGCTATATTTATTAAATAGGTATAAGCTATTTTTTCTTTTAAGTTTTTTTTATTTAAAGGGTTATTAAGTTAATTATTATTATTAATATTATTTATATTAAAACCTTTAAAGTTTATTAAAAATATAATAAACTTTATATTAAAAAGGGGTTAATTTATATTATATTCTATATATATTAAATATATATTTTAAAAGCGTTATTGCTCTTTTAGGGTATACTTTATTAATTAATATCCCTTTTTATAATAAATAAAATACTTTTTCCGGTTAAAGGTTTAACGATTATTACGGTATTAATTATTATAATATTTATTCCGATTTCTATTTTTATAAAAGCTTTTTTTATAACCTTTTTATAAAAATCTTTAGGATAATCTTTATTCTTATATCTTATTATTATTATATCTTTAATTTAAATATATAGTTTTAAGTTTTTTCTTATTATTTTTCTACTAATAAAATTAATATATAAAATTACGGTTTATAATAAGGTTTAAGGATAAATAAAGGTTTTAAAATAGTTTTTTATATATTATAATAAGTATAAATAATATATACTTAAATTTAATAATTTCCTTATAAGCTTAAATAATAGTTATTTTTAATACTTATTCTCCCTTATATTATAGTTTAAATACCTTTTAATAATATTAAAATTTTTAAAAAAAAAGCTTTAAAATTTTATAACGGTTTTTATTTATATATTTAATATAAAGTATATTATATAAGATATATATCTAATTATAAAAGTATTACTAATAATTAATTTTAATTTTAAAATAGTTTTTAAGTAATTTATAAGCTATAATAAATATAATAAATAAATTAATATAATATATATAGTAATTCTTTATATTATCTATTAAGATTTATAAAAGTATTATATAAAATTAGCTAAAAGTAATATTATTATAATAATAAATATTAAAAAATACTTTTATTTTATTATTTAAAAGGTTATATAGCTTACTATTTTAATTATCGAATATATTTTAGCTTTTTAAAAACTTTATAATTTTATTAGGGTTAAGCCTTTTATTTAAGATTTATTTTAATAATAATATAATATATAACTTATACCGGTCGGTTTTTAAATTATTATTTAAATAATTAGATATTTATTATAGTAATCCGGCTTTTTATAATTAAGGGTAATAGCTATCTTAATTATAATAAATATAGTTAAATATAGTTAAACTATTAGGAATTTAATTAAGTTTTTTATAATCGGATTTTTAATTAATTATATAGGGTTATTAAAGTTTATAATTTTAATAAAATATTAACTTTAGTTTATAAATAGTAATCTTATATTATTAATTATTATATCTTTATTAAGGTTAAGCTTATTTTATAGCTTTATTAGCTTTAGCTTATTTTATAACTTTATTAGCTTTAGCTTTATATTAAAGCTTATATTTAATATATTAAAAAATAAAAATAATTTATAACTTTATTTATTTAAAAAGCGAGTATTATATAATAGGCTTAAACTATATAGTATATTATTTATATAATAAATATTATATGCCGAACTTAAACTATATAGTTTATTATTTATAAAATAAGTATTATATATTAGGTTTACGCTATATAATCGATTATTTATAAAATAAGTTTTATATATTAATATTAATATAGTTATTAAGGGAACCTTTTTTAATATCTTTTTTATATTTAAGTATAAAGGGTAAAATTATAATTATAAATAAATTTCTTAAAAAGTAATCTTTTTTTATTTTAATTTAAATAATCTTTAAGTTAAAAAAGTATAAATAGGTTTTCTATAATATTATTATTTTATTTTCTAATATATACTTTATATACTTAAAGAAACTGCTTTAATATCTTTTTTTAAAATTTATTTACGTTTTAAAGCATTTAAAAGCTAAATTAACCGAATTTATTTTTAAAATTTTAAAGAATATCTTTATTAATTATATTTCGATTTTTAAATTTATCGATTAGCTTAACTATTAAAGCGTTTATATACTTTAATATATAATTATTTTTAGTAATATTATTATTTTAGTAGTTAAAGTTAACTTTATTTTAGCTCGGCTTTAAAGCTATAATTTTAGTTTTAAGTTTTTATAAAAAGGGCTTCTTAATATTATTCTTTAATAGATTAATATTTAATAATAAAAGCGTAATTAAGCTTACTTTAGCTATCTTAATTAATAATAAATATAGTTTAAAAAAGGGTAGATATATAATAATAAAAGTAAATAAAAGGGTATATAAAAAGGAAAGGGTTAATAAAAAGTATATAATATTAATTATTTATTATATTATAAGGTTAAGTTACTATAATAATAATTAAAGAAAGGTAAATTATCGTTAAAAAGTAAATTTAATAGATTATTAAAATTAATATTTATTTATTATAGCCGTAAATCTTATAAAATTAGTTATTAAAGTATTAGTTTAGCTATTAAATTATTAAATATAGCTATTCCGGTATTTTATATATATCGAAAAGGGTATATTTCTTAATTAAATAGATTTAAGGTCTTTATAAGTTATCTATTATATAATAAAATACGCCGATTAAATATAAATTATTTTAAAGATTTAGCTTTTAATATAATATAAAATAAATTTATAATAACTAGTTAATTTAATTATTATTACTTTTTAAAGATTTAGCTATTAGTATAATTTATAAATAGGTTTAATTATAATATAGATTATTATTACTTTTTATTAAATATTTCCTGCTATTAGCAATAGTTTTTAATAATTTCGATAATAGCGATTTACCTCTTCTTTCTAGCTATTTTATAATTGCCTAATAATTACTAATTAATATTAATAAGGCTTTACTTTAAGATATATATATATAATTATATATATAGTAGTTAAAGTAGTAGGTATTATTTTATTAGTTAAAGCTATTATTAAAATAGTAACGGCCGTTAACTAGCTATTTAAGTGTTATAGGTAATAGCTAATTAATTAGCTATACCTATTATAATAGCTATTGTGTAAGTGCTATAATAGCTATATTTATTATAAATAAAGTTTATTTCTATAGCTATAAAGCTATTAAATTTATATATCTAGATACTATACTTAATAATAAAATATAGTGGCTTTACTTAATTATAATTTATTTTAACTATAGCTATAAACTCGCTTAATAGGGTTTTAAATATATATAAGTGCTAGTTTAAGCTTAATTAATAGTTATCTCGGTTTTAATAGCACAGTAAGTTAAATAATTGCTTTCGAGTAGTTTTATAAAATAAGGTTATATTGCTTAATTTTACTAGATAGATATAGATTATTTATCTTATTTAAATTCTATCTCTTAAAGCTTAGAATATAGTAAGTAAAGGGGGGGGGGCTATAGTAGTTAAGGCTATAGCTTCTGCTTTCTCGATAAACCTTAGTTTACTTTATACTTAAGCTTCCGTAAGTAACTTTATATAGTAAGAAGCATTTACTACGCTGTTAGATACCTCCCGGAAGGCCCTATAGGCGCCTAATAGGGAAAAACCCGTAATATAGGGAAAAAACCTTATTAGCTAGGGGATATAGTAACTAATAGTAATAGGTACGCAATTATAGGGAATTAGTTAGGGGTAAATAGTCTCGCCCTTCGGCGCTAAAGGGGCGTATTAAAGAAAGGGCAGGTCTAGTAGCACTAGCGGGATTTAAACCCACACCCTTTGCATTACTAATATAAAAGGGTACCCTAACGCTTAACTAATGCGCCACGGTGCCTTACTAGATAGATATATATTTAAGTAAAGCTAGAACCTTAATTAAAGTAATAGCGGCTTTTTAATATTATTTATTTCGAATAACTTAAAGGCTTAAGTTATATAACGATAGCATTTTTATATAATACTTAACGGCATTAAATTAAATTACTTACGGCTTATAATAGCTTTAACCTTAATAAGCTAATAGCTTATTAAAAGTATCGGCGTAAATAGGCGCGGCTTAATGTTATAGTTATTAGCGTAAAATAGCGGCTTTTAACTATAAACGGGCTTATAAAAAATTAATAAATTATTATAAAAAGTCTTATATAGTAAAACTTATTATATTAATTTAAAAGATATATTATACTTTATCTTTCTCGAATATTTATTATCGTTCTAGCTTAATAAAGAAACTTAAATAAATAAAATAATTAATATTATAATATAAAATATTATATCGATTATTTTATTTATTTAAATTTCTTTATTAAATTAAAATAATAATAAATATTCGAAAAAGATAAAGTATAATATATTTTTTAAAATTAATATAATAAGTTTTATTATATAAAACTTTTTATAATAACTTATTAATTTACTTTTATAAGCTTATTTATAATTAAAAGCTACTATTTTATATTAATAGCTATAATATTAAGTTACGCTTAATTTATTTACGCTAATACTTTTAATAAGCTATTAAAGTTAAAGCTATTATAAGCTATAAATAACTTAATTTAATACTATTAAGCACTATATAAAAGTGTTATCGCTATATAATTTAAGTATAAGTTATTTAAAATAAGGGATATTAAAAAGCTATTATTATTTTAAAGGTTTTAGCTTTACTTAAATATATATTTATTTAATAAAATTAAATAATATAACCTTTTTTATTATATTATAAAACTATTTAAAAGTAATTATTTAGCTTATTATACTTATTATTATTATTAAATATTTATTATTTTAAAAGAATTCCCGAGTTAATTAACTTATTAAAATTAAAATAATTATTAATTAAGCTTAAACTATTATTTATATACGCTTAAAACTTAAATAAAGCTATTATATTTTATTATTAAATATAATATTTAACTATATTAATATAAATTATTTAAATATAAGCTTTAACTTACTTTACTTACTTTAAATATATAGATTTAATAGCTTTATAGCTATAAAAATAAACTTTATTTATAATAAATAAATTTTTATTTAAATAAAAGATTTTTTTATTAAAAGAAAAAAAATATAAAAATAAAAACTTTTCTTTATTTAATAATTAATTTTTATTACTTTAAAGATATGTTTATTTTAAAGAAATAAAGTTTATTATAAAGTAGGGTTGTTGTAAAAAGAAAAGTTAATATTTAATTTTTAAAGTTTAATTATAAAATAATATACCAATAAATTTAATTTAAAGAATAATGTTTTAACTTGTTTTGGGTATTATATTATATATTATATATATATATAATATATAAATATATTTATATATTTATATATATATATAATATAATTTAAAATTTTATAATAAAATTTAATTATATAAAAAGTAAATTAATAATTTATTTAAGTTTTATATTTAAATTTCTTTTAAAGCAATATTAATAGTTAATACGAAAATGAAATGTTTAATAACTTTAATTTAAAGTTAATATTTATATTCAATTTTAAATTAAATTAAATAATTAAATATACTACTTATTTGCTTATTAAATATATTACCATTTTATTTATTAAACTTATTTTTAAATATATTATATATTATATATTATATAAAATATATAAGTATATAATATTATATTTTATTTATTTAAGTTTCTTTATTATATTAAAAATAATTTTAAATATTTAAATAATTTTAAAATAATATAATAAGTTTTATTATATAAAACTTTTTATAATAACTTATAAATCTACTTTTATAAACTTATTTATAATTAAAAGCTATTATTTTACGTTAATAATTATAATATTAAACTATATTTAATTTATTTATATTAATATATTAAAGTTAAATTTATTATAAGCTATAAATAACTTAGTTTAATATTATTAAATATTATATAAAAGTGTTATTATTATATAACTTAAGCTTTTAAATTACTCGAAATAAATAATATTAAAAAGCCGTTATTACTTTAATTTTATAAGATATATATAAGTTTTAGCTTTACTTAAATATATATTTATTATAACTTTATTTTATAAAATTACTCGAAAGTAATTATTTAATTAAAATTAAAATAATTATTAATTAAAACTTAAGCTTAAATTAATATATATATTTAAAACTTAAATAAAGCTATTATATATTATTATTTAAATATATAAATTTAATAGCTTATAAATAGTTTTAAAAATAAATTTTATTTATAATAAATAAATCTTTATTTAAATAAAGGATTTTCTTATTAAAGTAAAGAAATATAAAAATAAAAACTCTTTTTTATTTTAATAAATTAATATATTTATTATTACTTTAAAAATATATAGGGTTTATTTAAAAGAAGTAAAAAAGTTTATTATTTATAAAATAAAAATTTATAATAAGTTAAAAAGAAATAAATTAAAAGGAAATAAGTTAAAAAGAAAAAAAGAAATTAATTATTTAATATACTTTTCTTTTAAAATAATTTACCTTTTATTTAAATAAATTAAAAAAATAAAGCTTAATTATAAAAATATAATATAGTTAAATAAAATTTAATTTAAAAAAAATATAATTATAAATCTTTTAACTTTATATTTAAAAAAGAAAATAT